>CAWUFW010013064.1:0-499253 GCA_963921515.1 Calotriton arnoldi | reverse complement strand
TGTGCACTTCGTTCAGTTACGTGTTACTCCCTGCACGACCCCCTACACTGCCCGAACACCACTGCACTGCCCTAAAGCCTGAAACACCACCCCCAGCAAGACACCCTACACTGCCCGAACACCACTGCACTGCCCTAAACCCTGAAACACCACCCCCAGCATGACCCCTACACTGCCCGAACACCACTGCACTGCCCTAAACCCTGAAACACCACCCCCTGCATGACCCCCTACACAGCCCGAACACCACTGCACTGCCCTAAACCCTTAAACACCACCCCCAGCATGACCCCCTACACTGCCCGAACACCACTGCACTGCCCTAAACCCTGAAACACCACCCCTAGCACGACCCCCTACACTGCCCGAACACCACAGCACTGCCCTAAACCCTGAAACACTACCCCCAGCAAGACCCCCTACACTGCCCGAACACCACTGCACTGCCCTAAACCCTGAAACATCACCCCCAGCAAGACCCCCTACACTGCCTGAACACCACTGCCCTAAACCCTGAAACACTAGCCCCAGCACAACCCCCTACACTGCCCGAACACCACTGCACTGCCCTAAACCCTGAAACACCACCCCAGCACGACCCCCTACACTGCCTGAACACCACTGCACTGCCCTAAACCCTGAAACACCAGCCCCAGCAAGACCCCCTACACTGCCCGAACACCACTGCACTGCCCTAGACTCTGAAACACCAGCCCCAGCAAGACCCCTACACTGCCCGAACACCACTGCACTGCCCTAAACCCTGAAACACCAGCCCCAGCACGACCCCCTACACTGCCCGAACACCACTGCACTGCCCTAAACCCTGAAACACCAGCCCCAGCATGACCCCCTACACTGCCCGAACACCACTGCACTGCCCTAAACCCTCAAACACCAGCCCCAGCACGACCCCCTACACTGCCCGAACACCACTGCACTACCCTAAAGCCTGAAACAACAGCCCCAGCAAGACCCCCTACACTGCCCGAACACCACTGCACTGCCCTAAACCCTGAAACACCAGCCCCAGCAAGGCCCCCTACACTGCCCAAACACCACTGCACTGCCCTAAACCCTGAAACACCCCCTCCAGCAAGACCCCCTACACTGCCCGAACACCACAGCACTAAACCCTGAAACACCACCCCCAGCAAGACCACCTACACTGTCCGAACACCACTGCACTGCCCTAAACCCTGAAACACCACCCCCTGCACGACCCCCTACACTGCCCAAACACCACTGCACTGCCCTAAACCCTGAAACACCACCCCCTGCACGACCCCCTACACTGCCCGAACACCACTGCACTGCCCTAAAGCCTGAAACACCACCCCCCAGCAAGACACCCTACACTGCCCGAACACCACTGCACTGCCCTAAACCCTGAAACACCACCCCCAGCACGACCCCCTACACTGCCCGAACACCACTGCACTGCCCTAAACCCTGAAACACCACCCCCCTGCACGACCCCCTACACAGCCGGGACACCACTGCACTGCCCTAAACCCTTAAACACAACCCCCAGCATGACCCCCTACACTGCCCGAAAACCACTGCACTGCCCTAAACCCTGAAACACCACCCCTAGCACGACCCCCTACACTGCCCGAACACCACAGCACTGCCCTAAACCCTGAAACACTACCCCCAGCAAGACCCCTACACTGCCCAAACACCACTGCACTGCCCTAAACCCTGAAACATCACCCCCAGCAAGACCCCCTACACTGCCTGAACACCACTGCCCTAAACCTTGAAACACTAGCCCCAGCACGACCCCCTACACTGCCCGAACACCACTGCACTGCCCTAAACCCTGAAACACCACCCCAGCACGACCCCCTACACTGCCTGAACACCACTGCACTGCCCTAAACCCAGAAACACCAGCCCCAGCAAGACCCCCTACACTGCCCGAACACCACTGCACTGCCCTAGACTCTGAAACACCAGCCCCAGCAAGACCCCCTACACTGCCCGAACACCACTGCACTGCCCTAAACCCTGAAACACCAGCCCCAGCACGACCCCCTACACTGCCCGAACACCACTGCACTGCCCTAAACCCTGAAACACCAGCCCCAGCACGACACCCTACACTGCCCGAACACCACTGCACTGCCCTAAACCCTGAAACACCAGCCCCAGCACAACCCCGTACACTGCCCTAACACCACTGCCCTGCCCTAAACCCTGAAACACCAGCCCCAGCACGACCGCCTACACTGCCCGAAAACCACTGCACTGCCCTAAACCCTGAAACACCAGCCCCATCATGACCCCCTACACTGCCCGAACACCACTGCACTGCCCTAAACCCTCAAACACCAGCCCCAGCACGACCCCCTACACTGCCCGAACACCACTGCACTACCCTGAAACACCAGCCCCAGCACGACCCCCTACACTGCCCGAACACCACTGCACTACCCTAAACCCTGAAACAACAGCCCCAGCAAGACCCCCTACACTGCCCGAACACCACTGCACTGCCCTAAACCCTGAAACATCACCCCCAGCAAGACCCCCTACACTGCCCGAACACCACTGCCCTAAACCCTAAAACACCACCCCCAGCAAAACCCCCTACACTGCCCGAACACCACTGCACTGCCCTAAACCCTGAAACACCATCCCCAGCACGACCCCCTACACTGCCCGAACACCACTGCACTGCCCTAAACCCTGAAACACCACCCCCAGCACGACCCCCTACACTGCCCAAACACCACTGCACTACCCTAATCCCTGAAACACCAGCCCCAGCAAGACCCCCTACACTGCCCGAACACCAATGCACTGCACTAAACCCTGAAACACCAGCCCCAGCAAGACCCCCTACACTGCCCGAACACCACTGCACTGCCCTAAACCCTGAAACATCACCCCCAGCAAGACCCCCTACACTGCCCGAACACCACTGCCCTAAACCCTAAAACACCACCCCCAGCAAAACCCCCTACACTGCCCGAACACCACTGCACTGCCCTAAACCCTGAAACACCATCCCCCGCACGACCCCCTACACTGCCCGAACACCACTGCACTGCCCTAAACCCTGAAACACCACCCCCAGCACGACCCCCTACACTGCCCAAACACCACTGCACTACCCTAATCCCTGAAACACCAGCCCCAGCAAGACCCCCTACACTGCCCGAACACCACTGCACTGCCCTAAACCCTGAAACACCAGCCCCAGCAAGACCCCCTACACTGCCCGAACACCACTGCACTGCCCTAAACCCTGAAACACCACCCCCAGCAAGACCCCCTACACTGCCCGAACACCACAGCACTAAACCCTGAAACACCACCCCCGCAAGACCACCTACACTGGCCGAACACCACTGCACTGCCCTAAACCCTGAAACACCACCCCCTGCACGACCCCCTACACTGCCCAAACACCACTGCACTGCCCTAAAGCCTGAAACACCACCCCCTGCACGACCCCCTACACTGCCCGAACACCACTGCACTGCCCTAAACCCTGAAACACCACCCCTCAGCAAGACACCCTACACTGCCCGAACACCACTGCACTGCCCTAAACCCTGAAACACCAGCGCCAGCACGACCCCCTACACTGCCCGAACACCACTGCACTGCCCTAAACCCTGAAACACCACCCCCAGCATGACCCCCTACACTGCCCGCACACAACTGCAATGCCCTAAACCCTGAAACACCACCCCCTGCACGACCCCCTACACTGCCCAAACACTACTGCACTGCCCTAAACCCTGAAACACCACCCCCAGCACGACCCCCTACACTGCACGAACACCACTGCACTGCCCTAAACCCTGAAACACTACCCCCAGCAAGACCCCCTACACTGCCCGAACACCACTGCACTGCCCTAAACCCTGAAACATCACCCCCAGCAAGACCCCCTACACTGCCAGAACACCACTGCCCTAAACCCGGAAACACCACCCCCAGCAAGACCCCCTACACTGTCCGAACACCACTGCACTGCCCTAAACCCTGAAACACCACCCCCAGCACGACCCCCTACACTGCCCAAACACCACTGCTCTGCCCAAAACCCTGAAACACCAGCCCCAGCACGACCCCCAACACTGCCCGAACACCACTGCACTGCCCTAAACCCTGAAACACCAGCCCCAGCACGACCCCCTACACTGCCCGAACACCACTGCACTGCCCTAAACCCTGAAACACCAGCCCCAGCACAACCCCGTACACTGCCCTAACACCACTGCCCTGCCCTAAACCCTGAAACACCAGCCCCAGCACGACCGCCTACACTGCCCGAAAACCACTGCACTGCCCTAAACCCTGAAACACCAGCCCCAGCATGACCCCCTACACTGCCCGAACACCACTGCACTGCCCTAAACCCTCAAACACCAGCCCCAGCACGACCCCCTACACTGCCCGAACACCACTGCACTACCCTAAACCCTGAAACAACAGCCCCAGCAAGACCCCCTACACTGCCCGAACACCACTGCACTGCCCTAAACCCTGAAACACCAGCCCCAGCAAGGCCCCCTACACTGCCCAAACACCACTGCACTGCCCTAAACCCTGAAACACCCCCTCCAGCAAGACCCCTACACTGCCCGAACACCACAGCACTAAACCCTGAAACACCACCCCCAGCAAGACCACCTACACTGGCCGAACACCACTGCACTGCCCTAAACCCTGAAACACCACCCCTGCACGACCCCCTACACTGCCCAAACACCACTGCACTGCCCTAAACCCTGAAACACCACCCCCTGCACGACCCCCTACACTGCCCGAACACCACTGTACTGCCCTAAAGCCTGAAACACCACCCCCCAGCAAGACACCCTACACTGCCCGAACACCACTGCACTGCCCTAAACCCTGAAACACCACCCCCAGCACGACCCCCTACACTGCCCGAACACCACTGCACTGCCCTAAACCCTGAAACACCACCCCCCTGCATGACCCCCTACACAGCCGGGACACCACTGCACTGCCCTAAACCCTTAAACACCACCCCCAGCATGACCCCCTACACTGCCCGAAAACCACTGCACTGCCCTAAACCCTGAAACACCACCCCTAGCACGACCCCCTACACTGCCCGAACACCACAGCACTGCCCTAAACCCTGAAACACTACCCCCAGAAGACCCCCTACACTGCCCGAACACCACTGCACTGCCCTAAACCCTGAAACATCACCCCCAGCAAGACCCCCTACACTGCCTGAACACCACTGCCCTAAACCCTGAAACACTAGCCCCAGCACAACCCCCTACACTGCCCGAACACCACTGCACTGCCCTAAACCCTGAAACACCACCCCAGCACGACCCCCTACACTGCCTGAACACCACTGCACTGCCCTAAACCCTGAAACACCAGCCCCAGCAAGACCCCCTACACTGCCCGAACACCACTGCACTGCCCTAGACTCTGAAACACCAGCCCCAGCAAGACCCCCTACACTGCCCGAACACCACTGCACTGCCCTAAACCCTGAAACACCAGCCCCAGCACGACCCCCTACACTGCCCGAACACCACTGCACTGCCCTAAACCCTGAAACACCAGCCCCAGCACGACCCCCTACACTGCCCGAACACCACTGCACTGCCCTAAACCCTGAAACACCAGCCCCAGCACGACCCCCTACACTGCCCGAACACCACTGCACTGCCCTAAACCCTGAAACACCAGCCCCAGCACGACCCCCTACACTGCCCGAACACCACTGCACTGCCCTAAACCCTGAAACACCAGCCCCAGCACGACCCCCTACACTGCCCGAACACCACTGCACTGCCCTAAACCCTGAAACACCACCCCCAGCACGACCCCCTACACTGCCCGAACACCACTGCACTGCCCTAAACCCTGAAACACCACCCCCTGCACGACCCCCTACACTGCCCGAACACCACTGCACTGCCCTAAACCCTGAAACACCACCCCCAGCACGACCCCCTACACTGCCCGAACACCACTGCACTGCCCTAAACCCTGAAACACCACCCCCTGCACGACCCCCTACACTGCCCGAACACCACTGCACTGCCCTAAACCCTGAAACACCACCCCCTGCACGACCCCCTACACTGCCCGAGCACCACTGCACTGCCCTAAACCCTGAAACACCACCCCCAGCACCACCCCCTACACTGCCCGAACACCACTGCACTGCCCTAAACCCTGAAACACCACCCCCAGCACGACCCCCTACACTGCCCGAACACCACTGCACTGCCCTAAACCCTGAAACAACAGCCCCAGCAAGACCCCCTACACTGCCCGAACACCACTGCACTGCCCTAAACCCTGAAACACCAGCCCCAGCAAGACCCCCTACACTGCCCGAACACCACTGCACTGCCCTAAACCCTGAAACACCACCTCCAGCAAGACCCCCTACACTGCCCGAACACCACTGCAGCACTAAACCCTGAAACACCACCCCCAGCACGACCCCCTACACTGCCCGAACACCACTGCACTGCCCTAAAGCCTGAAACACCACCCCCAGCAAGACACCCTACACTGCCCGAACACCACTGCACTGCCCTAAACCCTGAAACACCACCCCCAGCACGAGCCCCTACACTGCCCGAACACCACTGCACTGCCCTAAACCCTGAAACACCAGCCCCAGCACGACCCCTACACTGCCCGAACACCACTGCACTGCCCTAAACCCTGAAACACCACCCCCAGCAAGACCCCCTACACTGCCCGAACACCACTGCACTGCCCTAAACCCTGAAACATCACCCCCAGCAAGACCCCCTACACTGCCTGAACACCACTGCACTGCCCTAAACCCTGAAACACCAGCCCCAGCACGACCCCCTACACTGCCCAAACACCACTGCACTGCCCTAAACCCTGAAACACCAGCCCCAGCACGACCCCCTACACTGCCTGAACACCACTGCACTGCCCTAAACCCTGAAACACCAGCCCCAGCAAGACCCCTACACTGCCCGAACACCACTGCACTGCCCTAGACCCTGAAACACCAGCCCCAGCAAGACCCCCTACACTGCCCGAACACCACTGCACTGCCCTAAACCCTGAAACACCAGCCCCAGCATGACCCCCTACACTGCCCGAACACCACTGCACTGCCCTAAACCCTGAAACACCAGCCCCAGCACGACCCCCTACACTGCCCGAACACCACTGCACTGCCCTAAACCCTGAAACACCAGCCCCAGCACGACCCCCTACACTGCCCGAACACCACTGCACTGCCCTAAACCCTGAAACACCAGCCCCAGCACGACCCCCTACACTGCCCGAACACCACTGCACTGCCCTAAACCCTGAAACACCACCCCCTGCACGACCCCCTACACTGCCCGAACACCACTGCACTGCCCTAAACCCTGAAACACCAGCCCCAGCATGACCCCCTACACTGCCCGAACACCACTGCACTGCCCTAAACCCTGAAACACCAGCCCCAGCACGACCCCCTACACTGCCCAAACACCACTGCACTGCCCTAAACCCTGAAACACCAGCCCCAGCACGACCCCCTACACTGCCCGAACACCACTGCACTGCCCTAAACCCTGAAACACCAGCCCCTGCACCACCCCCTACACTGCCCGAGCACCACTGCACTGCCCTAAACCCTGAAACACCACCCCCTGCACCACCCCCTACACTGCCCGAACACCACTGCACTGCCCTAAACCCTGAAACACCACCCCCAGCACGACCCCCTACACTGCCCGAACACCACTGCACTGCCCTAAACCCTGAAACACCACCCCCTGCACGACCCCCTACACTGCCCGAACACCACTGCACTGCCCTAAACCCTGAAACACCACCCCCTGCACCACCCCCTACACTGCCCGAGCACCACTGCACTGCCCTAAACCCTGAAACACCACCCCCTGCACCACCCCTACACTGCCCGAACACCACTGCACTGCCCTAAACCCTGAAACACCACCCCAGCACGACCCCCTACACTGCCCGAACACCACTGCACTGCCCTAAACCCTGAAACACCACAACCCTGCACGACCCCTACACTGCCCAAACATCACTGCACGGCCCTAAACCCTGAAACACCACCCCTGCACGACCCCCTACACTGCCCGAACACCACTGCACTGCCCAAAACCCTGAAACACCACCCGCAGCACGACCCCCTATACTGCCCGAACACCACTGCACTGCCCCAAACCCTGAAACACCACCCCCAGCACGACCCCCTACACTGCCCGAACACCACTGCCCTAAACCCTGAAACACCACCCCCTGCATGACCCCCTACACTGCCCGAACACCACTGCACTGCCCTAAACCCTGAAACACCAGCCCCTGCACGACCCCCTACACTGCCCGAACACCACTGCACTGCCCTAAACCCTGAAACACCACCCCCACCATGACCCCCTACACTGCCCGAACACCACTGCACTGCCCTAACCCCTAAAACACCACCCCCAGCACGACCCCCTACACTGCCCGAACACCACTGCACTGCCCTAAACCCTAAAACACTACCCCCAGCACAACCCCCTACACTACCCGAACACCACTGCACTACCCTAATCCCTAAAATACTCCCCCCAGCACGACCCCCTACACTACCCGAACACGACTGCACTGCCCTAAACCCTCAAACACTCCCCCCAGCACGACCCCCTACACTACCCGAACACCACTGCACTGCCCTAAATCCTAAAATACTACCCCCAGCACGACCCCCTACACTACCCGAACACCACTGCACTGCCCTAAACCCTAAAACACTACCCCCAGCACGACCCCCTACACTACCCAAACACCACTGCACTGCCCTAAACCCTAAAACACTACCCCCAGCATGACCCCTACACTACCCAAACAACAATGCACTACCCTAAACCCTAAAACACTACCCCCGCACGACCCCCTACACTACCCAAAGACCACTGCACTACCCTAAACCCTGAAACACCACCCCCGCACAACTCCCTACACTACCCAAAGACCACTGCACTACCCTAAACCCTGAAACACCACCCCCACCTCCCTACACTACACAAACACCACTGCACTACCCTAACCCCTAAAACACTACCCCCAGCACGACCCCCTACACTGCACAAACACCACTGCACTACACTAAACCCTAAAACACTACCCCCAGCACGAACCCCTACACTACCCAAACACCACTGCACTACCCTAAACCCTAAAACACTACCCCCAGCAGTACCCCTACACTACCCAAACACCACTGCACTACCCTAAACCCTAAAACACTACCCCCAGCAGTACCCCCTACACTACCCAAACACCATTGCACTACCCTAAACCCTAAAACACTACCCCCAGCAGTACCCCCTACACTACCCAAACACCACTGCACTACCCTAAACCCTAAACCACTACCCCCAGCATGACCCCCTACACTACCCAAACACCACTGCAGTACCCTAAACCCTGAAACACTACCCCCAGCACGACCCCCTACACTACCCAAACACCACTGCACTACCCTAAACCCTAAAACACTACCCCCATCACGACTCCCTACACTACCCAAACACCACTGCACTACCCTAAACCCTGAAATCTACCCCCAGCATGACCCCCTACACTACACAAACACCACTGCACTACCCTAAACCCTAAAACACTACCCCCAGCACGACCCCCTTCACTACCTAAACACAACTGCACAATTTGTTACAGGCATTGTAACGCAGGCCTGTGGTGCTTACTGGAAGTACCTGGTGGGCTAGTTGGGCCCCAGGGACCCTCAGGATTCAAGGTGACCTAATCCCCCAACTTAAAACGCGCCACAGGGCACGTTTGCACAGTTGTGAAGGGAGGGGGCAGGGCCTCAGGTGACATGTGCGCAAACACGCCCTGTGGTGCGTTTTAAGTTGGGGAATTAATTCACCTTGAATCCTGAGGGACCCTGGGGGCCAACTAGCCCACCAGGTACCTTCAGTAAGCACAACAGAGTTGCATTGCAGAGAGGTGAAAAAAGGTGCGTGGCCTCGGAACGCCTCTCTGCAACTCAGCTCTGGGGTCCTAACTGTAGGTACCTGGGGGGCTAGTTGAGCCCCAGTGACCCTCAGGATTCAAGGGGACTTAATCCCGCAACTTAAAACGCACCACAGGGCGCGTTTGCACACATGTCACCTCAGGCCCCCCTCCCTTCACCACTGTGCAAACGCGCCCTGTAGCTGCGTTTTAAGAGGTAGTTTTAATCCCCTGCCCTATTATGTACTAGGGACTTACAGAGGAGGTCATGCTAATCACAGGGGTACCCCAACGCATAGTATTCCCTAGTGTATGTAGGTGTTTTCACTCTATTCTAAGTGTCTTTTAGCATAGCACTGGCTCTGGTTAGTCAGAGTCAGTTACCACCAGTACCCGTCTGAAAAAGTTGTGGGCAAAGGATGATTTTGCAACAAGGCCTCTTTCTGCTCCTCTGTTGGTTCTTTCTGCACATGTTTTGCTTCTTCCTGCACTTTTCTTCGTATTTGTGGACTTCTGTTGCTTCTTTCTGCATTTCTTTTGCTTCTTTCTGTGCATTTTTTCTTCTTTCTTCACATGTCCTACCTCTGTAGGCATAGTTAGAAACTAGCATTTAAAAAACCTTTGAAATTCACTTAAAAATCATAGGTTTCAGGCACGTTATAGTTAGAAATTAGCATTTAGAAAACCTTTGAAATTCACTGAAAAAACCATAGGTTTCAGACACGTTATAGTTAGAAATTAACATTTAAAAACCTTTGAAATTCACTGAAAAACCATAGGTTTTAGGGACAGTTATAGTTAGTTGGACATTTCACTCGTACAAAACCATAGAAATTCCCCCGTTATAGTCAGTTCAGCTAACTATAACTCGCGCCCCCACAATGCACTGCTGATGACGTCACATATTACATCACTCATGACATGGTCAGTGACATCACTGATGACATCACTGATGACATCTCAAATGACATCACTGATGACATCACTGATGACATCATCCATGTGATAATTTCATGCATCTTCTCACACCCTAATATAACTTTTGATACACCCACTCTAAATTACAGACTGCCATTCTCAAAACCATACACACTCCAATACCAATAACTACATACCCACTCACTGATTCTTAGGTCTACACACACACATCTACTCACTCACCTGTACAGTCACTCATACTTACAGTCACTCAGTACAGGACTATCATATGCACTCATACACCTATATAAACACTCACACACCGCCACTCATCCATAGAGGTACTCACACACCTAGTCAGTCATGCAAAAAATTAATCACACACCCATTTACTCACCTATACAGTTATACACACACCAGCTCACTTACTTATACAAATACTAGCACATTCTTACGCTCTTATACAATAACTGCTACAAGCACACACGCATCCATACAGCCACTCTCACAATCACACACTCTCACTTATAGCCATTTAAATACTCTAACACACATATATACTGCCTTTTACATATGTAGTTACTCGCACATGTACCACTGAGATATACATTCACTCACTAACACACGCATACACACACTCACCCACCCAAGCAGTCCATCACAGATGCACTCTTGAAATCATGCACCCAGTGAATCACCCACTCACACATCTATGTACAGAGTCACCCACACCCCACCCACACAAACACTCAGGCAGCCATACAGATTCTCAGAGAACCAATCAATAACCCATATAGACACTCATGTAGCTATTCGCAAATCCATGCATCCACTTACACACCAACAAACAGACGGATACAGACATTCACACAGTTTAGTCACTAACCCATGCATTCAGTAAGATACGTTTAATCACTCACTTGTAGAGTCAGTCACGCACGTACTAAATCATCCATTCAGACACTTATACACCCACTCATTCTTCAATTCGCCTTTCCCTATATATATTAAACATATTTAAACTTTACAGAAACACACAGTCACTGGATGATGTCATCAGTGATGTCATTTGAGATGTCATCAGTGATGTCATCAGTGATGTCACTGACCATGTCATGAGTGATGTAATATGTGACGTCATCAGCAGTGCATTGCGGGGCGCGAGTTATGGTTAGCTGAACTAACTATAACGGGGGAATTTCTATGGTTTTGTACGAGTGAAATGTCCAACTAACTATAACTGTCCCTAAAACCTATGGTTTTTTCAGTGAATTTCAAAGGTTTTTTAAATGCTAATTTCTAACTATAACGTGTCTGAAACCTATGGTTTTTCAGTGAATATATATATATATATATATATATATATATATATATATTATCTACTGGCGGTCGCCAGTAGATAGTTATAGTTAGGACCTATTTTCCATAGGAAATCCGCGACATTCTATTTGAAATAACTCTTGCGTTGGTTGACGAATCTTCGCGAAATTTTCAAACTTTATGGCCCGCTCCGGTCCGCTCCTACCCTGAAAGTCTAAGGGTGATTCGTCAAGCGGGGGCCGAGAAAAAGGGGGTCCCAAAACGTGTTTTCCCCATTCATTTTCCCATAGGAAACTTTAGACACGGCTACAGCTCGAACTGCTGAACGGAATTACACCAAATTTGGCAAAGAGGTAGTTCTTGGTTCAGAAAGAACCCTTTTTGTTAAATGGTGTAAATCCGTTCAGTAGTTGCGGAGAAATTAAAAAATAAGAGTCAAAAATCAATTTCCCATAGGAAACTTTAGACACGGCTACAGCCCGAACTGCTGAACGGAATTACACCAAATTTGGCAAAGAGGTAGTTCTTGGTTCAGAAAGAACCCTTTTGTTAAATGGTGTAAATCCGTTCAGTAGTTGCTGAGAAAATCAAAAGTAAAAGTACATATATATCTATGGGCACGGAGGATCCGCGCACCCTCCCGATCACGAGCTGCATCCTAATTGGCTGTCAACACTCCAAATCAGGAAGTGTTGGCAGCCATTTTGTCCTCGGTAGAACCGAGGGACAGAAACAAGTGCGCAAAGCGCAAAAGGGGGAAGGATAGCAACACCCTGACCCCTCGGTCTGCTCAGGGGTTCCCACAAGGACCCCTGGGCAAAAAAATTTTTTTTTTTTTTTAAATCGGCAGGATGCGCTCAGGGTGCGCGGATCCTGCCGGAAAACATCGAGCGCGGTCTCCCGCGCTTTGATTGTATTTTGCCCCGGGTGGCCCAAGTCCCGGGGGCATGGTGGGGGGGGTTAAATTTATGTATGGGGGCCTCAAGGGCCCCCAAGCCCCGGGGACCGCCACCACCCCAGGGCTTTCATTTTAAAATGGTGCGGGAGGGCACTCAGCCCTCCCGCAGCCCCGGGACCACCACCTCCCGGGGCTTCTTTTTTTTTTTTAATTTCCTGTGTGGGGGGGCTTGAGCCCCCCCACACGCCCTGGGGACCGCCACCTCCCCGGGGCACTAACACATTTAAAATGGGGGTCTGTTTTGGACCCTCGAAGCACCGGGGACCACCACCTCCCGGGGCTTTGCTGATGTGGGGAGGGGGCCGCGCGGCCCCTCCTGGAGCCTGTGGTGGCCCTGGGGACCGCCACCCCCAGGGCCGGCTCCTGCAGTGTCCCGGGTGCCTACCCCGGGACACTGCTGTTTGCAATGACAGGACGGGAGCCTCGCGGCTCCCGTCCTGTCATTGCAAACTGCTTTGGATATTGGAAGAGAGAGCAGGGAAACCTGCTCTCGCTTCCAATATCCAAAGACAATTGCTTTTCCACACGGGGAGCAGCATGTTAGCTGCTCCCCGTGTGGAAAAGCAATGCCGGCTCCCTTAGGACACGGGGAGCCGGCGGGACTGTGGGGGGTTTGGGGACCCCCCCACAGTCCCCAACCAGAGGCCAGGCCCCGGGGGATGGGGACCCCGGGGCCATAAGTGGCCCAGGAGGGGGTCACGCGGCCCCCTCCCCCAGAAATAATTTTAATAAAGGGCCTGCCCCGGGGATGGGGTCCCGGGGCAAAAGGAGGCCTGAGGAGGGGGCCACGCAGCCCCCATCCTTAAAAATTAATTTAAAAGTGTGGCCATGCCCCGGGGGATGGGGTCCCCGGGGCAGGATTCGGCCACGGGAGGGGGCCACGCGGCCCCCTTCCCGTTTAATTAAAATAAAAAAAAGGGGGTAAGGCCCTGGGGGATGGGGTCCCCAGGGCCCAAAAATAGGAAAAGGAAGGGGGCCACACAGCCCCGCTTCAGGGGGAAAAAAAACGATCGGGCCCGCAGGCCCCGCCCCCTTCCTTCACCACTCTGCAAACGCGCCCCTGGCGCGTTTGCAGATGGGGAAGTAATTCCCCTTCAATACTGGGGTCCCTGTGGGCCAACTAGCCCACCAGTAACCTCCAGTATGCGCCAGGGGCTGCCTTGCAGAGAGGTGTACAGAGGCCACGCCCCTTTTACACCTCTCTGCAACGCAGCTCTGTGGCGCTTAATGGACGTAGCTGGTGGGCTAGTTGCACCCCAGGGACCCTCAGGATTCAAGGGAGTTAATCCCTCGACTTAAAACGCGCCAAGGGGCGCGTTTGCACAGTGGTGAAGGGAGGGCGGGGCTTCAGGTGACATGTGTGCAAACAGGCCCCGTGGCGCGTTTTAAGATGGGGAATTAAATCCTCTTCAATCCTGAGGGTCCTTGGGCCAACTAGCCCAACAGGTACATCCAGAAAGCGCCACAGAGCTGCGTTGCAGAGAGGTGTAAAAGGGGTGTGGCCTCTCTACACGTCTCTGCAACGCAGCCCCCTGGCGCATACTGGAGGTTCCTGGTGGGCTAGTTGGCCCCTAGGGACCCTCATGATTCAAGGGGACTTAATCCCCCAACTTAAAACGCGCCACGGGGCGCGTTTGCACAGATGTCACCTCAGGCCCCGACCCCTCCCTTCACCATTGTGCAAATATGTCTAAAATCTGCCGAACTACGAATTCCGATTTACTCACCTGTTATCAGGAGAGACCTCAGTGCTGCATCTTTCAGCCCAGTACTAATCCTGAAAAGTAATTTTAACCGTACTTACCAGTAACTTGAATTTCCTTCCATAGGATATCATTGCCTGCTTTTTGCTGAAAAAGTTTCTAAGTGTTGATTTTTGAAACATACAAATATTCCTCTAAAATCAGCCGAAATACGAATTCCGATTTACTCACCTGTTATAAGGAGAGACCTCAGTGCTGTATCTTTCAGCCCAGTACTGGTCCTGAAAAGTAATTTTAACCGTACTTACCAGTAACTTGAATTTCCTTCCATAGGCTAACATTGACTGGTTTCACTTGGAAATTCTTCTAAGTGTGGAGTTTTGGAACTTTAAAATATTCCTCTAAAATCAGCCGAAATACGAATTCCGATTTACTCACCTGTTATCAGGAGAGACCTCAGTGCTGTATCTTTCAGCCCAGTACTGGTCCTGAAAAGTAATTTTAACCGTACTTACCAGTAACTTGAATTTCCTTCCATAGGCTAACATTGACTGGTTTCACTTGGAAATTCTTCTAAGTGTGGAGTTTTGGAACTTTATAATATTCCTCTAAAATCAGCCGGAATAAGAATTCCGATTTACTCACCTGTTATCAGGAGAGACCTCAGTGCTGTATCTTTCAGCCCAGTACTGGTCCTGAAAAGTAATTTTAACCGTACTTACCAGTAACTTGAATTTCCTTCCATAGGCTAACATTGACTGGTTTCACTTGGAAATTCTTCTAAGTGTGGAGTTTTGGAACTTTATAATATTCCTCTAAAATCAGCCGAAATACGAATTCCGATTTACTCACCTGTTATCAGGAGAGACCTCAGTGCTGTATCTTTCAGCCCAGTACTGGTCCTGAAAAGTAATTTTAACCGTACTTACCAGTAACTTGAATTTCCTTCCATAGGCTAACATTGACTGGTTTCACTTGAAAATTCTTCTAAGTGTGGAGTTTTGGAACTTTATAATATTCCTCTAAAATCAGCCGAAATACGAATTCCGATTTACTCACCTGTTATCAGGAGAGACCTCAGTGCTGCATCTTTCAGCCCAGTACTGGTCCTGAAAAGTAATTTTAACCGTACTTACCAGTAACTTGAATTTCCTTCCATAGGCTAACATTGACTGGTTTCACTTGGAAATTCTTCTAAGTGTGGAGTTTTGGAACTTTATAATATTCCTCTAAAATCAGCCGAAATACGAATTCCGATTTACTCACCTGTTATCAGGAGAGACCTCAGTGCTGTATCTTTCAGCCCAGTACTGGTCCTGAAAAGTAATTTTAACCGTACTTACCAGTAACTTGAATTTCCTTCCATAGTCTAACATTGACTGGTTTCACTTGGAAATTCTTCTAAGTGTGGAGTTTTGGAACTTTATAATATTCCTCTAAAATCAGCCGAAATACGAATTCCGATTTACTCACCTGTTATCAGGAGAGACCTCAGTGCTGCATCTTTCAGCCCAGTACTGATCCTCAAAAGTAATTTTAACCGTACTTACCAGTAACTTGAATTTCCTTCCATAGGATATCATTGCCTGCTTTTTGCTGAAAAAGTTTCTAAGTGTTGAATTTTGAAACATACAAATATTCCTCTAAAATCAGCCGAAATACGAATTCCGATTTACTCACCTGTTACCAGGAGAGACCTCAGTGCTGTATCTTTCAGCCCAGTACTGGTCCTGAAAAGTAATTTTAACCGTACTTACCAGTAACTTGAATTTCCTTCCATAGTCTAACATTGACTGGTTTCACTTGGAAATTCTTCTAAGTGTGGAGTTTTGGAACTTTATAATATTCCTCTAAAATCAGCCGAAATACGAATTCCGATTTACTCACCTGTTATCAGGAGAGACCTCAGTGCTGCATCTTTCAGCCCAGTACTGATCCTCAAAAGTAATTTTAACCGTACTTACCAGTAACTTGAATTTCCTTCCATAGGATATCATTGCCTGCTTTTTTGCTGAAAAAGTTTCTGTGTTGAATTTTGAAACATACAAATATTCCTCTAAAATCAGCCGAAATCCGAATTCTGATTTACTCACCTGTTATCAGGAGAGACCTCAGTGCTGCATCTTTCAGCCCAGTACTGGTCCTGAAAAGTAATTTTAACCGTACTTAACGGTAACTTGAATTTCCTTCATAGGCTAACATTGACTGGTTTCACTTGGAAATTCTTCTAAGTGTGGAGTTTTGGAACTTTATAATATTCCTCTAAAATCAACCAAAGTACGAATTCCAATTTACTCACCTGTTATCAGGAGAGAACCCAGTGCTGCATCTTTTAGCCCAGCACTGACCCTGAAAAGTAATTTTAACCGTACTTACCAGTAACTTATATTTTCTTCCATAGGAATCCATTGTCTGGTTTTCAGCAGAAAAGTTTCAAAGTGTCGATTTTCACAAACTACAAATATTCCTTAAAAATCGCCTGTATGACTTAAACGCATTCTTTCAACTGTTTACAGGAGATGCACCAGTGCTGGATCCAGGATCCAACACTGAGTAAGAAAAAGTAACGATAACAGTTTTTACCTGCTAAGTGAATTTCCTTCCATAGGATAACATTGGTGATTCTATGAGAAAAAGTTTCTAAGTGTCTACTTTTAAAATACAATAATATTCCTTAAAAATCACGACTGTAACCAAAACGCTTTTACTCAACTGTTTACAGGAGATGTCCCAGGACTGAATCTAGGATCCAGTCCTGTGGTTAGAAAAGTAATCCATAAAGTAACTAATTGCATTTAACTAGAAATTCACATTGAGCTTAATGTTGCATTGTGTTTGAAAATGTGTTGCCCATTGCAACAACTGTAACTACTGTACTTAAAAGTCTATTGCCTATGTGCAAAGTATTTAAACTAAAGTAATTCATTCTGAGAAAGTATTTTTTGTAATGTAATGTATAATGTAATTACAATGTAATTTAAAAATAAAATATGTAAAAAAAAATTGTTTCTAAAAATTTAGTAAATCAGTATGAAAAAAATTAATATAACAATTAATACATTTAAAAATTGTCATTTACAAAACCTTTGAAGTTCACTGAAAAAACCGTAGGTTTCAGACATGTTATAGTTAGGAATTAGCATTTAAAAAACCTTTGAAATTCACTGCAAAAACCATAGGTTTCAGATATGTTATAGTTAGAAATTAGCATTTAAAAACCTTTGAAATTCACTGAAAAAACCATAGGTTTTAGGGACAGTTATAGTTAGTTGGACATTGCACTCGTACAAAACCCGTGAAATTCCCCCGTTATAGTTAGTTCAGCTAACTATAACTCGCGCCCCGCAATGCACTGCTGATGACGTCACATATTACATCACTCATGACATGGTCAGTGACATCACTGATGACATCACTGATGACATCTCAAATGACATCACTGATGACATCATCCACGTGATAATCTGATGCAGCTCTTCACACCCTAATATAACCTTTGATACACCCAATCTAAATTACAGACTGCCATTCGCAAAACCATAGACACTCCAACACCAATAACTACATACCCACTCACTGATTCTTAGGTCTACACACACACATCCACTCACTCACCCGTACAGTCACTCATACTTATGGTCACTCAGTACAGGACTATCATATGCACTCTTACTCCTATATAGACACTCAAACACCGCCACTCATCCATAGAGGTACTCACACACCTAGTCAGTCATGCAAATAATTAAACACACTGCCATTTACTCACCTATACAGTTATACACACACCAGCTCACTTAATCATACAAATACTAGCACATTGTTACGCTCTTATACAATCACTGATACAAGCACACACTCATCCATACAGCCACTATTACAATCACTCACTCTCGCTTATAGCTATTTATATACTCCAACACATATATATACTGCCTTTCACATATGTAGTTACTCACACATGTACCACTGGGACATACATTCACTCACTAACACACTCTTACACACACTTACCCACCCATACAGTCTATCACAGATGCACACTTGAAACCATCCACCCAGTGAATCACCCACTCACACATCTATGCACAGTCGCACACACCCCATCCACACAAACACTCAGGCACCCATACAGATACTCAGACAACAAATCAATAACTCTTATAGACACTCATGTAGCTATTCACAAACCCATGCAGCCACTTACACAGCAACAGACAGATACAGACATTCACCCAGTTTAGTCACTAACCCATGCATTCAGTAAGATACGTTTAATCACTCACTTATAGAATTAGTCATGCACCTACTAAATCATCCATACAGACACTTATACACACACTCATTCTTCAATACGCCTTTCCCTATATATATTAAAAATATTTAAACTTTACTGAAACACACAGTCACTGGATGATGTCATCAGTGATGTCATTTGAGATGTCATCAGTGATGTCATCAGTGATGTCACTGACCATGTCATGAGTGATGTAATATGTGACGTCATCAGCAGTGCATTGCGGGCGCGAGTTATAGTTAGCTGAACTAACTATAACGGGGGAATTTCACGGGTTTTGTACGAGTGCAATGTCCAACTAACTATAACTGTCCCTAAAACCTATGGTTTTTTCAGTGAATATATATATATATATATATATATATATATATATATATATATATATATATATATATATATAAAAAGAGTTGCCTCTAGGTGGGATGCACTCCCAGGTGGAAATTACGCCAAAGCAGGGCACACGCCATGAACAAAGTCCTTTTCTAGTTACCTGCCAGACGCGTTTCGGGCCAATGCCCTCTTCAGTGGCAGACCTTGTGACGCAGCCGGCATGCGGCAACCACCAGTAAATCCTCATAATAATAATGCTCAGGTGAACCACCTGAAGCAATGCTTCCTGGGACTGGTGGTTCAGTAAAACCCAAGTGGGTCGCCGCCGGCGCGAACATCGGCAATCCTTTTAAAGACATTTTTGAATGTGAGTGCCGGCGACGACCCACTTGGGTTTTACTGAACCACAAGTCCCAGGAAGCATTGCTTCAGGTGGTTCACCTGAGCGTTATTAATATGGGGATTTACTGGTGGTTGCCGCATGCCGGCACGTCACATGGTCTGCCACTGAAGAGGGCGTTGGCCCGAAACGCGTCTGGCAAGTAAACCAGAAAAGGACTTTGTTCATGGCGTGTGCCCTGCTTTGGCGTAATTTCCACCTGGGAGTGCATCCCACCTAGAGGCAACTCTTTTGTATTTTTGTACAGCGGCCTGCCTGGTCGCGGATTGCACCACCGCGAAACACTTGCGGGTCCGCGGCTGCTTTATTGGGGCAGCTAACTGTGGAACAGGAGGTGCCTGTTATATGCAGGGGTGCCGGCGCGAACATCGGCAATCCTTTTAAAGACATTTTTGAATGTGAGTGCCGGCGGCGACCCACTTGGGTTTTACTGAACCACCAGTCCCAGGAAGCATTGCTTCAGGTGGTTCACCTGAGCGTTATTATTATCGGGATTTACTGGTGGTTGCCGCATGCCGGCACGTCACATGGTCTGCCACTGAAGAGGGCGTTGGCCCGAAACGCGTCTGGCAGGTAAATCAGAAAAGGACTTTGTTCATGGCGTGTGCCCTTGCTTTGGCGTAATTTCCACCTGGGAGTGCATCCCACCTAGAGGCAACTCTTTTTGTATATATATATATATATATATATGTGCATACTCGTGTCGCACATTAACCCTCCTTGGTATCACACGCCATTTGTTGAGGGCACAGGAAGACAGCACCAAGCAGATCAGAGAAGCAAACGGGTCCGTAATTCTTTTTAGAAACGCTTTATTCTTTTTTTGAAGTTTCTTAATTTTTAGCAAAGTGCATGTGCATCAAGTGGGGAAGAAGACCAACGCATTTCGGACTGGGGCCTTCGTCGGGGTTATTGAGTGTGCTGTACAGAGTGTTTATAAGTAGGGACTGAGCAGTCCCTCCCACAACCATTAAAACCAACATTTTAAAGGAACACAGATTATTTGTTCTTGTAAGTGACAGTAGCAGTTTAAGCAAAAAGTTGCAAAGCAGCCCTAATCCATATGTTTATACTCTTTTTGAAACATTATTGTGACATTATCTATACAATATGCAAATTATATATTGATAACATGTTTCCACAATTCTGGTAAAGTACCCATAAAAACATATATTAGGATAGCTATACAATATGCAAATTGATATATTGATCAAATGTTTCCACAATTCTGGTAAAGTACCCCAGAAAAGCATATATTATGTTATTAGGAACATTTGATATTTGATTCATCACAAATCAGGTCCCACAGAAGGTGCTGAGACAAAAAACACATTCAGTATTATGTCTGGACTGTTGGTGATCTAGAGGGGTCGACAGTGTACCCCAGAATTATATATAATAGGTTGTCCAGAAAGTTTAGTATTCGATTCATCACAAATCAGGTCCAACAGAAGGGACAAAACAAATACACATGATTTAATTTAAAATGTCTGGACTGTTGGTGATTAAGAGGGGTCAATGGAGTGATAAAACACATGTGTGGTAGACAGAGGACTTAAGATCGTAGAAAATAGACTGTGTTAACACTGTCAAAGCCAGACATCTTGGTATTTTAGCAAGTAAGACTGTTGTTAAAGTGCATAGTGCTAAGCGAGAACAAACTCAAAACGTTGTCATCATATTTATAAAAGAGGTTGGTAGATTCTCAAGTTGTCATTTCATAAAGGGCAAAGTATCTGTTCTCGGATATATTTTGAGGTATATTCAAAGTGCATTGTGCTCAATAAATTAATAAATTGCTGGGTATATGTAAACATTAACTCATTAATTTAAGCAGCCCAGAAATCCCAGGGCGGCAATAAGTCTTAAAGTGCACCGTGCTTGACCCGGAAATGTGTTTATACACGATATAAGAGCAATTATCTCTCCTGCTTCACTATTCCAAGTCCCACAAAAAAGTTTATAGTAGATGAAATATTGGTACCCAGGGTATTAAGGTGCATTCTCATATGGCCCAGGGACAGAGTGTCTATTCACAAGTAAATTAAAAGTACATGTCAAATATACTGTACTACGTGGATAGCTTGCAGGGTATATGTAAGCATTAGTTTGTTTGTTTAGACAGCCCAAAGATGTCAGGACGGTTACGCCTATTAAAGTGCACCGTGCTTAGCTGAAAAATGGGTTTGTATACACTATGGGAACAACAGTTTTTCTTATGTCTCTATTATAAGTCCCACAGTGATCTATAGTGAGCTTAAAATGGGAAGAAGGGAATACTATTTAAATATAACACTAATGTCCAAGGTATTGAGGTGCATAGTGTTAAGTAGCAAAGTACCTAAAAATAGAATCCTATAGTCCCTTTAAAATAATATAATCAGTGCAGTATTAACATCAAAGTTTGTTCGTTGACATCGCTCAAAATGTATAATATGATCCCATTGCAAATGGTTTAAACAGTATTCTGGCTTACATCATAACAGTCCTGAGTGTGGCACAGATATTGTTGGACAGTGCAAAAAAGATTCACAAAAAATTATGCAATTCTGCGCCCATATTTAATCCCCACGGTATCTCGGTGCCAACCGTTATAATCCATTTGGACTCAGCTTTTCTCATTGCAAGTTCTCGATCACCTCCTCTTATTCTCCAGGGTATGTGTTCAATTCCATAAAATGATAGCTGGTTTGAGTCTCCTTTGTAGTCTTTTCAAAGATGTTTCACCATGGCATAAGTGAAGTCTTTGTTATGTATTGCTCTTATGTGTTGCAGGATGCACACTTTTAATTTATTTATAGTGCTGCTGATATATTTCTTTCCACACTGGCATTCAAGGATGTAGACCACATGTGTTGTCTCACACGAGATTCTTTCTCTGATCTTTCTTTTCTCTCCAGTGAAGGTTGCTACATCCTGGTGATTGCATCCATACCTGCAGGCTTTACACTTATGGCATGTGTAGAACCCATTTGTTCGTAGCCAATTATCCACACTGTTTTTCTGTTTTGGGTGTTAGAATGTCACCCAGGGAGGGCGCTTTTCTGTACGTAATACTGAGATCGTTTTGGGTGCTAGACCTTAGACCTTCATCATGTCGGAGTGTTTTCCAATGTTGTTGCAAAGTATTTCTGACTGTTCCACTAGAGGTATTGAATTGTGTTATGAATCTTAGCTCATCTTTGCTTTCCTCTTTCTTGCCAGTGAGCTGTTTGGGATAAAGTAGGTCCTCTCTTCTTTTGTTCATAGCTCTTAATTTCACATTATCCAGGACCACTGTTGGATATCCTCTTCTTGAAAATCTAGTATACATCTGGTCCAATTGTGACATGAATACTTCCTCCTCAGAGCAGTTTCTTCGGGCACGTAGGAATTCCCCATAGGGTACACTCCACTTGAGTGATCTTTGATGGGCGCAATTAGTGACCAGAATGCTGTTTTACGCTGTAGGTTTGCGATATAAGGTGGTACAGATCTTTTTATTGTGGATGTATATTTGTGTGTCTGAAAACTCAATTTCCTGATGACTTATATTGTAGGTGAATTTTAGATGAAATACATTCTCATTAAAAGATCTTAAGAAGAGTTCCAGTTCCCCCTCACCTCCTTCCCAAATTAACAATAGGTCGTCTATGTAACTCACCCATAGCACCACTCTGTCAGTCATTGTTTTATTTTTGTCACACCAGACATGTTCGGCTTCCCAGAAACCCATGGTCAGGTTAGCGTACTTAGGTGCGAAAGATGTTCCCATCGCAGTTCCTCTCCTTTGTCTGTAAAATTTGTTGTCAAATATAAATACATTGTTATGGAGGCAGAAATGGATCATTTCTAGGATTATTTGTGTCTGTTCCAGAAGACTCAGTGAACGTGATCTCAAGAAGAACTCACTCGCTTTGATGCCATCTTCGTGATTGATGGATGTATACAAGGAGACAACATCAACAGTTGCCATGACATAATTCTCTTTCCACTGTATTCCCCCAATATGTTTGAGAAAGTCCGTAGTGTCACGGATATATGACCGAAGATTCTCCACATAAGGAAAGAGAAATATGTCAATGAATCTTGATGTGTTCTCCAACAGGGAACCACAAGAACTAACAATCGGACGTCCTGGTGGGTTCTCCAAGCTTTTATGTACTTTGGGTAGGATATACAGTGTTGGTGGTATATCCTGTAAAATACTTATATTTACTGGTGAAACTTTTACCATGCATATGCCTTTACCATTCATGCTTTTACAATGAAATTCATTGTAAAGGCATGCGTGGTAAAGGCATATGTGTTGTAAAGGTTATGTGTGGTTATGCATTCGCTTTGTAATGGCATGCATTACAAAGGAATATGCGGTTCTCCCATACATCCACAGTGGAGTGGTGTAGACTGGAGTACTGTACAGTGGAGTGGGGTACAGTGAAATAGCATATAGCGGAGTGGAGTAGAGTGTCTTGGCGTCCAATGGACTAGCGTAGAATCAAGTGGCGTAGAGTGGAGTGGTGTACACTGGAGTGGTGTAGTGTGTAGTATCGTATAGCGAAGTGGCATACAGTGGAATAACATAGAGTTGAGTGGTGTACAGTAGAGTGGCGTAGACTGGAATAGCCTACAGTGGAGTAGCGTACAGTGCAGTGGCGTACAGTGAAATGGTATACATTGGAGTGCCGTACATTGGAATCTGGTAGAGTATAATAGCATACAGTTTGGCATACTGTGGAGTAGTGTCCAATGGAATAGAACACAATGGAGTGGGGTAGAGTGAAGTGGCATAAACTGGAATTGCGTAGAGAGGAGTAGCATGCAGTGGAGTGGAATACGGTGGAATACCATAGAGTGGAGTGGCATACAGTGGAATGGCGGAGTGGAATAGCATATACTGGACTAGCGTATAGCCAAGTGGCATACAGTGTAGTGGCATACAGTGAAGAGGTGTACAGTGGAGTTGCATACAGTGTACTAGCATAGAGTGAACTGACGTCGAGCAGAGTGTTTTACAATGGAGTGGCGTAGAGTGTGATAGTGTATAGTGAAGTAGCGTACAGTGGAGTGGTGTATAATGGAGTGGTGTAGACTGGAGTGGCGTACAGTGCCATGGAGTAGAGTGTAATAGCATACAGTGAAGTGGCATACAGTGGAGTGGGGCCCAATCGAACAGCTTAGAATGAAGTGGCGTAGAGTGGAGTGCCATACACTGGAGTGGTGTACAGTGTAATAGCATTCAGTTTGGCGTACAGCGGAGTGGTGTCCAATGAAATAGCATAGAATGGAGTGGGGTAGTGTGAAGTGTCATACACCGGAGTTGCATAGAGAGGAGTAGTATAGAATGGAGTGGCATACAGTGGACTACCATAGAGTGGAGTGGCATACAGTGGAATGGCATAGAGTGGAATAGCATATACTGGAGTTGCTTATAGGTAAGCTGCATACAGTGGAGTGGCGTACAATGAAGAGGCGTACAGTGGAGTTGCATACAGTGTAATGTCGTAGAGTGAACTGGCATAGATCAGTGTGTTGTACAGTGGATTGGCCTAGAGTGTAATAGAGTATAGTGGAGTAGCGTACAGTGGAGTGGTGTATAATGGAGTGGTGTAGACTGGAGTGGGATACAGTGGCATGGGGTAGAGTGTAATAGCATACAGTGGAGTGGTGTACATTGGAGTGGAGCCCAATCAAACAGCATATAATGAAGTGGCGTGGAGTGGAGTGCCATACACGGGAGTGGTGTAGAGTGGGGTAGCATACAGTGGAGTGGCATGGAGTGGAAGAGCATACAGTGTAGTGTGTAGAGTACAGTGGCATACGGTGGAATAGAGTAGAGTGGGGTGGCGTACAGTAGAATGGCATAGAGTGGAATAGCGTATAGTGGAGTAGCATCCACTAGAGTGGCGTACAGTGTAGTGACGTAAACTGGAGTGGCATACAGTGGCATTGATAACAGTATAATTGTGTAGAGTGGAGTGGCATAGAGTGAAGTGGCGTAGAGTGGAGACTCGTACAGTTGAGAGGCGTAGAATGGAGTGGCATAGAGTGGAATAACGCATAGTGGAGTGGCTATTGTGGTGTGGCATTTAGATGTATGTACAATTTAGCAACAAAGTATATTATGATGTGCAGATTAACGCAAAACAGCAAATTGCGCTGCCAATCATTTCACCAGACAATCCAATCAATGCAGGGCAACACATGGTGGCCTTGCGTTCCTTCGTAAATCTGACTTAAGTATTGCATTGCCCATGCAACACCTTGAATGACGCATGGGTACCCCAATCCAATAATACAGCTAGGCCTTAGTTATATTTTGGGCCACAGTATACCGTGATAACTTTGCAGTATGCTGTGGAACATGGAGACACCAAGCCAGAATATAATTGGGTAATGTTTGTTTTTAGAGAATGAAAAGGCAGCCATATTGTTTTTACGAAACTTTGTCTGTGTTCAGTGTTAGGGCCTTAGATATCGGTAAGTAGTAGGTCTCTACCTATTATCACTTTATTAAAGTGGTAATAGGTAGGCATTTTTATATATAAATATATATATTTTTTTTAAATAATTTTACGGCCATGTACCGCGGTAGTTTCACAAAATTTTATGAAATTGCCCAAAAGTACTGTGGTGATAGATATCATTAGGTTTAAAGCCTTATAACTTTAAAAATACTTCACCTACTTAACTGCAGTACCCAAAAAGCATAATCTCTGCACCATAATGTATGATCCTTCAAACTGTCATGAAAATCCAATCAGCCGTTTTTGAACTATGTCAAATACAATAATCTATGGAAAATGCATTGGTGGAAAAACGTGTTTTGGGACCCCTTTTATCTGTGAACCCCTTAACGATTCACCACAAAAAATCTCATCATCTCAAAATGTAGAAAATGCTATAGGTCTGGAAAGTTTTGTGGTGATTCTGCAAATGTGTGTAAAGTTGTTAGCGAGCCAATATTCAAGGAATTCCTATCTTTGGGAATAATAACTATAACTACAGAGTGGCAATCAGATTTAACATGATTTCTTTCTTTTTATCTATTTTATTTGTTATATGTTTATTGGTTTACCTAATCAGATTACCATAAATGTAGTTGTTCATGTAGTAATTTTGAAACTTTACATATGCAGTCTAACTTATTTTTTGTACTTTCTTGCTACTTTTAGCAAGATTGTGCTACATATGAAGCCCAGAGTGAATGAAAGCCAATCGTTGTTATAAAAATTGTAAAAAAAAGATTCCTGATAGCCAATTATCATTGTAGTGTCTTGTAATTATGTGAAGCAGTCAACTGTTGCTGTTTGTGGAGTCAAAGCACCACTCCAGCCAGTGCCAGGCTTTCGAAGAAAGCAAAAGCCCTACGGAAAGTTCAGTCACTGCTGGCCCAGAACTGCTGATAAGGCAGAAAGAAGAGGACCAGCACAGCAACAAAACACAAATCCAGCATACATGCAATACTATAGCCCTAAAGGCAGCGACAACCATGTACAGAGCAGCATAGAAGACTGAGATAGGTGCAGAAAGTGCGCCAAAGAAAGCAGAGGCATTTAGGTGGAAAGAAAATAATTGTACTCACCAGCAAGAATGAAGAACGAGATATCTGACATTGAGTCGAGTTTTGGCCGGGGACTAGTGAGTTCAATGTAGCAAGTACCATCCACAATGATACAAGGGATTGTTCTTACGGAGCCATTGGTAACTGAAGCGGCAACCACCAAAGTTGCTGGTTGTGCTGGTTGTGCTGAACACAACGCAAAAGTCTTCAAGATTTGAAAGATTCCAATAACTGCAGAGATCAATGTCATATATGGCGCTGCTGCCCTTTTGAAACTGCATATTCCATTCGATACCGCCAAAAAACTGAATATTGGCACCAGATGGACTGCCTGGATCATAACATTTTATGATTTCATCAAAGCACTAGAAGAATCAGATAAAAAAAGATCATCAAATACATTAAGAACTTTGCAGATGACGGTGTGAAAGAAGCAATAAAAAAATACCCCAAGCTGATGAAACATCTTACCGTCAGATTAAAGCGGCATAGGAATCATGTTCAAGGGGGGCGTGGCTTGGCGCCGATGGAGTGAGCAGCAAAGCTTGCACGCTCCGGTTGGCCGGCCGCCATCGAGAGCCATCCTGACGCCCTAAGAGGGACGAGAGCCCTGACGGCGCACCCCCGCACTTACATGAGGGGAGAGGTGTGCCCCTGAGGCGGAGGAGCCCCGTCTTGCTGAGCAAAGGCAGGATAATTGAGGTTGCTGAGAGCGATGAGGCGGCGATCCAAGATTGCGGCGCCCAGGGGAAAGTAACAGAGTCGAGGAGGCTACCAATCCTGTGGTAAGGATCAGAATGCGGTGAGACGAGGACCGGGCGCTCTTTTATACCATGGATGAGAGGATTGCACATTGACCCCCAAGTCTCCTCGCGGACGGTGCGGAGGAGATAAGGAGTGACGAGCACGGAGTGGCCGAAACTTCCGCGTGGCGGACCCGGGAGCGAGACCGGACCACCGTCTGAGACAGCCTGTGGCATAGAGTGGGTGATGGACAGTCCCTGGGGGCCACTGCGGGGGCTTGACTAGTAGTTGGAAGAACTGTAGCAGAGGAGGCCCCTTCCTCCCCCTCCTGATGAGAAGGGGACAGTGCGGCCAGAGGACCCTGGGTGAACGGTAGCAGAGGAAAGAGAACGTGCCGCCCCAGGTGAGAGAGGTGTGGTGTGGGCCCCGGCGCGAGGGGTGGTAAGCCCCGAGTACCTTGCAAGCCAAGGGACCATAGGGAAGTGAGCCCTGGTGGGGGACCTAACCGGTGGGCTCAGCGGAGGCAACGCCTTGTGGTGATCCGGAGGAGCTCTGCGTCCTCCCCGCGAGCGACTGCCTGCACAGGGACCTGCAGCGAGGGGAAAGTGCCAGTGGAGGGACCTGGTGCGGGCGAATTCGCCCGGCCGTGCAGCAGAGACGGGGGAGTGAGCTCGGGATCTGCCTGAACCGAGACGCCGCCTGCAGGGCGGCAGAGAGACACTACTGGTACACGCACCCTGGAGGACCACACCGGGAGGCTTTCTGCAGCTGGAGGAAGTGGGTAGGGCCCTGAGAGCATGACCTTGAAGGTGCCAGGGACCGCCTGTGTGTGTGGAGCCGCGGAGTGGGAGCTGCACTGCGAGAGAGCGATGAGCGCATAGGAGACTGGGAAGCCCTCTGAGGTGAAGGCGTGTGTGAGTGTGCCCTGGGGAGGTCAACAACAGCGTCCGAGGCCCCAAGCAACGGAGGACCCTGAGAGGGTGCAGCCGGGGGCAGCGCGGGCCTGTCTCGCGACAGTGCCACGCAGCGGGCGAGCACTGCGGACTAAGGAGGGGGACGGTCGGCGGGGCCACTGGAGCACCGAAGAGGATAAGATGCTGGGCGGAATGCGTGGACACATCAAGCTGGAGCACTCGACAGGCACTGAAGAGAGTGTGTCTCAGAACTGAGGGGGAGTGGTGGGCCAAGACAGCAGAATTAGCCTACACAGCGGACCGCAGTGTGCCCAGCAGGGAAGGTGAACTCGCGCACCAAGACTTCTGCTAACAAAGCCCAACGAGCCTACGTGGTACCAGCGACCCCACAGGTCCAGAAGACACGATGGGGAAGGTTCAAAAGAAAAAGGATGGAGAGGAGGCTCCAACAGAGCAAATGACAGAGGAGAAAGGGGGGACCCAACACCAAGCGGAACACCCTGTAGACCCTACGCTACAGGACATTTTACAGGCTATCACCTCTTTGAGTGCACGACTGGAGACCAAGATAGACTCGCTGGGGCTAGATCTGGGCCTGCTTAGGGAAGACCACCAAAAATTGGCGGACCTCTTTAAAATAACTGAGGACCAATTATCAGAGGCGCGACCGGACATTGTGCTAATGCAACGACGATTAACAGTGCCTGAGGCCCAGGTGCGCACACTGGAGTCTCGGGCGGAAGATGCCGAAAATAGTTCACGGAGAAGTAACCTCAGAATCATAGGTTTGCCCGAAAAAATAGAAGGCCGCAATATGATCGATTACTTGGAAAAATGGTTGCGAGAAGTGGCGCCTGAAGGTTTAAAAAAGCTTCTTTGCCCTGGAGAGGGCACAACGAGTACCTGCAAAACCACCTGCACCGGGAGGCCCGCTGCGAGTGGTGATAGCGAAGTTACTGCACTACAGGGACAGGGACCGCATCCTTGCCCAGGCCCGTATGAAGGGAGATATAGTGGTGGACAACTCAGTGGTGCGAATATTCCTGGATTTTTCTCACGAGGTGCAACGACTGAGAGGTTCTTACCGAGACGTGAAGCAAAGGCTGCGGCAGCTGAACTTTAAATATACAATGCAATACCCGGCCACGCTGAGGGTGGTCACCGGAAGTGGCACAGAGTTCTTTAAGACAGCGCAAGAGGCGTCAGAGTGGTTAGAGAGCCATGCAGAGATGGCGCCACTACGAGTCCCAGAAAGGAGAAGGAGAACCAGTGGCCCCCGAAGCCGGAGAACCTTGAGAGAGACTCTAGCCCCCACGCACGAAGAAGCACAGCTGGAGCGACGGAACGTGATGCAGGTGGTGGCAAGGATTAGGGGTGCAGGGGGCAGTCCAGCTCCTCCCGAGAACAGTGAGACGGCAGCTGACTCTGGCTCGGAGCAGTGATCTAGTGACTCCGAGGTGCAGAGTGTGGTCCTCCCGGACGTCACGCCACAGATGGCTGATGATATCGCCTGGAGGAGGGGGACTGAAGCACGCGGTGAGCGGATCAGCAACACCGCAAGCTGAACTTGGCCTGACACCGAGGTACTGGGGTTGCTGGAGGGGGGCACTGTGGGGGCTCCTTTGGGATTACGAGAGGGAAGGGCGGCCGCAGAGACCAGGAGAGAGGTGGGTGAGCAGCCTTCCCCCTTACACTTGACTGCTTGAACTGCAAGTAGTCACTTGTGGACTCTTAACCTTAGTTTGGATGGGGGGTGTTTTCCTACTTATCCTGGGGAGCGGGAGTTGGGGGAATGTTTAAAGTTTTTACGGGGGGATGCCTTGAGTTGCAGCGCGCAGAGCACTATAGGAGACTGAGCAAGAGGAGGGGGCCCATGCAGGTGCACGAGGGGCATAGCGGGCAGAGAATTGTTAACACACCCGATGGCTGACACACAGAGATACAAATGTATGACTTGGAACATTAGAGGGATGCACACAATGACGAAGCACCACAAAGTCCTGTCATATGTCAGACGGAGGGGAGCCCAGATAGTCCTACTTCAAGAGACGCACCTAACACGGCATATGCGCGGGGTGTTAATTTGGATCCAGGCAGGTGTCCCATTCCAGCTACAGGATTCAAGAATAGACCCCGAGGGTCGCTTTGTTGCCATAAGAGGGCAGCTAGAGGGCCGGGAAATAAATATAATTAACGTATACACCCCTAATGTAGAGCAACCAGCCTTTTTTGCGAAGCTGAGTCACTGCCTGGCGCAATATCTAGCGGGTAATACTTTGGTGGGAGGAGACTTCAATAGTGTAGACGACCCATGTCTAGATAGATCCCATCCCCGGCTGCGAAACTCCCAAGCGGCGCGAGCCTCACAAGCGTTCACTACCTGGAGACAGAGTTGGGGACTAATAGACACCTGGAGGGTTTTGCACCCGCATGATAGAGACTGCTCCTACTTCTCAGCAATGCATGACGTGCATGTCCGTCTCGACGCCTTTTTAGGCTCGGTAGAAATCCACCGCACAGCCGCTACTGCGGAATATCTTGCACGCACGATATCAGACCATAACCTGCTGCTCCTCTCCCTGATCTGGAGGCAGCCGACGGTGGCGATCCCTACATGGAGACTCCGCCCGGACACCCTGGAGGACCAGGTCTTCCGAGAAGAGATAATGGGGAGATAACGTACTACTTCAAGACTAATGCAGGAATGGCCTCCTCAGCATAAGCTGAGTGGGACGCCTTTAAGGTGGTACTGAGGGGCCAGTGCATAACACGCTCCACAGGGGTTAGGCGTGTTATTTTGGGGGAAGTGGAAGGAGCAGAAGCGACTCTCAGGGCACTAGAACGTAGGAGACCAGAGCACCCAGAGCTCCAACAAGCGGTCTTAGAGGCCAAGGAGGAGGTGGCAAAACAGACAGAGAGACTCAGACGCTTTCATTACAAGAAATAGCTAGAGCGCACGCATGCAGAGAGGGACAAGTCGGGCTCGCTCCTGCCGTGGTTGGCAAACCCGGTGAGCAGGTCTCAACCACTGGTGGAAATAGAGGATGAGGAAGGGATCAGGCACTACACACAGCTGAAGATTAATGAGGTCTTTGCCCGCTATTATGCTAGGCTATATAAGCGGTCGCAAATAGGTACACAAGCTGATGCAAGGGAATACCTGGCAGACATGCAGATGGGGAGGCTGGACCCTGAGGAAGCCGAAGAGCTAGGAGCAGACAATACACAGCGGGAAATACGGGTCGCCATCAAGGGTATGGCGCGGAATAAGACCCCAGACACAGACGGATTGCCGGTGGAGTTCTTCGCGACATATGCGGAGGAGCTGATGCCCAGATTGGTCGCTATGTACCAAGGGGCTCGGGAGGAGGGCATGCTGTCAGAAAGCACTAGAGAGGCCCTCATTGTGCCAGTGCCTAAACCAGGGAAAGAGCCACACAACTTTACAGCCGACAGGCCACTATCCATGCTCAACATGGATTATAAAATCCTGAGCAAGATATTGGCGACACGCCTACTCCCTCATATGAAAGAATTGGTTCACGCGGACCAAGCGGGGTTTATCCCAGGGCGGACCACGGCCATAAACATCAGGTGACTGCTAGCCATCATGGGTGCGAATGGGTATGACAAACAGAAGGCGGCCGTACTCGTGGTAGACATAGGAAGGCCTTCGATAGTCTGGAGTGGCCTTACCTATACGAGGTCCTAGATAAGATGGGTCTAGGAGGAGGCTTTCTGGTGTGGGTGCAACTATTATATGCGTCTCCTACGGCCCGGGTGCACACTGGGAGAACTATCTCACCTAGGCAGTGCGTGGAGAGAGGTACGAGGCAAGGATGCCCCCTCTCCCCACTCCTATTTGTGTTGGCTATGGAGCCACTGGCGTGCAGAGTAAGGAGTGGACAGCACTACGCCGGCCTGGGAGCGGGAACGGTGCAGCATTTTGTAGCCCTATATGCGGACGACCTCTTACTATTTCTCAGCGATACAGCGGGAGAGTTGAGAGGAGCGCGGGACATGCTTGCCAGATTTGGTACCATATCCGGCCTTAGAGTTAACTACAGGAAATCCAGTCTGTATCCGCTGGAGCCTAATAACCACCCGCCTCCTGACCTAGAGAATCTGAAATGTCTGCCATACCTCAGAGTCAAAATATACCATAGCTCGACTGACTTGTTAGAGGGTAATGTGGGCATAGCGATACGATCAGTAAAATCTGCAATGGACTTTTGGGGAACGCTGCCGCTATCGGTGGCCGGGCGAGTAGCGGTCTTAAAGATGGTAGCGCTCCCTCGACTGTAGTATTATTTCGGGACCCTTCCAGTGTGGATCCCGAGGGCAATATTCAAAGACCTTGACTCACTAATCACGGCATTTATCTGGGGAGCGGGACGCAGACGAGTAGCATTAACCACTTTGCAGCGCCCCGCTGGCGTACTGCTGCTCGGTGATGAAGTCCACTTTACTCCTGAGGTCTTCAGGACACAAGAAGACCTCTTCACCCCACGATCAATGCCCCAAGAAGTGGCCCCATTCCCTGGGCCACTTCTGGCCCCGGGGATCCCATCCCCTGGGGCCTGGCCTCATGTTGAGGACCGCGGGGGAGACCCAATGCCTCCGTGGTCCCAGCCAGCTCCCCGCCTCCTGCGGGAGCAAGCATTGCTTTTGGACAAGGGAGCTGCTGACATGCAGCTCCCCTTGTCCAAAAGCAATCTGCTTTGCTTTGTGGAAGCGAGAGCAGGTTTTCTGCCATTGCAAACTGCAATGTCCTGGGGTAGGCACCCTTGGACATTGCTGGAGCCGGCCCTGGCGGTCCCCAGGGCCATCTAGGGCTCCAGGAGGGGGCTGCACGGCCCCCCTCCATCTTATTTAAAGCCCCAGGGAGGAGGTGGTCCCCGGGGCCGGGGGGCCGCAACGGACCCCCGTATTTAAATAATTAGTGCCCCGGGGAGGTGGTGGCCCCCGGGGCAGTGTGGAGGAGCTCGAGCCCCCCCACTTTTTAAAGCAAGCCCTGGGGAGGTGGTAGTCCCCGGGGCTGCGGGGGGGCCACATGCCCCCGCATTTAATAATTATCGGGGAGGTGGCGGTCCCTGGGGCTGCGTGGTGGGGGCAGGAGCCCCTGCACACAATTTTTTATTTTTTATTTAAAAATAAAGCTCCGGGAGGTGTCGGTCCCCAGGGCTGCGGGGGAGGGGCGTGTGCCCCCGCACATTATTAATAATGCCCCAGGGAGGTGGCGGTCCCCAGGATCAGTTAATTGTGCCACAGAAATTATGATTAGTGCTGCAGAAAGAAAGATTAGGGCACATTTTGAGTGACTTCTCAAATCCTATTCTATTTCATAAAAAAATTCTGACATGCAGACTGAAACATGCACTTTCAATACCAGCAGCAGACTTCCAGTTAACTCCCTGGTGAGCAGTAGCTTTCCTAATATCCGCATTTCCTCAGGAAATTAGGAAACTTCATAACAAATACGTCTCCCAAGATGGCCACCAGAGAAAATAGAGCCCAAATGTAGCCCAAATATCACCCAGACGTAGCCCACGTATAGCCCACTGACAGAAGTGTGCAAAACACTTTTTATTTTTTGTTTTTTTGCAGTTTTTTATAGTGCAGACTGGTCAGATATTGGAGCGTTGCATCTTACTTGGACCCCATATTGCGTATTTTGCACGAAGTACTTGAGATTGATCTTTCGAAACATTGAACTTTACTATTCTGTTAAACTTAAGTTGCTCTGAGCCGGGCTTTGTAACACCTGTTTTTGCCTACTGGTTTTAATTAATTCTCATTGTATTGTATTAAGAAAGAGGATTTACTGTTTTTATGTACACTTTATGATCTATGTTTCTAAAAGTTTATTGAATTGAATTGAAGTCTCCCAAGATGGCCACCAGAGAAAAAGGAACCCAAATATAGCACAAATATCACCCAGATGTAGCCCACGCATAGCCCAATGACAGAAGTGTGGAAAACACTTTTTATTTTTTGGTTTTTTGCAGTTTTATATAGTGCAGACTGGTCGGATATTGGAGTGCTTTACATGAGCATTGGTTACATCACACAAGGACAAATTCATTTTGGTTGTAGGCATGGGGAGATTAAGTGATTTGACCAGAATCACAGAATGTCGAGCTGAATCAGAAACTCCAACCTGGTTCCCCAGTTGCAAAGTCTGCAGCTCTGGAAGTAACACCACATCCTCTCCCCTAAGTGCAACATTTAATCAAGTGGTCAACTGGATAAAAAAACATAAAGATAACAAATAATTTAAAAGTGCTTTGTCGCTATCTGAGAACTCAGAAAATATGTCCTCACTTTAGATTTTTAGAGCACTAACCATAATTTCGATGCAAATAAGACCCTCTCCTTTCTATAATTTCTAAAGGAAATGCTTTAGGTATTACAGTTTTGATTACATCAAGATGACGTCAGGCGTGCCACACTTTTGTAATAAATATAGAATGTTAGCAATCTAGTTGTTCATTAGGATACTGTTGAGAGGCAGAGGTCAGGGGCACGGACTCGGAAAATTGAAGGCAGGTAGGAGGGTGCAGAGGCAACAATATGACCACACTGGGCAGGCAGGAAGGGCAGTGGCTGCACAACAAACTATGGAGGGCAGTGGAAAGGGGGGCAGGGGCAACAAACCAACAATGCAGGACAGGCAAGAGAGGCTGTGGCAATATAATAGACCATTGTGGGCAGAAGGAAGAGGCAGTGGTAGTAGTACAACCATACATGCCAACAGACCCGATTCAGCCAGGAAACGCCCAATGTTTTTAAGCCTAAATGGGCTTTATTTTATCTGTCTCCTGTCTACAATCCCCTCTTTTTCAATGTAAGTCAATGAGGAAAATCAATTCCTCAGTTTTTTTTCAAAATCTCCATCTTACCAAGTTAAAAATGTTAGCAAGTATGGTACATTGGATCATGGAAGGCAGGAAGAATTGGGGTAGGGACATGGACTCGGATAACAGAGGACAGGAGGGACATGGACAGGTGAACCAAACTGACCTTACAAGGCAGTCATCAGGGTTTGCAGCAGCACAATACACCACACAGGACATGCGGGGACGGCAGTGCAGCACAACAATCCATGGAAAGCAATAGGGAGGGGACAGGGCCATGCACATGGACAACAGAGAACAGAGGGGAAAGAGGCAATGGCAGCGCGCTGACCATAATGGACAGACAGGAGAGAAAGCTGCAGCATAACGGACCATAAAGGGCAGGAGGGAGGGATCAGGGGCATTACAATGGAACAGACAAGCCAGGAGGAAGGGAATAGGGGTCTGCACATGGAAAACAGAGGGCAGACCACCAGACCGCAAGCGCCAAACGCCAGTTTCAGTGCGGGGTGGACAGCTGCCTGCTGCCACGTTGACACATTGCTCTCCCGGCCCGTGGCCGGCTGCCTTCTGCATTCAAGGCACCCGCGGATCCCGCAAAATTCTGCGGCCCGAGGAGGACGCCACACAGCAGCCTTGCCACCTCGCTGATTTCCAGCCTGCTGCCTGCCGCATCTCACTGTCTACCGCGGCTCCCGCAAGCTTTCTAAGGCCGGGTGTAGCCAGCTCGCCGAGTCGCCGAGGAGACTACCGGCCCCCCGCGACATTAAGGAGGGAGTCGACCGGGCCTAACACCGAGCCCCGGGCTAAGAGGGTCCTGCACGGCGCCGGTCGGAGCAGCTGAGAGTGCTGAGGTGCGGCTGAGGTGCGGAGGAGACACGGAGAACTGTGCTGCCCTGAACTTCAACTTCCCCAGTGGGAGCGCTTGGCGCAGCAAGGCACAGGTGAGCGAGGTCATCACAATCCAGCGAGGGCAACATAAGGCCTTGGTGAGGGGGTATCCCGTGGCGCCCACGGTGCTAGGGGCAGCCTTGATCCAACCTCCCACCATCAGCCCCGTTGTCCCGCTGCCTCACCACCCCACTGATGCGTTTGCTCCTTGCCTGCCTGCAACACTGCCCCGCCCTTTTGCTCACTGCACACCGCATTGGAGTGGACAATATTACACGGGGGACCACAGTGTATAGCCACAGACACGTCAAGACCCTTTAAAGACTCCTCTCCCCCAGCACTTTTGCAATTCTTCAGCACCAACGAAAGGAACACTCGCCCCTCAGCACTCGTCGGTGCGCACCCCGGTAAGATCTGCAAGCGAACCACTTGGAGCAAACAGCAGGAGGAGCTCCCTCAGTGTTCCACCTAGTAATGGGCCCCAAAAGAAAAGGGCGAGCATACACGACCCCAGAGAAAACTCACTCCCCAAAAAAAGGGATTACAAGGATTACAAGGAGTAAATCACTTACAGATAGCCGAAAGGAAACACTGCAAGACGCTGCACAAAAGGGCTCGATAAGGCACTTCCTTAGGAAAAAGGACACCCCCAACACTGACCATGGGACAACCCTTGGCGCCCTATCACATGGCTTGAGCCTGGCCCAAGACAGCAGTCCCAAAGGGCTGGGCAGATCACCCCCGCAGCACACCCGTATATGCGGGGAGGGACTACTCCTGAGCAAGGAATCCAGGGAACAGAAGGAAAAGGAGGGTGAAGCCCATCGGCAACCTGACCCAACGCAGCTCAATGGTCCAATCATGTGTCAAACCCCTCTTCAAATCTTAGACACGGGGCGAGACGCCACACTCACCAAGCCACATGAATCAGTTCTAACCAAGGATGCACCAACTTTAGTGACGAAAGCGCAAATTCATCAAGCTAAAGCCCACGGTTTAGACTCCCAGAGTACGGAGCCTGAAGTAAATTGCATAAGCCCGTGGTCACGCTCAGTTACCGAGGGACTAGATTCCCCTGCGGGAGGGGACCTAACAGCTTCATTCCTCCACAATCTGGGTCAAAAGATCGAAAGAACTTTAGAATTAACCCCAAACCTGTTGCTGCCATCAACACCCCCATGGGGCATCAATTCAAAAGCTGACCACAAACTCTGTAACTTCAGCACAGATGCGGATTTGGAGAAATCTCCCCCGACCGAGACAAACTGTATCACCAACAAAGCTCTTCTGTGGTAGTCATCCAAAATGGAAGTCCAAATAGACCTCCTACAAGTCATTGCAGCCCGCCTAGTCAATATAAGCTCTAGGGTGGATGAATTAGACAACAGGTTCCACCAGTACTTGGCCTCCAGCCCGGGGGACTGTTCCTGCGGCTGCTCAACCCTCATGGAGAAATGGGCCTCCCTCCCTGAGATCCTAACGGACACAGTAGAAATAGCTAAAGGACGCTGGGAGACATCAAGCACAATCACCACAGATGACAGGGCGTTGACTAACCGCAATCACCTGGAGGCAAGACAGCCAGCAGGACCTCAAGCGGGCCTGGATCCAAAGACTCCAGAAGAACAGGGCAGCTCCAAAAGGGCCCAAGGGACATCTAGCATAATCCAGGGGCACAGTGGGGGGAGCAACGCCGCGGCACTAGATCCGCAGGAACATACCCTCAGTACAATGGACGCACAAGATTCCACTCTATCAAGGCGAGCAAAAAAGAAGTTGAGGAAACAACGGAAAAAACAAAGACAAGAGGGAGACAAGTTGATGAAGAGCATCCCTCCACCCCCGCAAGGGGGCACTAATCCACCTCAGCCCTACCCTATTTTTATTGCCAAAAACTGGGGCAAAAAGGTTTCCCAGGCTGTTCATCCTCCGGCAGAAGAGCAAACACAATTAATTTCCCTGAGCACTCCAACCGTGATGGACCAAAAACCTTCAGCAAGGCCAGACCAGCCTATTGGCTACGTTTCAACAGTCAGATTAAGCTTGGTACCACGTGAGGCAAGCCCCCAAACAGCGACGGCCATAATAGCGCTGCAACCGCCGGATCTGTCCCCACTTCAAGCAGAACTTGGACAAGAGTCTGGCGCTGGGGGCAATCAAGGCCACAATAAGCGGTCCCAAGCAGGACATTCTATGATCAAACAAGGAAGCCAAAGCTCAGGACCAAGGCCGGCATAGCCCTTCCCACACAGGGGCAAAGTGGCCCCAACCCTGTGCTCACCAACAGTGGTCCAAGAGGAATCCTCACCCCAAGGTATCACAGTACGGGACAGCACGACATCTTGAATAGGAGCAATATACTCCGCCTCTTCAAACATCTGGCCACCCTAGAACAAATACAAACGGGTGACATAGTATGGGTGAAATTTCTGAGCACGAAGGGGGACACACACGGCGACTCAACAGTGGTGGGTTTAAATCACATAAAAATACAACAAGCCATTGTGAACAACTCTATACAACTTGCCGAGTGGGGCATCGATGTGCAGACGGTGCCGCACCCAAAATACCCTCATGTTCTGGCACCAGATAACAGGGGAAAGGCCCCTTGGTCGATCCTGCATGGGACAAATAGTTCGGGCTCTCCGGGCAAAACTCGGACAGCCCCCAGGGTCCCAATGGATATCAGGATCTCATGCCAAAATAACCATCAGGTCATTTGTGCAGGCCCCTCTTCTCCAATTCCACCTGGAATCTCAAATGGGGGGCACCAGTATCCCTAACTGCAGAGAATTCCTGTCAGCCAGGGGAGCGATTAGGTGAAGAGCAGTCCATAAACAGCAACTAACCTTAATCTCCTGGAATATAGCAGGGATTAGTAAAATCAGTGGCAATGAAAACCTGAAGCAGTTTCTGGAAACTGGCGATATACTCTGCCTCCAAGAGACCTGGACCTTGTCCAGTACCCCGCTGGCAGGGTACCACGAACACTTTATTCCAGCTATAAAAAAGAATCTATTTGGCCGACCGGCCGGCGGTCTATCAGTCTTTATAAAGCACGAAAGTGCCCTTGAAGCTACAGCTATCAACTTAAACTCACCCGGATTGCAAGCTCTACACATCAGAGGCCTGAACCTTAATTCACATCCAACGTCTCTTTTAATACTTAACTGCTACATCAATCCGACACAGCTCACCATGAAAGAGAAGTTGGAGGGACTGCTGGGGAAATTAAAAGACCTCTTGTGTAAATATAAATCTCACCAGGTTATTCTAGCGGGGGATTTCAAACTGAAGGATCTGGACATAACCAAACCCTCTCCCCTGAGATCCGGCAGGGCAGCACCCTTGTCCAACTTCATCAACAACCACAAGCTGATCTCAACTCACGCACTGAAAAAAGCCCACTCGAACAAATGGGATTCTCCCCCCACCTTCAGAGACATCTCAAGAATTGATTACATCATGGCCAGCGAAGCGCTGGCGGCCAGATTGGATGACTTTGAAGTTGAAGATAGGACGGAAAGCGATCATAGGCCATTGAGAGCGGTCTTTCTGATGACAGTTCCATCAGCTCTCTACCACCAAACCATCGGAGTGTCAAGAGGGGATGAAAAACACAGTGTCTTGAGGAGGATCAAATGGTCGGACAAGATAGGTAACATGCTACAAACATGGCTGGAAGAGAAACAGGAAGGCAATCTGTCTTCGTCGCTCTCACCCATAAAGGCCTGGGAAGATACCGTGGAGGACCTACAAGCAAAGCTCGGGGAACCCCCAGTTACAACCCCCTAGGCCCAAAGGGCAACCAAGAGGTGGCAGCATAAGGCCAAACAAAGACATGCAGGACTGTAAACGGCTCCTGCGTAAGGCCCTCGCAAAAAAGAAAAGAGGGGGCGGCCCATGGGAGGGACCGTTGGTTGCTTCATTGAGGGCAGCACTAAGGAAGAAAATATGGGAACATAAAAACGCCACCATGGAAAGGGAATGGCTCAAAGTCTTCTCCCTGATAAAGCAGAAGAACCCAGCGCATCTGTGGAGACATATAAACCAGCTGAGCAGCAGAGGAATTTCAAGAGAGAACGGAGTAGCAGAAAAGGACTGGCTGATTTATGTTAAACAGCTCTACGCAATTGCCCCCGCATACAAAGATAGTTCAGAAGGGGCCAGCGGGGTCGGGCCGAGACTGGCAATCAAACATCAAGCCAGGAGATATGAACGCCAGCCAATGCAACTGGTCTGAGGGTAACAGAACGCAGGTGGAAACATACTGTGCATCACCAGCCCAGCTAAATCCCCAAATGGTCATTAAGACCATCAAGAACATGAAGAACGATGGGGCCCCCGGACCAAATGGAATTCCAGCGCCGGTCTTCAAAAAGGCCCCCGATTTCTGGGCAGCAATGCTAACTCCTTTATACAACCACACTTTCCAGACAGCTATAACTCCCGACTCCTGGAGGGGCTCCATCTTGGTCCCTATTTTCAAAAAAGGAGACCGCTCAAAGCCATCAAATTACAGGCTTATCGCCCTACTTGACCTCGAAGCCAAGGCCTACGCCCGCCTTCTACTAAAGGACCTGGAGACGTGGGTGGAAGAGAATAGCATTATACCTCTTTACCAGACTGGCTTCAGGTCACAGGCATCGACCATGGACTACGTATTGGCACTGGCATACTTATCAGCTCAGGCAACCCGGGAGAACCACCCTCCACTTTTCTGCTGCTTCGTGGATTACAGCACAGCCTTCGATAAAGTTGTTCGTAGAAGATTATGGTGGAAGCTAGAAAACTGGGGCATTCCACCAAACCTACTGAAGGCAATAAGATCGCTCTATGAAGACACCTGGGTAAGAGTTAAAACCAGCACCAGCACAGTGTCCCCGAAAATAATCACGGAGAACGGGGTGAAGCAAGGTTGTGTGCTGGCACCCATTCTTTTCAACCTATACACGGCGGATATGGGGGACGCCCTAAAAGGAGCTTGCCTAGTAGCACCAAGACTAGGAAACATGAGGCTGCCGGTGCTCCAATACGCCGACGACACAGCCATAATGGACCACACGAAGGTGGGCCTACAAAGAGCCCTAATTGCACTAAATCGCTTCAACAACATCAATAACTTGACAGTAAATCAAGGAAAGACTAAGGTCGTCATTTTTGGGACCTATCACCAGAAAAAGAAAGCACAATGGCAAATGGGCAACTTGCAAATCAAGACGGCGGAGTCATACAATTACCTAGGGGTTTGGCTGACGGAACGGGCTAAGGCGAACGCCCACTTGAAACACCAGAGCACCAAGGCTAATATGGTCATTCATCTACTTAAGCAACTAAACCTCCACCTGATCAGTCCGACTGCCGGTCCAATACTGAAAGTTTTAAAAACAAATTTTTTACCAGCAATCAGCTATGGCCAGCTGGCCTTCCCCGGGTCACAGCACGCTTGCTTAAATTCAGCACAATCTAAAGCATACAAAACAGTGCTCCAAATTCCGAGGTCAGCAAGGAAAGCAAGGCTAAGGCTGGAACTAGGTGTGACGAGGCCAGACTTGATGTGCCAGGGGGACTTTATAAAACTCTATCTCAGGATTTTAAGGGCCCCAGCTAACACACTAAAACACCAACTGAGAACTATCTTTGAAGAGCCATGCACGACCTGGCACACCACCCTTGATAAAGGGATCGAAACATTGAATATAGTGGAAGAGAGCATATCGAGGCCGGAAATTCCTATGAATGCTTGGAAAAGAGTCATAAACAAACAAGTGTGTGAAATTTCATTTGACCTCGACTGCAAATCCCTCCGTTCAAGCTCACACTTAGACCCGCTGAATAGCTCTTATACGGCAGGCAAAGCCCAGGCTTATCTAAGTGACGCTCTCACTCCATTGGCCCGAAGTAAAATTCTGTCCATGAGATTAATCACTTTAGGAATTGCGGATTTTAACCCTGCATGGGCCGGAAGGGGGGATGCCACAAACAGTAGACTCTGCCCCTACAAGAGGGAATCGTGACTGCACCTCTTATGCTGTTGCCCCAATCTCATCGACGAACAACGGCGACTATTGCGCCCGATTTGTACCATCAATGGAATAAAATCCTGTAGTGAAGCGTCAGCCATGTGCTTTTCCAATTCCAGCACGACGACCCTAGCAAGACTGGGGAAATTAATCCACCACATCAGGACCGCCTTAAAAACGTCAAATGAACGTAATAAAACTCTGGAGAAGAGCATTACAAATCCAGCGAAAGACAGTTGAGGTGGTCTCGATTGTGCATTGATGCCTTTCTGCACTTCCAGCACCCCCTCTAGGATAGCGCCTCACAGGATAACTGACCAGAGGTTAAGGGGAATGAGTCACAGCTTTATAATGCTACCCATCTTCACAGAACATCGTGGGATTCCGGATTGCTATTAAAGCCATACCTCCATAGACACAAACCCTGGGGAAGGTCGATTGTGGTGGAACTGGGGAGGGGCGGCAAATCCTTTTACCAAAAACTTTTACATTTCTTTTACAAACAGCAGTTTTTAATCATTGTTTTAGCTGTAACATGTTGATCGCCTTTACTGTAATGATTTTAATTAATTGTACAGTTAATAATAAAAATACAGAGGGCAGGGGGCAAGGGGCAGGGCAGGAGCAGCAAGCTGACCATGGAGGTCAGGCAGGATGGGCACTAGAAGCACAACACACCATGGAGGGCAACAGTGAGACTATAATGGCATACACACAGACCATGGAGGGAAGGTGGGAGGGGGTCAGGGGCAGCTAGCTGACCACACAGGGAAGGTGGGAGGGGCCGTGGCAGCACAATGGCCAGAAGACCATGCATGGCAAGGGGAGGGTTAATGGCAGCACAATGGCCATGATGGGCAAAAAGGAGGGGGCAGGGGCATGCACAAAGGACCATAGAGGATAGAAGGGAGGGGTAGGAGCTTGGCACAGACAAGGGAGTTCAGGGGAAGGGGCCTCACAACAGACCATGCGGGGCAGGCAGGAGGAGCAGTTGCAGCACAACAGAGCAGGGAGGGCAGAAGGGTGTGGCAGTAAAAAGGACCATGGAGGATAGGAGGAAGGGGATAGGGGCATGGAACGTAGACAGGCAGGGTGGAGGTGGCAGGGACAGGTTACAGTCACCTGACAATGCTAGGCACGTGGTAGGGGAGTGGCAGCTCAACATAACACTCAGAGTAGATAGGAGGGGCAGGTCCATGGAACATGGTGGGCAAAAAGGATGGAGCAGGGGCATGCACACAGACATCAGAGGGCAGGGGGAAGGAGAGTAGAGGCAGCAAGCTAAGCACAGAGGCTAAGCAGGAGGTCAATGATGGGGCATAGAATTGGGCAATGGAGGGCAGGAGGAATGGACTAGGGCATCATGCTACATGGATAGCAGTGGCAGCACATCAGACCATGCATGGCAGGAGGGAGGAGGCTAGTGCATGGATTCAGACAACAGAGGATAGGGAGGAAGTGGATGGGGCAGCAAGCTTACTGTTCAGAGAAGGCGGGAAGGCCAGTGGCAGAACAACGGCCACACAGGGCTGTAATGAGGGGGCAGGGGCATGGACTTGGACTTGGACAATGGATGGCAAAGCGGAGGAGGGGAGGCAGGAGCAGCAAGCTTAGGTGGGGGCAGCACAATGCCAGGCCCTGCTTCCAACCCCCCACCATTCATTGTGATAGGCATCTTACTTAACGTTTTAAAAAAATAGAAATTTGCTGAAAAAAAGAAAGATTCCAGGGATGTTATAGTTAGACTCAGATTTCACTCGTAGAAAACCAGTGAAATTCAGCAGTTATAGTTACCTAAGCCAACTATAACTTACGCCCCGCAATGCACTGCTTATGACCTCAGACTTTCCATCATTCATGACATGGTCAGTGACATCACTCATGACATCTCAAATGAGCTGTGAATGGAATAGAACTATAATCGCTAGAACTTTATTTAGGGATAGTGTGTGTATATTAACACCCCTTTTTTTTCTTTTCTTTCGTGTAAGAACCAATATAATACGCAAAGTGCCCAGATCAATATGGCTGATAGCCTTTCACTTTAAAGTAATGTGTAGTCCATTTTTTATGTTGATGTTTGCAATCGTAAGTATGTTTATTATGAACAAGTCAGGTTGGCGAACATACAGGTACGGCGGTCACGGGGCATGATATGCTGAAATGACATTGTGTTCATATTAACACTTGTTTTATTTTCTTTATTGTATGAATTCCTAAATTTTCGCATCGTGACCAGGCCAATATGGCCGCCAGCTTTTTGGATTAATGTAATATGTAGTCCTTTGTTAATGTTGGCAACTAGAGGCATTTGTACATTTAAATAAGGAAACTACAATGATGTCTTGTATCGTTATCAAGGTTCGGACGAGCCGAAACGGGTGGATCGCGTCTTTTCCAGATTAAATACTTCCAAACTACAACCTGAGTGCTGATTCCTTCCTTGTAAGAGTGAGAGGAGATTGAATGCATATATAAAATTCACTGAAAAACCACAGGTTTCAGGGACGTTATAGTTGGTTGAACATTTCACTCATACAAAACCAGAGAAATTCGGCCGTTATAGTTAGTTGAGTTAACTATAACTCGCGCCCCTGCAATGCACTGTTGATGACGTCACATATTACATCCTTCATGACATGGGCAATGACATCACTGATGACATCACTGATGACATCTCAAATGACATCACTGATGATATCACTGATGACATCATCCACGTGATAATCTGATGCACGTCCTCACACCCTAATATAACCTTTGATACACCCACTCTAAAATACAGACTACCATTTTCAAAACCATAGACACACGAATACCAGTTACTACATACCCACTCACTGATTCCTAGGTCTACACACACATTCACTCATTCACCCATACAGTCACTCATCAATACAGCTCTATCATTTGCACTCATACACCTATACAGACACTCACACACCGCCACTCATCCATAGAGTTACTCACACACCTAGTCAGTCATGCAAAGAATCAATCACACTCCCATTTACTCACCTCTACAGTTATACACACACCACCTCACTTATTCATACAGATACTAACACATACTCACTCTCTTATGCAATCACTGATACAAGCACACACTCATCCATACAGCCACTCTCACAATCACTCACTCTCACATATAGTCATTTATATACTCCAACACTCACACATACTGCCTTTCACATATGTAGTTACTCATACATGTACCACTGAGACATCCATTCACTCACCAACAAACCCATACACACACTCACCCACCCACACAGCCCTTCACAGATGCACTCTTGAACCCATACACCCAGTGAATCACCCACTCACACATCTATGCACAGAGTCACACCCCCCCACCCACCCACACAGACACTCAGGCACCCATACAGATACTCGGACAGCCAATCAATAACCCATATAGACAGTCATGTAGCTACTCACCAACCCATGCAGCCACTTACACACCAACTGACAGACTGATACAGTGTCAGAGTGCACCAGTGCTGACGGCTGGGTGCATCCTGAACACTGACAGTTACTTCTGGAAAGCGCCAGGGCTATGAAGAGGGAAAAACTACACTTCCCTACAGGCCTTGCAGCGTACGATGTCAACACGCACGCCATGACACCATCGTCTTATGAGGGATCATAGGAGGAGAGCCGGTGCCGCTAATTCTGCCTGTCCCGGAGTTTCTACGCATACCGAAGGTTCAGTAAGGGTGCTTGTAGCACCAAGTTTGAGCCATGTTTTGACTTTGGGTGCCTTGGGAGTACTTGATCGTTATTCCTGAGTCCGTTCTCACCTTGAGCTCCTTGACTCTTGCGTGCCTGTTAAAATTGTGGAGTCTTGGAGTTCAGGACTGCTTTTTAGTATTCGCGTTGTTGCGAGTCTACTCCTTCTTCTCCCCAGTTTCCGCTCATGTTGGCGAGCTACCGATTCCGTTAGCTCATGCAGAGTGAAACGGGGTTGGCTACTTTTTTTCAGGAAAAGAGGAATACATGTCTGTTTACCGGACTGCATTGGATACAGAGGTCCGCTGTTGATTCATCATTTGTTGCTTTGATTGTTTTGTTACATACTGTGATAATTCATCATCTGCCTTGATTGGGGAAAATTGGTCCGCAGTCCTCGAACCATATTTGTATGACGTAATACAACTGTGCTATGAATTGCTGAAGAGATTTTATTAGATCGGGGTACCATTCTTGCTGGTGGCTTTCACTGTTCTGTATTTATTTTCCACAGCAGGGGTTAGGATTAGAGAGGCCTACAAGGCAAAGTCTCTCGGCCCCTGTTCTGCCATCCAACTGCTATACAGGGTAGGTGCGATTCACATAGGCATACCTGTTTCTTCCCCTATAATTCCTTTCCTTGGTCTTTATGAATGTTTTCTTGTTTTATGTTCGATTAGATGAGTGTATATGCAGTGGATGATTCTCTACTTACAGACTGCTCTTGGAGCATAAGGCAGCACACCTTATATTTCTTTACAGGTATATATGGGGGCAGAAGAGGGATATTGATCAATGGAATAGTATGACAGAAACCTATGTGCTGAACCGAAAAGAAGAGTAATTGCGTATTCTTGTGTTTTCAGGTCTCCCTCCCCGCTGTTCCCTACCTTACCTTTCCCCGCTTGATCACCTTTAATGTCTGTTTACTTACTATCAGACATTGGGGATATCAGGAGGTGGACCAATTCAGCTTCAATACGATCCTGAGGATACAGATCTGACATACAGACATTCACACAGTTTAGTCACTAACCCATGCATTCAGTAAGACACGTTTAATCACTCACTTATACAGTCAGTCATGCACCTACTAAATCATCCATTCAGACAGTTATACACCCACTCATTCTTCAATACACCTTGGCATATATATATATAAAACATATTTAAACTTTACAGAAACACATAGTCACTGGATGATGTCATCAGTGATGTCATCAGTGATGTCATTTGAGATGTCATAAGTGATGTCATCAGTGATGTCACTGACCATGTCATGAATGATGTAATATGTGACGTCATCAGCAGTGCATTGCGGGAGCGCGAGTTATAGTAAGCGCAACTAACTATAACGGCGGAATGTCTCTGGTTTTTTACGAGTGAAATGTCCAACTAACTATAACGTCCCTGAAACCTGTGTTTTTTTCAGTGAATTTCTAAGGTTTTTTAAATGCTCATTTCTAACTATAACGTCCCTGAAACCTACGGTTTTTTCAGTGAATATATATATATATATATGTATATATATCCTCAACATGCCTGTTCCTAAATAAAAACAAGCTCCAGCATGCTCGGGCTCACTCATAAATCGGCTTTATTGTGGCTCACAAACAGGTAACGCGTTTCAACTGCAGCAGCGGTCTTTGTCAAACCTTCTGCCGTCGCCATTACAAAGTACATTTATACATGTTCCTGGAGTTTCAAAACTTAAAGTGACAGTGCAACATTTTATGTTAAAAGTGATACGTGCAAAAAAGCTTATTCATTCCTACTTTCCTTTTTCTATTTTGTTTTAAACCAAGTGAATAAAGTGACAAGGGCCTGGGTTGTTAATCCTAAACATTCAATTGAACCTTATACTAGCATGGAATTGACACTAACAATGATTAATATATATACATAGATAATTCATCAGTCAAAGGCTGTACATCTGATTCATGATTCAGCAACCTATTATGCAGCCTTATATTTACAAATTTTCTGATGCCCCAACATTATTCCTAATGTGACCACAGTGTCATACATATTACCTACTGGCGGTCGCCATAAGGTAGTTATAGTTAGGACCTCGTTTCTATTCAAAAAGCATTTTTTGTTTTTCCAATAACTTTGGCGTCGTTTGATGAATCTTTGCGAAATTTTCAAAACTAGTGGCCCGCTCCGGTCAGCTCCTGTCTTCAAAGTTTCGGGGTGATTCGTCAAGCGAGGGCCGAGAAAAAAGGGGGGTCCCAAAATGCATTTTCCCCATGTTAATTTCCATAGGAAACTTTAGACAAAGTTACAGCCCGAACTGCTGAACGGAATTACACCAAATTTGGCAAAAAGTTAGCCCTCGGTTCAGAAAGAGCCCTTTTTGTTAAATGGTGTAAATCCGTTCAGTAGTTGCTGAGAAATTAAAGAAAGAAAACATTTATATATCTGAGCACCGAGGAGGGTTCGCGAACCCTCCCGGGCATGAGCTTCACTCTGATTGGCTGCCAACACTCCAAACTAGGAAGTGTTGGCAGCCATCTGAAAACAGTGAAAAAGAGGGTGACAAAGAAGAAAAGGGGGCAGGGTAGAAACACCCTGACCCCCTAGGCCGGCTCAGGGGGTCCCACAAGGACCCCCAGGGCCAAAAAAAGCATTTTTTTAAATAGTTTTGGCGGAATTCGCGTTGGGGTCGTGAATCCTGCCGAAAATTGAAAAAAAAATGAAGCGCGGGCTTCCACGCTTCATTTTAATGAGGCCCCCGGGTTGGCCAGGTCCCGGGGGCAATGTGCACCTCCCTGGGGCTATAGTAATTATATGCGGGGGGCACGTGGCCCCCCTGCAGCCCCGGGGACCGCCACCTTTCCGGGGCTTTGAAAATAAATGCGTGAGGGGTCCCAACCCCCCCATGCTGCCCCGGGGACCGCCACCTCCCCGGGGCATTGATGAAAATGGGTGGGGGGCCTTGCGGGCCCCCCCGAGCCCCGGGGACCACCACCTCCCCGGGGCACTTAATATTTAAATATGGGGGTCTGTTGTGGACCCCTGGGCCCCGGGGACCACCACCTCCCCGGGGCTTTGAAATGGAGGGAGGGGGACCACGTGGTCCCCCTCCAGGAGCCATCGATGGCCCTGGGGACCGCTACCCCCCAGGGCCAGCTCCTGCAGTGTCCTGGGGTGCCCTCCCCCAGGACACTGCTGTTTGCTATGGCAGGGAGGGAGCCGTGCGGCTCTCGCCCTGTCATAGCAAACTGCTTTGCTTCATTGAAGCGAGAGCTGGGAAACCTGCTCTCGCTTCAATGAAGCAAAGCAGATTGCTTTTGGGCAAGGGGAGCTGCATGTCAGCAGCTCCCCTTGCCCAAAAGCAATGCCGGCTCCCGCAGGAGGCAGGGAGCCGGCGGGACCGTGGGGGCATTGGGGCTCCCCCCACGGTCCCCAAGAGAGAGGATGGGGTCCCTGGGCCAGAAGTGGCCCGGGAGGGGGGCCACGCGGCCCCCCTCCCTCAATAAAAAAATTACATAAAAAAAAAAGAGGCACAGCCCCAGGGGATGGGGTCCCCGGGGCCAATAGAGGTCTCAGGAGGGAGGCCACGCTGCCCCCTCTTTAAAAAATATTAAAAATTAAAAATTAAATATGTGGCCATGCCCCGGGGCTGAAATTGGCCTCGGGAGGGGGGCCGCGGGCCCCCTACCCGTTTTTTTTTTTTTTAAACTGTAAAAAACAGGTCAGGCCCTGGGGGATGGGGTCCCCAGGGCCTCAAATATTGTAAAAGAAGGGGGGCCACACAGCCCCCCTTCTAAAAAAATTGTTTTTTTTTAAAAAGCCGGCATCGCGCCGAAGGCCCCGCCCCCTCCCTGCAGCACTCAGCAAACACCCCCCTGGCGCGTTGTAAGTTGGGGGATTAAGTCCCCTTGAATCCTGAGGGTCCCTGGGGGCCAACTAGCCCACCAAGTACCTCCAGTATACGCCAAAGAGCTGCGTTGCAGAGAGGTATTCCGAGGCTACGCCCCTTTTTACACCTCTCTGCAACGCAGCTCTCTGGCACTTACTGGAGGTACCTGGTGGGCTAGTTGGCCCCCAGGGACCCTCAGGACTCAAGGGGAATTAATCCCCCAATTTACAATGCGCCAGGGGGCGCGTTTGCACAGTGGTGCAGGGAGGGGGCGGGGCCTGATATAACAAGTTAGCAATCTTGCTGTGTGGGACTTACTGGAGGTAATAAAAGGGGTAGTTGGCCCACAAAGTTGAAGTTGGGGGCTAACTACCCCTCCTGTTACCTCCAGTAAATCCCACACAGTGGGATTGCTAAAAGGTGTTTGGAGGCCACGCTCACCTTTCTCCACCACTCTGAAAACGAGACTGCTATGTTATAGTTAGAAATTAGCATTTAAAAAACCTTTGAAATTCACTGAAAAAACCATAGGTTTCAGGGACGTTATAATTAAAAATTAGCATTTAAAAAACCATTGAAATTCACTGAAAAACACCATAGGTTTCAGGCACGTTATAGTTAGAAATTAGCATTTAAAAAACCTTAGAAATTCACTGAAAAAACCATAGATTTCAGGCACGTTATAATTAGAAATTAGCATTTAAAAACCTTAGAAATTCACTGAAAAAACATAGGTTTCAGGGACGTTATAGTTAGTTGGACATTTCACTCGTACAAAACCAGAGAAATTCCGCCGTAATAGTTAGTTCAGCTAACTATAACTCGCGCCCCCGCAATGCACTGCTGATGACGTCACATATTAGATCATTCATGACATGGTCAGTGACATCACTGATGACATCAATGATGACATCTCAAATGACATCACCGATGACATCACTGATGACATCATCCACGTGAAAATCTGATGCACCTCCTCACACACTAATATAACCTTTGATACACCCACTGTAAAATACAGACTACCATTTTCAAAACCATCAACACACCAATACCAGTTACTACATACGCACTCACTGATTCCTAGGTCTAGACACCCATACACTCATTCACCCATACAATCCCTCATACATGCAGTCACTCAACAATACAACACTATCATATGCACTCATACACCTATACAGACACTCACACGCCACCACTCATCTAGAGTTACTCACACACCTAGTCAGTCATGCAAAGAATCAATCACACTTCCATTTACTCACCTATACAGTTTTACACACACACCACATCACTTATTCATACAGAAACAAATGCATACTTACTCTCTTATACAATCGCTATTACAAGTAAACACTCATCCATACAGCCACTCTCACAATCACTGACTCTCACGTATAGTCATTTATATACTTCAACTCGCACATACACTGCCTTTTACATATGTAGTTACTTGGACATGTACCACTGAGACATCCATTCACTCACCAACACACCCATACACACACTCACCCACCCATACAGCTGTTTCCACATGCACTCTTGAACCCATACACCCAGTGAATCAACCACTCAAACATCTATGCACAGAGTCTCACACCTCCCACCCACCCACACACACACTCAGGCACCCATACAAATACTCAGGCAACCAATCGATAACCCATATAGACACTCATGTAGCTACTGACCAACCCATGCACAGCTTATAAAACAACAGACAGACTCATACAGACATTCACACAGTTTAGTCACTAACCCATGCATTCAGTAAGACACATTTAATCACTCACTTAAACAGTCAGTCACGCACCTACTAAATCCTCCATCCAGACACTTATACACCCACTCATTCTTCAATACACCTTGGCATATATATAAAACATATTTAAACTTTAAAGAAACACACAGTCACTGGATGATGTCATCAGTGATGTCATTTGAGATGTCATCAGTGATGTCATCAGTGATGTCACTGACCATGTCATGAATGATGTAATATGTGGCGTCATCAGCAGTGCATTGCGGGGTGCGAGTTATAGTTAGCTGAACTAACTATAACGGCAGAATTTCTCTGGTTTTGTACGAGTGAAATGTCCAACTAACTATAACGTCCCTGAAACCTATGTTTTTTCAGTGAATTTCTAAGGTTTTTTAAATGCTAATTTCTAACTATAACGTGCCTGAAACCTATGGTTTTTTCAGTGAATTTCTAAGGTTTTTTAAATGCTAATTTCTAACTATAACGTGCCTGAAAACTATGTTTTTTCGGTGAATATATATATATATAAAACCTACTGGAACCTAGTTAGAATCTAGTTTCCATACGAAGAGCGTTTTTTCATTTGCCAATAACTTTGGCGTCGTTTGACGAATCCTCGCAAAATTTCCAAAACTACTCCGACACTCAATTCAGCTGCTGTCTTGAAAGTTTCGGGGTGATCTGTCAAGTGGGAGCTGAGAAAAGGGAGGGTCGAAAATGCGTTTTCCCTGTGTTAATTTCCACAGGAGACTTTAGACATGTCTACAGCCCGAACTGCTGAATGGAATGACACCAAATTTGGCAGAAAGGTAGCTGTTGGTCCAGAAAGCAGTAAATTGGTGTAAATCCATTCAGTAGTTTTTGTAATATTAAGGAAAACCTAAATTTAGATATATAGAGACACAAAGGATCCGCGACCCCTCCCAATTTGTGCTGAGATCTCATTGGCTGCCAATACTTCCAACTAGGAAGAGTTGGCAGCGATCTTGGGACTCGGCTTCAGCCGAATCCCAGAAAAACGTTAAAAAAAAGAAAAGCGGTCAGGGTAGAAATATCCTGACCCCCTAGACCTCTTAGAGTGGGGGGTCCCACGGGGACTCTACAGGGCCCAAATAAGCATTTTTTTTCTAAATTTCCGCTGAAAATTAAAAAGAAAACAAAATGTGGGCTCCCCAGCTTCATTACTAATGGCCCCCAGGGCATTTTAAGTATAAAGAAGGGGGTACACGGCCTCCTCCTCCTGGGGCTTATTGATGCCCGGGGACCACCACCTCTCTGGGGCTTGTTTACAATTAATAGTGGGGGAGGCCTATATGGCCTCCCCTGCTGCCCCGGGGACCACCACCTCCCCAGGGCTTAACATATAGCAATGTGGGGGGCCACGTAGACCCCCTGCAGCCCCAGGGGCTGCCACCTCCCCTGGGCTTTAATTACAGGCATGTTAAGGATATATATACATATATATATACATATATATATATACAATATTCACTGAAAAAACCATAGGTTTCAGGCACGTTATAATTAGAAATGAGCATTTAAAAAACCTAAGAAATTCACTGAAAAAACCATAGGTTTCAGGGACGTTATAGTTAGTTGGACATTTCACTCGTACAAAACCAGAGAAATTCCGCCGTTATAGTTAGTTCAGCTAACTATAACTCACGCCCCCACAATGCACTGCTGATGACGTCACATATTACATCATTCATGACATGGTCAGTGACATCACTGATGACATCACTGATGACATCTCAAATGACATCACTGATGACATCATCCAGTGACTGTGTGTTTCTTTAAAGTTTAAATATGTTTTATATATATGCCAAGGTGTATTGAAGAATGAGTGGGTGTATAAGTGTCTGGATGGAAGATTTAGTAGGTGCATGACTGACTGTATAAGTGAGTGATAAAATGTGTCTTACTGAATGCATGGGTTAGTGACTAAACTGTGTGAATGTCTGTATCAGTCTGTCTGTTGTTGTGTAAGCTGCTGCATGGGTTGGTGAGTAGCTACATGAGTGTCTATATGGGTTATTGATTGGTTGCCTGAGTATCTGTATGAGTGCCTGAGTGTGTGTGTGGGTGGGTGGGAGGTGTGTGACTCTGTGCATAGATGTGTGAGTGGTTGATTCACTGGGTGTATGGGTTCAAGAGTGCATGTGGAAACAGCTGTATGGGTGGGTGAGTGTGTGTATGGGTGTGTTGGTGAGTGAATGGATATCTCAGTGGTACATGTCCAAGTAACTACATATGTAAAAGGCAGTGTATGTGCAAGTTGAAGTATATAAATGACTATACGTGAGAGTCAGTGATTGTGAGAGTGGCTGTATGGAGGAGTGTGTACTTGTATCAGTGATTGTGTAAGAGAGTAAGTATGCGTTAGTATCTGTATGAATAAGTGAGGTGGTGTGTGTATAACTGTATAGGTGAGTAAATGGAACTGTGAATGATTTTTTGCATGACTGACTAGGTGTGTGAGTAACTCTGGATGAGTGGCGGTGTGTGAGTGTCTGTTTAGGTGTATGAGTGCATATGACAGTGTTGTATTGATGAGTGACTGCATGTATGAGTGACTGTATGGGTGAATGAGTGGATGTGTGTATAGACCTAGGAATCAGTGAGTGCGTATGTAATAACTGGTATTGGTGTGTCTATGGTTTCAAAAATGGTAGTCTGTATTTTAGAGTGGATGTATCAAAGGTTATATTAGGGTGTGAGGAGGTGCATCAGATTTACATGTGGATAATGTCATCAGTGATGTCATCAGTGATGTCATTTGAGATGTCATCAGTGATGTCATCAGTGATGTTACTGACCATGTCATGAATGATGTAATATGTGACATCATCAGCAGTGCATTGCGGGGGCGTGAGTTATAGTTAGCTGACCTAACTATAATGGCGGAATTCCTCTAGTTTTGTACGAGTGAAATGTCCAACTAACTATAACGTCCCTGAAACCTATGGTTTTTTCAGTGAATTTCAAAGGTTTTTTAAATGCTAATTTCTAACTATAACGTAGCAGTCGCGTTTGCAGAGTAGTGGAGAAAGGTGAGCGTGGCCTCCAAACACCTTTTAGCAATCCCACTGTGTGGGATTTAGCGGACGTAACAGGAGGGGTAGTTAGCCCCCAACGTCAATCTTGGGGGCCAACTACCCCTTTTATTACCTCCACTAAGTCCCACTCAGCAGGATTGCTAACTTGTTATATCAGGCCCCACCCCTCCCTGCACCACTGTGCAAACCCGCCCCTGGTGCATTGTAAGTTGGGGGATTAAGTCCCCTTGAATCCTGAGGGTCCCTGGGGGCCAACTAGCCCACCAGGTACCTCCAGTAAGCGCCACAGAGCTGCGTTGCAGAGAGGTGTTCCGAGGCCACGCCCCTTTTTACACCACGCTGCAAACGCGGCTTCTTGCGCACTATTGTTCGGAGAGTGAAGTCCACTTTTGTCCTGAGGTCCTCAGAACACAAGAGGACCTCATCGCCCCACCAGCAGTGCACCAGAAGCCGCGTTTGCAGAGTGGTGTAAAAAGGAGCGTGGCCTCGCACCACCTCTCTGCAATGCAGCTCTGTGGCACTTACTGCAGGTACCTGGTGGGCTAGTCGGCCCACCAGGAGGCCCCGGGGAGGTGGCAGTCCCCAGGGCTGCGGGGCGCCCGTGGGCCCCCGCAACATAATTACTCATGCCCCCGGGACCTGGCCCACCCGGGGCTTAAATACAACGTGAGCGCGGGGTCCGCGCTTTGTTTTTTTTTAATTTTATTGGCAGGATTCGCGCACCCAGCTCGAATTCTGGTGATTTTTTTTTTTTTTTTAAATGCTTTTTTTGGCCCTGGGGGTCAGGGTGTTTCTACCCTGCCCCCTTTTCTTCATTTTTCACTTTGTTTTACTGTTTTCTTGTGACTCGGTTCTACCGAGTCACAAGATGGCTGCCAACACTTCCTGGTTTGGAGTGTTGGCAGCCAATCAGAGTGAAGCTCGTGCCCGGGAGGGTTCGGGAACCCTCCTCGGTGCTCAGATATATAAATGTTTTCTTTATTTAATTTCTCAGCAACTACTGAACGGATTTACACCATTTAAAAAAAGGGCTCTTTCTGAACCAAGGGCTACCTTTTTGCCAAATTTGGTGTAATTCCGTTCAGCAGTTCGGGCTGTAGCCTGTTTCAAAATTTCCTATGGAAATTAACATGGGGAAAACGCGTTTTGGGACCCCCCCTTTTTTCTCAGCCCCTGCTTGACGAATCACCCCAAAACTCTGAAGACAGGAGCTGACTGGAGCGCCCCACTAGTTTTGACAATTCCGCGAACATTCGTCAAACGGCGCCAAAGATATTGGCAAAAGAAAAAACGCTATTTGAATAGAAACGAGGTCCTAACTATAACTACCTACTGGCGACCGCCAGTAGGTAATATATATATATATATATATATATATATATATATATATATATATATATATCAATATATATATATATATATATATATCAAAAGAATACCCTTTCAGGCATCGAGTGACGCATAAATTATGCAAAAAAAGAAGCAGAGAACTCTGGGTAGTTCTCAAGTTTAGGTGGAAAGCAGCTCCTGTATAGAGCACTCTCAACACCAGCGACACTCTAAATCTGCTCATCTCAAATGTCTGCTTTTCTATCAAAGTCTTTAAGCATAGGATTAGCACAGTGCCATCCACGCCGAGATAGAAAGGGACAAAGTCTTTTGACATTTCTACAGCAAAGTCTTTAAGCATAGGACTAGCACAGTGCTGTCCATGGCGAGCTGTAAAGTGACAAAAGCCATTTACCACTCCAGGCACAATATTACAGCTCTGAATTGGTAAAATACCATCCAAGCCAACCTGAAATGAGTAAAAGCAACCCCTGACACAGTGTTTCGCTCAAATTAACTGGTGTTGAGAGTGCTCTATACAGGAGCTGCTTTCCACCTAAACTTGAGAACTACCCAGAGTTCTCTGCTTCTTTTTTTGCATATATATATATATCGTGTTATGGTATGTAGATATCGATGTAGGACAACAATTTTGTGTCAATATTCTGACATAAAACAGTTGCATTGCTGCTGCGTCCATGTATACAAAGATCAAAGATTTCACTGCTAGCCAAGTCTATGCTTTCGACTTCCAAACTGAAGCAAAGGAGGGACATGATTTAGGCCAGATGTATTAAGCAATTTTGCAGTCGCAAATGCCCCGATTCGCAAAACAGGCGCATTTGCAACTACAGAAAAGGTTTCTCTAATGTATCGTCAGTAAACTCCTCAAATGAAATTGCCAATAGATAAAGATTTATAATTTAAAAAGAGCATGTTATAGGTGTCTCTTTCAAATTGTGAACCATTATCCTATGTGTCAATGGTTTACATCCAGAATTCCAGTCGCAAACGTTTTAAAAGTTACCAACACCCGAAACTGGGATGGTAACTCATTCACAAAATGAAAGTGGTCCCCTTTGCACTCTTTCCCCTTTTGAAATAATTCAGGGAAGTAGGCAGTGATCCAGGGGACAACTGCCAACTGTCAAAGAAACTTTTCAAAGAGAAGACGGTGCAGGACACAGTCCCTATGACAACCACTAATCAGAATGAGTCCCCTCTTTGCAACCTGCCTTAAGAATATTAATGAGATAAGTCATATTGCAACCCACTCTGGTTCAGAAATTTTGGACCTGACCTAGTGGAACATAGGAAAAATGCCACACTGGTTGCGAAATACTGGTCGCAAATTGCAGTCAGTTGTTGTGTTCAGTGTGTTGGTGCATCTGGCCCCTTGATGTCTATTAGTTACCGGAATCACTGCACTCTTCTGGATTATGGCTATTTTTCCTGCTGTCAGTGACTCTTCTTTAATTTTGTTCTGTGGAATAGGTATCTCCTTGGCCCATGACCCGCAGGAACTGAGGGGCAAAATACAGCGAATGATGGTGGGTGCAGCCTGTGCCCCACACTTAGAGGCTTGAAAAAATTATAAAGAAAATATAGAAATAAAGTGACTAATAACCAGGGTCTAAGGGCACTTGGCCCAGAAGACAGGCAATAAAACAGGATGTCTTAAGGGTGGGTAATCATTTACCCGCCTACTAGAATAACTGTGATTTTTCTGACTCTAAAAAGCGGTCTTTGGCTGTGAGGTTTCACCTAAACCAAATCCTTGTTTTGGATGTTACCGGTTCAGTGACTGACTTGGCTATTAACACAGCTACAAATGATATACAGGTGGACATGACCAGGTATTATATTGTGGAAAAATGTGGAAATATGAAACCTGAGAGGTGCTCTACTGTCCTGAGTACTTGTCAATAATGAATAATAGATTGATGTGTCTACTGATGAACTTAGTTCATGTGACTGTTAAAGTAATTTATAGTTGATACTTTTGTAAACGAGGTTTTGTAACATTTGTTCTGAACAGGAAAGTTGGTATGGTATTTGAACAATTATCATTTTAACCAACCCAGTTTTGGGTTACAAATAGATACAATGATCCAACCAAAAGCATTGAATAGTTCTGGTGGCGTCTTCCAACCAAATGTTCTCCAAGCTGCTCATAACCCTGAGTGGCAGATGGCGAACTTTTGCCACTCAGTAACCATGCATTGCAATTCCGCTGTCTAAAGCACCACCTTCTATGCGTTGGCATAAGGCAAAGTGATTTCCCTCCCCTCTGAAGACTCTGTCCCTGATTCTACGATATCTCATGGATATTCATTGGACTTGGCTGAATTGGGCCCCCTGATGGGTTGACGCCCCCTGAAGGGTTGCTCCACAGGGGCCTGCTTTTCCCGCTGCTTCTAAGTGAAGGATCCTCTTGTGGTGGATAAAGGTCAATGAATGACTGCTGAGCAGTTACTGTTTACCTGCTGCCACTCTAGCCTAAATACAGCCCGAGTAATGGGTGGTGAATGACCACCACCCAGCAGCTGGAATGTCAGTAGACAGCGAGTATTTTATACATAAGTGTAATTTGTGTTGAGTCACTCATCAGGAAAACTAAGCAAGTTTGTGCTTGGATACAAAATGCTTGCTAGCTACAGGTTTGACATGGATTCTGATAAAGGTGGTCGAGCCACTTAAAGCCCAAGCCAATCTCAAGCCAGGCTTGATGAAAATACCTGTCTCTGACTCAGAGCGAGGTCCTCTTAGAACCTCGAACCTAAAACAAGCCAAGCTTACACAGCGATGCGACCTACTGGTTACCTGTATCATCAGAAACTGAGTATGAATCATGGTCGTGGCTCAGCTTCTTATGAATCGTGGCAAATCTTTCTGTGCTGAAAAAAAAACATATAATGTAGAGTGTTTCTGTTGAAAACTGGTCTTATGTCCTTGGACAAGGTTCATGCTGTGTAAAACTGCCCCAAATAAAATGTGGATTCTGCCTGTCCTCCAAGCTCTAATTTTATCCTCTTAGAATTAAAAATAAAGCATTAATCTCTAATGTCAGAAATAGATACCAATCTAGTGGCTGAATTGCACAGCGTGTAACTGGAAAATCTGGGATCAATCCCAGCTTCCATGTTTTATCAAAGTAATCAATACGTTATTTCATCGAGTATCCTTTTTGTTCATTATCACATATGAGAGCACCTTCAAATATCTAAGTTCAGTATGTACTGTACAAAAAACATGTGTGTTTGATTTAATAACCTATAAAGTTGCTCAATCTATAATAACAATCAAGGCCATGTATACTGTACACAACAACTGACTTGCCCTTAAGTTCACTGATAGTATTATCATCATGGATGGGGCAGGAATGTTTCTCAGTTTACGTTTATAAACCCTCACTTAATAAATACATTCCAAATATTCTGATGAACTAAGGTAAAACACTTCCGTGTGTTAAAGAAATACAATATTGAAGACACCCTATCACACTCAAACGTGATGCTTGCTGCATGATTTACATGTCAAATATGCTCAGGGCTCGGCTCGTGTAAGGACTGTAAGAGCCTGAGTCGACCCTCGGCTCAGTTCTGGCTCGGCTCTCCCCGTTAATTTGTTGGCTCGCCCACTTCTTGATTCTGAGTCCTTGTGATAAAAAGCTAGGCAAGAAACGTGGATAATGCTCATGAGCAGCTGGCAGCAACTAAGGCTTGTGAGAGTAAACTATGTGGGTTGTAGAGGCCAAAGATAAGGAACTCTGTGAGTCTGCACTCGAGTAATAAAAACATAACATACCCCTAGTTAAAAAACGGAATTATCGTACGTCCTACTTAAACATTTTCTACCTTTTCTGTCCCATCAGACCTTTCATGCAATTCCAGTTTTCTCTTTTCTTCCGTGTTATTTGCTTGTAACACTATATTACGTTTCAATCAATCAGTGTTTTTGTAAAGCGCAGCTACTCACACGTAAGGGTCTCAAGGCACTGAGGTGGGGGAACGTTTTGCTCATTGATTCTTTGCGTGTTGACACCATCTATCCATGGGGCTTTTGGCTTGTGAATAAAAACCCCCTATGTAGGCCAATGCTCGTCCGGGGAGGAGTGACATACCTGTAGAGTGAACTGGTGGTGTGCTCCATGCAGGTAGCATGGAGGTTACAGTGCATGTGGTAAGCATCTCAGGCAGTGCTTCTGTCCGGTACAGAGTACTGGCACTTTTTTATTTTGAGAGGGAGAGTACCGGCACTTCTCAAGAGAAATGCAATACTTTTAAGTGGAGAGGACCAGCACTTCTCATAAACAAGCAGGTACTCTGGTACAGAGTACCTGCACTTCTATTTTTCCATTTGAAGCACTGATCTCAGGGCCTATTTGCTGACCCTCCCTCCCCCCCCATCAGTTTATGGTCCCCCCACTATCTGATTAAGGAGAAGTCTAGGTTGCAGCAGCTTGCAGCTCAGAGCATCCACCTGGCAGTACTTCAGTACTTCCCAGTGTAGGAGAGTAGGATCTGCTTCTTATAGTTACCCCCACTTATTGCTGATGTTTCACTGTTTTCGACTTAGTCTGACTGGGATCCTGCTATTCAGGACCCCAGTCTATCTGCTTTCTCCTCTAAATTGATTGCATGTACTTTAGGTACACTCCAGATTGGATTCTGGGGTACCCTTATAAGTCCCTAGGATATGGTATACTATGTACCCAGGGCATAGGTACCCCAGAGGCCTCCCAGGGGCTTCAGCATGTGTTATGCCACCCCTGAGAGACCATTTAAAATGACACCACAGGTCTGCTACTGCAGCCTGTGTAAGGTGGTGCATGCACCCCTTACTTAGATATAGGTTCACTATATTTATCCTAATCACTGCACATATAAAACTATCAGTCACCCCTATGGCAGGCCTTACCAATCCTGAAGGCAGGGTGCTGGTTTTATGTGAGAGGGTGCCCATGCATGAGCAGAGCCCCTCTGCAGCCTTCGGAACCTATTCTCCGGGGTTGTTTGTGATGCAGCCAACCATATATACTTAAGTGCATTATAACCTCGCGGTAAATGCTAACTTTAAAACGGCTGCATGGAAACATGTCGTGTTTGGTGTCAAACACCTTGGAATCCCCTCCTAGAGGGAGAAATATGACAACACCGTTACACCCGGTACCAACTTCACAGAACCCTGGCATCACAAAATGGATGCTGCCAGCCACAAACACGAGTCTGCCCTCTTGCTGCTGGACGAAACTCCGGCAGGGGAAGGCTTGACAATAGGTTTCCTGTCACAGGGAGGTGTGACCACCTCCCAGACAGGCTTTAGTGTATTGGGGCTGGGTGGGTGCACTCTCAGAGTGCTTTGATGTCTGCACTGGGGGCACATTTGGTGTCCCTGTGCATAGTCCAGCTCAAACCGGTTGCAGGAGCCATTTGCTCCTGCTCTGGCACTGAAACTGGACAAAGGACATGGGTGTAGCCACCCTCTGTCCTGACCCTCCCATAGGTGGGTCCCCAGAGTTTGTCCCACCCCTTCCTTGGGTATAAAGTAGGAACCCCTGACTACAGGACTTTAGATAATACCTGGACTAAACTCTGCTACAGAAACCAAGTAACCTTCGATGATCTACGCTTTGCTGGATGACTGAAGAATCTCCCTTGGAGTAAAGGAGTTACTCCCCTGCTGAGCAAGCACCTAAACGCATCTGACCGGTTTGCATCTACGAAGCTCCCGAAGGACTCCGAAGATTTCTGCAACACAGGAGATGGGTTCCCAAGGTCTCCAAGGTCGATCTGTGCTCTCAGCAATTCTGAGGCCCGTATCCCTCGTGGGGACAGTGAAACCCGTACCCCTGGGCACTGTGTACATTTGCAGCAGCATATGTTTTTTGGCGATCCCTGAAGCTGTGCTTTGGGTTACTTATAGTCCTAACCCCAAGCAGAAATTCCACTGAAGATTACCAGCCTACACTCCACGAGTGTTCCGTGGGCTGGTATTTGGTGATTCAGCTCAAGGTCCCTTTGCGATCCCTGGTCCGTTGGCCTGTGGGTCCCTGAGAAGGCAACTTTAACTTTCAGTGGGCTTTTCTGGTTGCTCCAGACGTGCCCTGATTCTCCTTTGCTTGGGGAGTCCCCAGGACTTTGCTGGTCCTCACAGAAGCATCTTTCCTCTGACCACGTGGGTTACAGTTGCCAAGGCTTGAAGGTGTTCAATCCGGACACTGACCCCCCAGCACTCGACATCCTTCGTGGGACAGCTTGAATCCGGACTGTGGTCATCGCAGACATCTCCTGGTCCCCGTGGCTGCAGAGTCAAACTTCACCTCATCTCACCTGAAGCACCCGACATCGGTGGGCATTCGATTGCTCCGCTCCTGGTCACGTGAAGTGACCCAGACTTTGTCCCCTCTGCTTTCAGGTTCTTCTCATCTCCGATCCAGGCTTGGATCACACCGGACACTTTTCTTCTCCACGGCAGCAGTACTTTCTCCCATCACGCCATTGAAAACGACGAGGGTTTCCGACACCACTTGATCCCTATGCACCCGGCTCCTCTGGGATAGGTAACACGGGTACCTCGGTACTCTCAAGGGTGCTGGCCTTAGAACCTTCTATGTTTAGCTGGGTTTGCTTGAAGTCCTCTCCTAAGTGTCCTTAATCTTTAAAATTCCAACCGCGACTTTCCCATAGAGTTGTACGGAGCTCGCGTCTGTGTTCCCACACTGCACCCGTCCTCCGTGGGTCCCCTGTGTCACTACCTTGGGTGGTTCCTTGGGGTACCAGCGATTCTATGTGCTCTAGGCACTGTGTCTAGTCAAGTCGTGGTTCTTATACCTCTTTCTTAGTATATGGTTCGGTCTCCCCCTGGACCCCGCTGTGTATTGTGCTATTTACTGTTGTTCTAGTGATTTAATATTGTGTATCTTGTTCTCTAATCTCATAAAGAGGTTAGTAGAGAGTGTTTAGTAATAAATACATATATATTTTATATACACCTGGTGTGGTTCTCCTTTCATTTGGTCATTCAGGAGGTTATATACTGGTAAAACAAGCTGCTTTACATTCCTTCAAGACTTAGCCTGAAGGCTGATCTCCACAGCTACCACTAAGATAGCTTTCTATAAAGGTTGTCTTTAACCTAATCATCAATAAGGGTCATTTGGACTGGTGCAAGGTGCCCACTTTAATTAGTGGACAGCATATACCAGGCCAACTTCTCATACCGAGCATGCATTTGATAGTGCTCTACCAATCGAGCCACCCTGTCTTATTTCAGTAGTTTCCTTGTTTCTCCTGTACCCACTTCCACCACCAACCCCCTTCCCCTGTCCCCATTCCCCCACCACCCACCGCCCTCTCTGTTTCATTTCCACTTTGTTCGTTGCCCCGGGTTTCTTCTTTGCATTTGAAGGAAATATGCAGGAATCCGATTCTACCAGTTATTTGTCCTGACAGAAGAGTAAACAATCCTACAAAACTGTCCATGCACAAATGTCCCATCACTCACAGGGTGTAATACCAAGACATGCAAGCAAGAGGCTGCAAGTAGCAGCCTGCTGAGAATTCAGCATGTCTGCGCCTAGCACAGTAAACAGACTGGGGTTGTGTGTGCGGGCAGGGGTGAGGCAGAGGGGAAGGAAGAGCAGGGACGAGGCAGAGAGGGAGAAGAGAAGAGGAAGGCAAGGGAGAGGATGGAAGAGACGGTGACGGAGAAGAGGGAGAGGAGGGAAGAGGGACTGCGGGAGAATGGGAGAGAAGAGTAAGAGGAGAGATAGAGGCAGAGGAGAAGAGGAATAGGAGCGAATATTCAGAGGAGAAGAGGTTGATGACAAGAGGAAAATGGGATAAGGTGAAGAGGGAGAGAAGGGACGAGGCAGAGGAGAAGAGGAAGAGGAGGGAAGAGGGAGAAGAGGAAGAAGAGAAAAGATGAAGAGGGGATGAGGGAGGTGGGAGGAGACAGAGGAGAAGATTAAGAGGAAGGAAGAGGTGGTAGAGGGAGAGGAGGAGGAGAGAAGATGGACCGGAGGAGAGAAGGGAAGAGGATGAGGCGCAGAGAACTAGAGAAAAATGGGGGAACGGCGGAAGAGGGAGAGCAAGAGAAAAGTCAGAGGAAGGGGTGATGCAGTGGTGGGCAAGAAGCAGGGGATTGAAGAAGAGAGAGGAGGGCGTAGGGAGAGTGGGGAAGGACCAGGAATGGAAGAGTAAGAAGATAAGAGGCAATGTGGATGCAGGAGGGGAGAGGCTGGGGGAGGAAAATGAGGAAAGAGGTGGGAAAGGAAAAGTAGAATGTAGGAGAGTAGGATCTGCTTCACATGGGTACCCCCACTTTTTGCTGATGCTTCACTGTTTTTCGACATTAGTCTGGCTGGGGCCCTGTTAATCAGAACCCCAGCCTAGCTGCTTCCTCTCTAAAATGGTTTCCATGTGCCTTAGGCACATCACTGATTGGGATCTGGAGTGCCCTTATAAGTCCCTAGTATATGGTATACTATGTACCAAGGGCATAGGTACCTCAGAGGCCTGCCAGGGGCTGCAGCATGTATTATGCCACCCCTGGAAGGCCATCCAAACTGACACCACAGGTCTGCTACTGCAGCCTGGGTAAGGTGGTGCATGCACCTCTTACTGTGATATAGGTTACCTATATCACGAAATACATACACACATATAAACCTATAAGTCACTCCTAAGGCAGGCTTTATCAATCCTAAAGGCAGAGTGCATGGTTCCTATGTGAGAGGGTGCCCCTGCATGAGCAGGGCCCCTCTGCAGCATTCGGAGACCCTCTCTGATGCTGTTTGTAGTGCAGCCTGACCATATACTCTTAAGCGCATTATATCCTCGCGGTAAAATGCTAACTTTGGAATGGCTGCACCTAAACATGTCGTGTTTGGTGTCAAACATCTTGGAATACTACCCCCCGCCAATCCTGGCGGCGGGGGTAGCATTCCACCCTTCTAGAGGGAAAGACATGTTAACTCTGACTAGTCCGGTAACTTCTTTCCAGAGCCCTGGCATCACAAAATGGATGCTGCTGCCACAGACACGAGTCTGGCCTCCTGCTGCTGGACGAAACTCCGGCAGGGGAGGCCTGGACAATAGGTTTCTGTCCCAGGGAGGTGTGACCACCTCCCCAGACAGGATAATGTGTATTGGGGCTGGGCGGGAGCACTTTCGGGTGCTTTGAAGTCCTGCACTGGGGGCACATTTGGTGTCCCTGTGCATACCCCAGTTCAAACCGGATCAGGGGCTTGCAGCCCCTGCTTTGGCGCGAACTGGACAAAGGGAAAGGGGTGTAGCCACCCCTCTGCCCTGACCCACCCATAGGTGGGGCCACAGAGTAGTCCAACCCCTATTTTTAGAATAAAGGTAGGAACCCAGTCCTTAGGACTTTAGATTATCCCTGGATGAAACTCTGAAACTGAATCCTGGACCTTCGACGCTCTACTCACGATTAGAGGACAGAAGAATCTCCCTTGGGGTCAAGGAGTGACTCCCCTGCTTGGCAGGCACCAAAGAAGCATCTGTCCGGTTCGCATTTCTGAAGCTCCCGTCGGACGCCGAAGTCATCGCATCACCAGAGGTGGATTCTCAGACTTCCCCGAGGCTACCCTGAGTCCCCAGCAAAGCTGAGGCCCGTGGCTATCGTGGGTGACTTGAGACCGTGACCCCTGGACACCAAGCACATTTGCAAGTGCATCCTCTTCTGGGTCTTCCAAGAAGTTGTGCTTTGGGCTCCCAGTAGCCCTAGCCTCCAGCACCACCTGCACCGAAGATCACTGGCCCCCACTCCACGAGTGTCCTGTAAGCCAGATCCACGTGCAGCGTCACAAGGCTCCTTTGCGGTCGCTAGCCCATTGGCTAGTAGCCCTTAACGAAGGCCAATCCTTTTCTTACTTGGCATCCTGGTTGCTCCAGGCCTGCCCTCACTTACCCTCGCTGGGTGAGTTCCACAGACCTTGCTGGTCTGCACCATCGACGATCTACATCTTCACCGAGACTTGCCGTTGCCAAGGCTTGTTGGGTCCAATCCGGTCGCCGACACCTCAGCACTCGACAGACATCGTGGACCAGCCCGAATCCTGCTCCTGGTCGCCGACAACGCCTCCTGGACCTCGTGGCTGAAGAGTCAAGACGACCGTCAACGCACCTGAAGCACTCGACATCGGTGGGCATCTGTCCATCGCCTTCCTGGTCACTGGCTAGTGACCCAGACTCTGTCCCCTCTGCTTTCATGTTCTTCAGAACTCCGATCCACTCTTGGATCCACCCGGACACTTTTCTCTTGGCCGCCAGCAGCACTTTGCAGCAGATCGCCATTCGAATCGACGACGAAACCCGACCCCGAAAGGCACCTATGCACCCGGCTTCCCTGGGTGAGGTAACACGAGTACTCCGGTGCTCCCGTGGGTAGAGACTCTTCAAAGTCCTAGCTCTCAAAGGGTTTTGTCCTAGTCCTCTTTTAAGTGTCCCTTTTCTCTATTTTCCCGATCCCGACTTTCTCCATAGAAGTCAACGGCGTATCACGGTTGTGTATTTACACTGCACGCGTCTCCCGTAGGTCCCCTGTGTCACTACCTTGGGTGGTTCCTTGTGGTCCAAGCACTTCTAGAGGCTCTAGGCCTAGTGTCTAGTTCAGTCGTGGTTCGCATACCACTTTATTGGTATATGGTTTGGTACGCCCCTAGGGCCCAAACGTGTATTTATGCTATTACTGTGATTTAATAACTTATAACTTATGTACTTCGAACTCTAGCCTCATAAAGAGACTAGAGGGGTGTGTTTAGCAATAAATACATATATTTTGAATATATACCTGGTGTGGTGCTCTTTCATTTGGTCACTCAAGAGATTATAGACTGGTAAAACAAGCTGCTTTACATTCCTTCAAGACTTAGCCTGAAGGCTGCTCTCCATAGCTACCACTAGGATAGCTTTCAATAAGGTTGTCTTTAACCTATCTCCAATAAGGGGTTGTTTGGACTGGTGCAAGGTGCCCACTATAATTAGTGGACAGCATATGCCAGGCCAACTTCTCACATTGGTGGCAGCGGTGGGATTCCAGCTTGCTATTGTTTTACCAGATAATCTCAATTGAATTGATCAACTGAAAACCACTAAAGGTACCTAAGGTACATATAATTTAAGCTTAGAATAACAGTAAGTTCTACTGAACTTAGAGTTGTGTGTTAAGGGATAGCACAACCCTTTCTACAACTCAAGAGAGTTTAGTAGGCCACACTAGAGTAGGTAGTGCATACACCACACCACACTAGTAATGTCTTTAAGGGCAGGATCCAAAGAATCCTTGCAGGAAGCCATTGAGCTTCCACCCTCCAAGTATGATACACTCCCATTCTTGGAATTGAGAGCTTTATGTAACTTGAGAAAATTAAGGACAGGCCAAAGCCCCACCACCCAACACCTCAAGGAGTTGTTGGTGGCTTATGACCTTAGTAAGACCTGTAGGGACTGAAGGGGTAGGAGCTGAGGGTGGGGCAGACGAAGAGGACGAGGCCAGGGGTACCAGTACCCCCAGCCCCCCCTCTGAAACTGGCCAGGAGGGTGACAATGACCCTGACCTGGAAAACCCAATCCCTCCTGTGGATGAGGAAGAGGAGGATCAGAATGATGCACCCTTTGTCCCCCCAGGAAGGATTATGAGTGTGACCAGGAGGTCTAGGTCTCCTTCTCAGGAGTCCAACCACTCTGGCACCTCAATAGGGAGCTCTGTCTCATCTCATAGGAGGGAATCCTCTCATGAGAGAAGAAAGAGGCTGATTCAATATGAGGAAGCTCAGCTTGAACTCAGAAGGAAGCAAGTAGCCTTAGACAGGGAGTCCCTTGATCTCTTTAGAGAGAAAAGAAAGTTGGGACTAGAGTCCCATGGTGGCAGCCAGATCCCTAGAGATAGGGAAAGGTCCTATGACCATAGGAACCTGAGCAAGATTGTCCCTCCCTATCAGAATGGGGATGACATCCACAAGTGGATAACTGCTCTAGAGAGGGCCTGTAAGGTACAGAAGGTCCCTCAGGAGCAGTGGGCAGCAATCTTGTGGCTCTCCTTTGCTGACAAAGGTAGAGATAAGCTCCTCACTGTTAGAGAGGAGGATGTTGATAATTACAAGGTCTTGAAGAGTGCTCTTATTGATGGGTTTGGCCTAACCACTGAACAGTACAGGTTGAAGTTCAGAGACACCCAAAAAGCACAGACTCAAGACTGGGTAGACTATGTGGATTGTTCTGCCAAGGCTCTGGAAGGCTGGTTGATGGGCAGTAAGGTGTGTGACTTCTCAGGATTGTATAATCTGATAATGAGGGAGCAGATTCTTAATAACTGTCAAAATCAGCTGTTGCATCAATACCTGGTAGACTCTGATCTGACCTCTCCCAAGAATTGGGAAAGAAGGCAGACAAATGGGTCAGAACCAGGGTGAAGCAGAAGGTACAGAACCAAGGTGGGGAAACCAAGAAGCAAGATGCTAAGAACTCTGACAAGGGTGGGGAGAAGGGTAAAGATCAAAAGTCTTCATCAGGCCCCCACAAATCTTCTTCTGGTGGGGATTCCCAGTCTACCAAAGGTAAAGGCCAAAGAAAACCATGGTGCAAGGTCTGTAAGCAAAAGACCCACTGGACCAGTGATTGCACCAAGTCCAAAGACTCCAGTCCAGCACCCACCAATGCCCCTAAGGCACCTGTTCCCCTAGTACAGTTGGTGGAAGTGCTCCAGCAAAGGGTTTAATAGGGTTCACCCTGGGAACTGAGTTGGGCTCTGACTTAGTCAGGGAACTGACTCAGGCTGTGTTAGTCTGTGATGGAGGCATGGATGTGACCTCCACTGTGAGTCCCAGTAATCTGGGCAAGTACAGACAACAGCCTTTAATCAATGGACATGAGGCTTTGGCATTTAGGGACACAGGGGCAAGTGTCACAATGGTGACACAAGACCTTGTGCTACCTGGGCAAGTTATGCTTGGTGAGATGTACCAAGTGACCAATGCTAGCAATGTCAGAACAGACCATACTCTGGCAGTTGTTAACTTCTCCTGGGGAGGGGTAACTGGCCTTAAGAAGGTTGTGGTAAGTGCAAACCTACCAGTCGAATGCTTGCTTGGCAATGACTTAGAGACTTCTGCTTGGGCAGAAGTGGAGCTCAGGACCCATGCAGAAATGCTGGGGATCCCTGCAGATGTGTTTGCTGTGACCAGGTCACAAGCCAAAATGTCTAGCACTGAACAGGCCTTGGATTCTGGAAGAATGGACCAAGTGCCTTCCAAGAGGAGGAGTAGTAGGGTTAAGGCAGTGCCTTCCCCTTGGCTCAGGAGGAAGATCAGTCCCTTGAGGGGGATGATCTCAGCCCTGAAGAAGGAACTGTCCCAGAGGAACTTGAACCTGACCAGGTTGAGTTCTTGGGGACAGGGGGACCTTCTAGGGCAGATCTGAGCCAGGAGCAGCAGAGCTGCCCCTCCCTTGAACCCCTCAGACAGCAAGCTGCTGCTGAGGCTGCTGGGAAAGCTAGTGGTCCCCATACAGTGTATTGGGATGATGGACTCCTGTACTCAGAGAGTAGAGACCCCAAGCCTGGTGCTACCAGGAGGTTGGTAATACCTTTGAAGTTCAGGGGCTTCCTATTGACCCTAGCCCATGATATTCCCTTAGCAGGTCACCTGGGCCAGAACAAGACTTGGGACAGAATTGTCCCTCACTTTCACTGGCCCCACATGTCTGAAGACAGTAAGGAGTTTTGTCGCTCCTGTGTAACCTGCCCAGCCAGTGGCAAAGCAGGTGGCACTACAAAGGCCCCCCTGATACCACTACCTGTGGTGGGGGTGCCCTTTGAAAGGGTAGGGATTGACATTGTTGGTCCCATGGATCCCCAAACAGCCTCTGGGCACAGGTTTATCCTGGTGGTAGTGGATCATGCCACCAGGTACCCAGAAGCTATTCCCCTCAGGACCACTACAGCACCTGTGGTGGCAAGGGCCCTCCTGGGAATCTTCTCAAGAGTGGGCTTTCCTAAGGAGGTAGTCTCAGACAGGGGTGCTAACTTCATGTCTGGGTACTTAAAAGCAATGTGGAAGGAGTGTGGAGTGACTTATAAGTTCACCACACCCTATCACCCACAATGCAATGGTTTAGTTGAGAGATTCAACAAAACCTTGAAGGGCATGATTAAAGGGCTCCCAGAAAAGCTTAGGCGTAGATGGGACATACTCTTGCCCTGCCTTTTATTCGCATATAGGGAGGTGCCTCAGAAGGGGGTTGGTTACAGCCCTTTTGAACTTCTGTTTGGCCACCCTGTGAGGGGTCCACTGTGCTTGGTGAAGGAAGGATGGGAGTTACCTCTCAAGCCCCCAAAGCAAGATATAGTGGACTATGTACTTGGTCTCCGCTCCAAGATGGCTGAGTACATGAAAAAGGCAACCAAAAACCTTGAGGCTAGCCAGGAACTTCAGAAGGCCTGGCATGACCAAAGGCTGTTCTGACTGTTTACCAGCCAGGACAGAAGGTGTGGGTGTTGGAGCCAGTGGCCCCAGCAGCTCTCCAAGATAAATGGAGTGGACCCCACACTATTGTTGAGCAGAAGGGTGAGGTCACTTATTTAGTGGACCTAGGAACACCCAGGAGTCCCCACAGGGTTCTCCATGTCAACAGGTTAAAACCATATGTGGACAGGGCAGACATGGGCTTGCTCATGGCTACTGATGAAGGGCAGGAGGAAGAGAGTGACCCACTCCCTGACCTGCTCTCACAGAACCCTGACGATGGGTCAGTTGATGGTGTAGCCTTGGCAGGCAGCCTCACTACCCAGCAACAAACTGATTGCAGGCAAGTCCTCAATCAGTTTCGACATATGTTTTCACTGACACCCAGTCAGACCACCTGGTGCACTCATGAAGTGGACACTGGGGACTGTCTGCCTATTAAAAACAAGATTTATAGGCAACCTGACCATGTCAGGGACTGTATCAGGACTGAAGTCCAGAAAATGTTGGAATTGGGAGTAATTGAACCCTCAGATAGCCCTTGGGCTAGTCCAGTAGTCCTGGTACCGAAACCTCACACCAGTGGTGGAAAGAGAGAGATGAGGTTTTGTGTAGACTACAGGGGTCTCAATGCAGTCACTAGGACTGATGCCCATCCAATACCCAGGGCAGATGAGCTCATAGATACTTTGGCCTCTGCCAAATATCTCAGCACATTTGACCTAACAGCTGGCTACTGGCAGATCAGACTAGCTGATACTGCAAAGCCCAAAACAGCATTCTCAACCCCTAGTGGGCATTATCAATTTGTGGTAATGCCCTTTGGTCTGAAGAATGCACCTGCCACTTTCCAGAGGTTGGTGAATACAGTTCTCACAGGACTGGAAGCCTATAGTGCAGCTTATCTAGATGATATTGCTGTCTTTAGCTCCACCTGGGAGGATCACCTGGTCCACCTCAGGAATGTTTTACAGGCCCTGCAAAAGGCAGGCCTGACTATCAAGGCCACTAAGTGCCAGATAGGGCAGAGTCAGGTTGTGTACCTGGGCCACCTTGTGGGTGGAGGCCAGGTTCAACCTTTGCAGAGCAAGATCCAGACCATCATGGACTGGACTGCTCCCACTACCCAGACTCAGGTGAGAGCCTTCTTAGGCCTGACTGGGTACTATAGGAGATTTGTCAAGGGGTATGGATCAATAGTGACACCCTTGAATGACTTAACTTCTAAGAAAATGCCCAAAAAGGTTCAGTGGACAGTTAGCTGTCAAAAGGCATTTGATGACCTCAAGCAGGCCATGTGCACTGCTCCCATTCTGCAGAGTCCTGATTACTCCAAGAAGTTCATTGTTCAAACAGATGCATCTGAATAGGGGGTAGGGGCTGTACTGTCACAATTGAATGAAGAAGGTCAGGATCAGCCAGTAGCTTTTATTAGCAGAAGGCTGACCCCTAGAGAGAAACGTTGGTCAGCCATAGAGAGGGAGGCCTTTGCTGTGGTCTGGGCTCTGAAGAATTTGAGGCCATACTTGTTTGGTACACACTTCCTGGTTCAGACAGACCATAAGCCCCTCTTATGGCTAAAACAAATGAAGGGTGAAAACCCCAAACTGCTTAGGTGGTCCATTTCCCTACAGGGGATGGACTTTACAGTGGAACATAGGCCTGGGAGTAACCATGCGAATGCAGATGGACTCTCTAGGTATTTCCACTTAGAACATGAAGACTTAACTGGGCAAGGTTAGTTTAATGTCCCTACGTTTGGGGGGTTGTGTAGGAGAGTAGGATCTGCTTCACATGGGTACCCCCACTTTTTGCTGATGCTTCACTGTTTTTCGACATTAGTCTGGCTGGGGCCCTGCTAATCAGAACCCCAGCCTAGCTGCTTCCTCTCTAAAATGGTTTCCATGTGCCTTAGGCACATCACTGATTGGGATCTGGAGTGCCCTTATAAGTCCCTAGTATATGGTATACTATGTACCAAGGGCATAGGTACCTCAGAGGCCTGCCAGGGGCTGCAGCATGTATTATGCCACCCCTGGAAGGCCATCCAAACTGACACCACAGGTCTGCTACTGCAGCCTGGGTAAGGTGGTGCATGCACCCCTTACTGTGATATAGGTTACCTATATCACGAAATACATACACACATATAAACCTATAAGTCACTCCTAAGGCAGGCCTTATCAATCCTAAAGGCAGAGTGCATGGTTCCTATGTGAGAGGGTGCCCCTGCATGAGCAGGGCCCCTCTGCAGCATTCGGAGACCCTCTCTGATGCTGTTTGTAGTGCAGCCTGACCACATACTCTTAAGAGCATTATATCCTCGCGGTAAAATGCTAACTTTGGAATGGCTGCACCTAAACATGTCGTGTTTGGTGTCAAACATCTTGGAATACTACCCCCCCGCCAATCCTGGCGGCGGGGGTAGCATTCCACCCTTCTAGAGGGAAAGACATGTTAACTCTGACTAGTCCGGTAACTTCTTTCCAGAGCCCTGGCATCACAAAATGGATGCTGCTGCCACAGACACGAGTCTGGCCTCCTGCTGCTGGAAGAAACTCCGGCAGGGGAGGCCTGGACAATAGGTTTCCTGTCCCAGGGAGGTGTGACCACCTCCCCAGACAGGATAATGTGTATTGGGGCTGGGCGGGAGCACTTTCGGGTGCTTTGAAGTCCTGCACTGGGGGCACATTTGGTGTCCCTCTGCATACCCCAGTTCAAACCGGATCAGGGGCTTGCAGCCCCTGCTTTGGCGCGAACTGGACAAAGGGAAAGGGGTGTAGCCACCCTCTGCCCTGACCCACCCATAGGTGGGGCCACAGAGTAGTCCAACCCCTATTTTTAGAATAAAGGTAGGAACCCAGTCCTTAGGACTTTAGATTATCCCTGGACGAAACTCTGAAACTGAATCCTGGACCTTCGACGCTCTACTCACGATTAGAGGACAGAAGAATCTCCCTTGGGGTCAAGGAGTGACTCCCCTGCTTGGCAGGCACCAAAGAAGCATCTGTCCGGTTCACATTTCTGAAGCTCCCGTCGGACGCCGAAGTCATCGCATCACCAGAGGTGGATTCTCAGACTTTCCCGAGGCTACCCTGAGTCCCCAGCAAAGCTGAGGCCCGTGGCTATCGTGGGTGACTTGAGACCGTGACTCCTGGACACCGAGCACATTTGCAAGTGCATCCTCTTCTGGGTCTTCCAAGAAGTCGTGCTTTGGGCTCCGAGTAGCCCTAGCCTCCAGCACCACCTGCACCGAAGATCACTGGCCCCCACTCCACGAGTGTCCTGTAAGCCAGATCCACGTGCGGCGTCACGAGGCTCCTTCGCGGTCGCTAGCCCGTTGGCTAGTAGCCCTTAACGAAGGCCAATCCTTTTCTTACTTGGCATCCTGGTTGCTCCAGGCCTGCCCTCACTTATCCTTGCTGGGTGAGTTCCACAGACCTTGCTGTTCTGCACCATCAACGATCTACATCTTCACCAAGACTTGCCGTTGCCAAGGCTTGTTGGGTCCAATCCGGTCGCCGACACCTCAGCACTCGACAGACATCGTGTACCAGCCCGAATCCTGCTCCTGGTCGCCGACAACGCCTCCTGAACCTCGTGGCTGAAGAGTCAAGATGACCGTCAACGCACCTGAAGCACTCGACATCGGTGGGCATCTGTCCATCGCCTTCCTGGTCACTGGCTAGTGACCCAGACTCTGTCCCCTCTGCTTTCAGGTTGTTCAGAACTCCGATCCACTCTTGGATCCACCCGGACACTTTTCTCTTGGCCGCCAGCAGCACTTTGCAGCAGATCGCCATTCGAATCGACGACGAAACCCGACCCCGAAAGGCACCTATGCACCCGGCTTCCCTGGGTGAGGTAACACGAGTACTCCGGTGCTCCCGTGGGTAGAGACTCTTCAAAGTCCTAGATCTCAAAGGGTTTTGTCCTAGTCCTCTTTTAAGTGTCCCTTTTCTCTATTTTCCCGATCCCGACTTTCTCCATAGAAGTCAACGGCGTATCGCGGTTGTGTATTTACACTGCACGCGTCTCCCGTAGGTCCCCTGTGTCACTACCTTGGGTGGTTCCTTGTGGTCCAAGCACTTCTAGAGGCTCTAGGCCTAGTGTCTAGTTCAGTCGTGGTTCGCATACCACTTTATTGGTATATGGTTTGGTACGCCCCTAGGGCCCAAACGTGTATTTGTGCTATTACTGTGATTTAATAACTTATAACTTATGTACTTCGAACTCTAGCCTCATAAAGAGACTAGAGGGGTGTGTTTAGCAATAAATACATATATTTTGAATATATACCTGGTGTGGTGCTCTTTCATTTGGTCACTCAAGAGATTATAGACTGGTAAAACAAGCTGCTTTACATTCCTTCAAGACTTAGCCTGAAGGCTGCTCTCCATAGCTACCACTAGGATAGCTTTCAATAAGGTTGTCTTTAACCTATCTCCAATAAGGGGTTGTTTGGACTGGTGCAAGGTGCCCACTATAATTAGTGGACAGCATATGCCAGGCCAACTTCTCACATAGAAGATGAAGGAAAAAAGAAGAGGGAGGGAAGGAAGGAAGGAAGGAAAGGAAAGAGGCAGAGGTGAAGCGGAAGAGGAGGGAAGAGGCAGAAGAGGGAGAAGATGGTAGAGGGACAGGAGGTTTAGAGGGTGAAAGTGGGAGAAAAGAGGAAGGGGCAGAGGCAGAGGGAGGAAAAGACCGACACAAAAGGGGAAAGAGGAAAAGGCAAAAGAGGTAAAGAAACAGAGGAGCGGGGCAAAACATGGGAAGAAGCAGAGGAGGAAAGAAGCAGATGAGGGGAGAAGCAGAGGTGGGAGGAGGAAAAAGAGGAAAGAGGTACAGGTGAGGAGTGAAGTGGTAAAGGCTGGAAGAGACAGAGGAGGCGAAGAGGCAGAGAAAAATGAGGGGAAGATGCAGAGGGGAGAGACAGAGGTGGGGGTGGATATGAAGGGCAAAGAAGGAAAGGCATTGGAGGGTAGAGGCGAAGGAGGGAATACGTTGGTAGAGGCTGAGGAGGTTAGCGGCCTTGGAGGGGATAGGCGGAAGAGGGAAAGGAAGGGAAGAGGCAGAGGAGGGACCAGGCAGGAGTGTGAAGGACGGCGGAGGGAACAGTTACAGGGATGATGGCCCATGAAGTGCAAGATGCTGAAACAAAGCATGAAGAGGGGGTGGGGCATGTGAAGAACATGCAGAGGGTGAAAAGAGAAAGATGCGGAGAAGAAAAAACGGTTAGCATCAAAAGGGGTGTGGGGATGGGAAGAGGTAGATGGAGGGGTGAAAGAGCAGGAAGAGAAAGAACACATCGACAAACCTTAGTGGTGGAAAGTGTGAGAAAGCTAGTTTTAAAGAGCCGTAGAGAAGAAATAATGCAGAGACAAGAACATGCAAAGATGGAGAATGGGTGAGTGAAGCAATACAGACAGAGAAGGAGAGACAGAAAGAGGGGGGCGGAGGATGGGGTGGGGGAAGTCCAATTCTGGTAGGGCGAGGTGAAGGAGAAAGAGTGGAAACAAGACATTTTGAGAGGGAAGAGAATGGAATGGGGAAGAGGGAACATGCAGGCATGGGGAGCTGAGCTGAAGAATGCTGACACATTGGGGTCAGCACATTTGAGTTTAAAGGGTAAAACCACAGTAAGGAGGCAGACATAAAAGAAGAATTGGGCGGTGGGGAAAGAGCAAGACTGAACTGCTGAGCTAATTTTGCCGTGGAAAATGGAGGGCGTGGGAGAGTTGGAGACTCTAGTCGTTTGGGATGGAAGGGGGAATATAAGATTAAGACGCAAACATATGCGGAGAGAGTTGAGGAGTGTAAGAAAGGACGAGGGGTGGAGGAGAAGAAGAGAAGCAAGTGAAAAGAAAGGAAGGAAGGGACCCGGATGAATAGAGAGAAAGAAAGGAGTGAATGGCAGGTCGAGCTCGGTCCTGGGAGGGCTGCCCCTGTTGCGTGAGTGTCTGTGCCGTCCCTGCAAAGCAGAGGGTCTTAGCCACAGATTCCTGTCTGAGCCCCTCGGGCTTTCACTCCCCCTCGGGACAGAATAGCACAGCTGACTCCCAGCCAGTGCCGGGTGTTTGTAAACTCCCCCGGATTCCCAGTGACACAGCGAAGCATGCACGTAGTTCAGTGTAAAAAAGACTTCTCCAAGAACCGTGCCTGTCTGAGGGATGGATGTCCTCATCGGACAAACATCAGAGGTGATGAGGGAGGCAGGGGCGTCGAGGGCCCCTCCTTACCCCATCGCCCCCAGGAACTAAACCTCATCAAGTGAAAGTAAAGGAAACTATTCATCAGCAGCCCCTCTGTTGCACAGCCAGGCGAACACGAACAAACAGGGCTTCTCTCTGCTTAAAATAGAATTATTAATTGGCTTCCCCCGGACGCAGGGGCTCGCGTCTGCATCAGGGCACACATGTGAGCAGGACCCTGTGTTCTATAGTTGTGCATTTCGGACAGACTGCAGATATTTAAATGAGGATTTCTGGTTTCTGCTGGTTAGCAGCACCATATCGCCTCAGCCGAGGACCTCCGACTGAGAGAGAAGCAGCGCGAGTCAGGGGTGACATGGCCAGACCCGAGACTCGCCGACGCCCCGTGAAGATGCCCGCCCGCATCCCTCGCCTCCTCGTCTGCCTCCTGTCTTTCCGTCATCTCCTCAGCCTCCCTTGACATACCGCCCCAAGGTAAGGATGACGCTTCTTCAATATGCTGCGCATTGTTAGTCTCTGTATGTTGTACTCCGTTTTAGGCATCAGGCGCACAGCTATGAAACTGACACTATATGTGATTCTGGGTAAATCGATGTCCCTTAATTTATGTAGAAGAATTCGTGTGATGTTTTACAAGTTTCCGTATTTCATTATATATATGATTGCCCCCGGGACCTGTCCCACCCGGGGGCTTTTTGAAAACGAAGCGCGGGAGCCTGCGCTTCGTTTTTGTTTTATTTTCATGGCCGGATTCGCATACCCGGCGCGAATTCTGCCAATTTGTTTTTTTTTTAATGCTTTTTTTGGGCCTGGGGGGTCAGGGTGTTTTTACCCTGCCCCCTTTTCTTGTTTTTTTATCTTTCTTTTACCTTTTTACTTCTCCCTCCTCCGAAGCACAAGATGGCTGCCAACACTTCCTGGTTTGAAGTGTTGGCAGCCAATCAGAGGCAAGCTCGTGCTCGGGAGGTTAGGCTCCGCCCAGATATTGAAACTTTCTATTTTTTTAATTTCTCAGGAACTACTGAATGGATTTACACCATTTAACAAAAAGGACTCTTTCTGAACCGAGGGCTACCTTTTTGCCAAATTTGGTGTAATTCCGTTCAGAAGTTTGGGCTATGGAAAATAACATGGAGGAAACGCGTTTTGGGACCCCCCTTTTTTCTCGGCCCCCGCTTGACGAATCACCCCGAACCTTTCAAGACAGGAGCTGACCTGAGTGAGCCATTAGTTTTGAAAATTTTGGGAAGGTTCGTTAAACGGCGCCAAAGTTATTGGGAAAACAAAAAACGCTTTTCCTATGGAAACTAGGTTCTAACTATAACTACCTACTGGCGACCGCCAGTAGGTAATATATATATATATATATATATTCACTGAAAAAACCATAGGTTTTAGGGACAGTTATAGTTAGTTGGACATTTCACTCGTACAAAACCATAGAAATTCCCCCGTTATAGTTAGTTCAGCTAACTATAACTCGCGCCCGCAATGCACTGCTGATGACGTCACATATTACATCACTCATGACATGGTCAGTGACATCACTGATGACATCACTGATGATATCTCAAATGACATCACTGATGACATCATCCAGTGACTGTGTGTTTCTGTAAAGTTTAAATATGTTTAATATATATAGGGAAAGGCGTATTGAAGAATGAGTGGGTGTATAAGTGTCTGAATGGATGATTTAGTACGTGAGTGACTGACTCTACAAGTGAGTGATTAAATGTATCTTACTGAATGCATGGGTTAGTGACTAAACTGTGTGAATGTCTGTATCCGTCTGTCTGTTGGTTTGTAAGCGGCTGCATGGCTTTCTGAATAGCTACATGAGTTCTACATGGGTTATTGATTGATTGTCTGAGTATCTGTATGGGTGCCTGAGTGTTTGTGTGGGTGGGGTGTGTGTGACTCTGTGCATAGATGTGTGAGTTGGTGATTCACTGGGTGCATGGTTTCAAGAGTGCATCTGTGATGGACTGTATGGGTGGGTGAGTGTGTGTATGGGTGTGTTAGTGATTGAATGTATATCTCAGTGGTACATGTGTGAGTAACTACATATGTGAAAGGCAGTATATATGTGTGTTGGAGTATATAAATGGCTATAAGTGAGAGTGTGTGATTGTGAGAGTGGCTGTATGGATGAGTGTGTACTTGTATCAGTGATTGTATAAGAGTGTAAGAATGTGCTAGTATTTGTATGAGTAAGTGAGCTGGTGTGTGTATAACTGTATAGGTGAGTAAATGGGTGTGTGATTAAGTTTTTTGCATGACTGACTAGGTGTGTGAGTACCTCTATGGATGAGTGGCGGTGTGTGAGTGTTTATATATGTGTATGAGTGCATATAATAGTCCTGTACTGAGTGACTATAAGTATGAGTGACTGTACAGGTGAGTGAGTGGATGTGTGTGTAGACCTAAGAATCAGTGAGTGGGTATGTAGTTTTTGGTGTTGGAGTGTCTATGGTTTTGAGAATGGCAGTCTGTAATTTAGAGTGGGTGTATCAAAAGTTATATTAGGGTGTGAGAAGATGCATGAAATTATCACATGGATGATGTCATCAGTGATGTCATTTGAGATGTCATCAGTGATGTCATCAGTGATGTCACTGACCATGTCATGAGTGATGTAATATGTGACGTCATCAGCAGTGCATTGCGGGGCGCGAGTTATAGTTAGCTGAACTAACTATAACGGGGGAATTTCTATGGTTTTGTACGAGTGAAATGTCCAACTAACTATAACTGTCCCTAAAACCTATGGTTTTTTCAGTGAATTTCAAAGGTTTTTTAAATGCTAATTTCTAACTATAACGTGTCTGAAACCTATGGTTTTTTCAGTGAATTTCAAAGGTTTTTTAAATGCTAATTTCTAACTATAACGTGCCTGAAACCTATGATTTTTTAAGTGAATTTCAAAGGTTTTTTTAAATGCTAGTTTCTAACTATGCCTACAGAGGTAGGACATGTGAAGAAAGAAGAAAAAACGCACAGAAAGAAGCAAAAGATGTGCAGAAAGAACCAACAGAGGAGCAGAAAGAGGCCTTGTTGCAAAATCATCCTGTGCCCACAACTTTTTCAGACGGGTACTGGTGGTAACTGACTCTGACTAACCAGAGCCAGTGCTATGCTAAAAGACACTTAGAATACAGTGAAAACACCTACATACACTAGGGAACACTATGCGTTGGGGTACCCCTGTGATTAGCATGACCTCCTCTGCAAGTCCCTAGTACATAATAGGGCAGGGGATTAAAACTACCTCTTAAAACGCGCTACAGGGCGCGTTTGCACAGTGGTGAAGGGAGGGGGGCCTAAGGTGACATGTGTGCAAATGCACCCCGTGGCGCGTTTTAAGTTGCGGGATTAAGTCCCCTTGAATTCTGAGGGTCCCTGGGGCCCAACTAGCCCCCCAGGTACCTACAGTTAGGACCACAGAGCTGAGTTGCAGAGAGGCGTTCCGAGGCCACGCACCTTTTTTCACCTCTCTGCAACGCAACTCTGTTGTGCTTACTGAAGGTACCTGGTGGGCTAGTTGGCCCCCAGGGTCCCTCAGGATTCAAAGGGAATTAATACCCCAACTTAAAACGCACCACAGGGCGTGTTTGCGCACATGTCACCTGAGGCCCCGCCCCCTCCCTTCACCACTGTGCAAATGCGCCCCGTGGTGCGTTTTAAGTTGGGGGATTAGGTCACCTTGAATCCTGAGGGTCCCTGGGGCCCAACTAGCCCACTAGGTACTTCCAGTAAGCACCACAGGCCTGGGTTGCAACGCCTGTAACAAATTGTGCAGTTGTGTTTAGGTAGTGAAGAGGGTCGTGCTGGGGGTAGTGTTTTAGGGTTTAGGGTAGTGCAGTGGTGTTTGTGTAGTGTAGGGGGTCATGATGGGGGTAGATTTAGGGTTTAGGGTAGTGCAGTGGTGTTTGGGTAGTGTAGGGAGTCGTGCTGGGGGAGTGTTTTAGGGTTTAGGGTAGTGCAGTGGTGTTTGGGTAGTGTAGGGGTCGTGCTGGGGGTAGTGTTTTAGGGTTTAGGGTAGTGCAGTGGTGTTTGGGTAGTGTAGGGGTCGTGCTGGGGGTAGTGATTTAGGGTAGTGCAGTGGTGTTTGGGTAGTGTAGGGGTACTGCTGGGGGTAGTGTTTTAGGGTTTAGGTTAGTGCAGTGGTGTTTGGGTAGTATAGGGGTACTGCTGGGGGTAGTGTTTTAGGGTTTAGGGTAGTGCAGTGGTGTTTGTGTAGTGTAGGGGTAGTGTTTTAGGGTTTAGGGTAGTGCAGTGGTGTTTGTGTAGTGTAGGAGGTCGTGTTTTAGGGTTTAGGGTAGTGCAGTGGTCTTTGGGTAGTGTAGGGAGTCATGCGGGTAGTGTTTTAGGGTTTAGGGTAGTGTAGGGGGTCATGCGGGGGTAGTGTTTTAGGGATTAGGGTAGTGCATTGGTGTTTGGGTAGTGTAGGGGGTCATGTGGGGGTAGTGTTTTAGGGTTTAGGGCAGTGCAGTGGTGTTTGGGTAGTGTAGGGGGTCGTGCTGGGGGAGTGTTTTAGGGTTTAGGGCAGTGCAGTGGTGTTCGGGTAGTGTAGGGGGTCGTGCTGGGGGAGTGTTTTAGGGTTTAGGGCAGTGCAGTGGTGTTCGGGTAGTGTAGGGGGTCGTGCTGGGGGAGTGTTTGAGGGTTTAGGGCAGTGCAGTGGTGTTCGGGTAGTGTAGGGGGTTGTGCTGGGGGTAGTATTTTAGGGTTTAGGGTAGTGCAGTGGTGTTCGGGTAGTGTAGGGGTCGTGCTGGGGGTAGTGTTCTAGGGTTTAGGGCAGTACAGTGGTGTTTGGGCAGTGTAGGGGTAATGCTGGGGGTGGTGTTTTAGGGTTTAGGGCAGTGCAGTGGTGTTTGGGCAGTGTAGGGGGTCGCGCTGGGGGTGGTGTTTCAGGGTTTAGGGCAGTGCAGTGGTGTTCGGGCAGTGTAGGGGTGGTGTTTCAGGGTTTAGGGCAGTGCAGTGGTGTTCAGGCAGTGTAGGGGGTCGTGCAGGGTGTGGTGTTTCAGGGTTTAGGGCAGTGGTGTTCGGGCAGTGTAGGGGGTCGTGCTGGGGGTGGTGTTTCAGGGTTTGTGGCAGTGCAGTGGTGTTCGAGCAGTAAAGGGGGTCGTGCTGGGGGTGGTGTTTCAGGGTTTAGGGCAGTGCAGTGGTGTTCGGGCAGTGTAGGGGGCGGTGCAGGGGGTGGTGTTTCAGGGTTTAGGGCAGTGCAGTGGTGTTCGGGCAGTGTAGGGGGTGCTGCAGGGGGTGGTGTTTCAGGGTTTAGGGCAGTGCAGTGGTGTTCGGGCAGTGTTGGGGGTTATGCAGGGGTGGTGTTTCAGGGTTTAGGGCAGTGCAGTGGTGTTCGGGCAGTGTAGGTGGTCGTGCTGGGGCTGGTGTTTCAGGGTTTAGGGCAGTACAGTGGTGTTCGGGCAGTGTAGGTGGTCGTGCTGGGGCTGGTGTTTCAGGGTTTAGGGCAGTGCAGTGGTGTTCGGGCAGTGTAGGGGGTCGTGCTGTGGCTGGTGTTTCAGGGTTTAGGGCAGTGCAGTGGTGTTCGGGCAGTGTAGGTGGTCGTGCTGGGGCTGGTGTTTCAGGGTTTAGGGCAGTGCAGTGGTGTTCGGGCAGTGTAGGGGGTCATGCTGGGGCTGGTGTTTCAGGGTTTAGGGCAGTGCAGTGGTGTTCGGGCAGTGTAGGGGGTCTTGCTGGGGCTGGTGTTTCAGAGTCTAGGGCAGTGCAGTGGTGTTCGGGCAGTGTAGGGGGTCTTGCTGGGGCTGGTGTTTCAGGGTTTAGGGCAGTGCAGTGGTGTTCGGGCAGTGTAGGGGGTCGTGCTGGGGGTGGTGTTTCAGGGTTTAGGGCAGTGCAGTGGTGTTTGGGCAGTGTAGGGGGTCATGCTGGGGCTAGTGTTTCAGGATTTAGGGCAGAGCAATGGTGTTCAGGCAGTGTAGGGGGTTTTGCTGGAGGTGGTGTTTCAGGGTTTAGGGCAGTGCAGTGGTGTTCGTGCAGTGTAGGGGGTGGTGTTTCAGGGTTTAGGGCAGTGGTGTTCAGGCAGTGTAGGGGGTCTTGCTGGGGTTGATGTTTCAGGGTTTAGGGCAGTGCAGTGGTGTTCGGGCAGTGTAGGGGGTCGTGCTGGGGGTGGTGTTTCAGGGTTTAGGGCAGTGCAGTGGTGTTCCGGCAGTGTAGGAGGTCGTGCAGGGGGTGGTGTTTCAGGGTTTAGGGCAGTGCAGTGGTGTTCGGGCAGTGTAGGGGGTCGTGCTGGGGGTGGTGTTTCAGGGTTTAGGGCAGTGCAGTGGTGTTCGGGCAGTGTAGGGTGTCGTGCTGAGGGGTGGTGTTTCAGGGTTTAGGGCAGTGCAGTGGTGTTCGGGCAGTGTAGGGGGTCGTGCAGGGGGTGGTGTTTCAGGGTTTAGGGCAGTGCAGTGGTGTTTGGGCAGTGTAGGGGGTCGTGCAGGGGGTGGTGTTTCAAGGTTTAGGGCAGTGCAGTGGTGTTCGGCCAGTGTAGGTGGTCTTGCTGGGGGTGGTGTTTCAGGCTTTAGTGCAGTGGTGTTCGGGCAGTGTAGGGGGTCTTGCTGGGGGTGGTGTTTCAGGGTTTAGGGCAGTGCAGTGGTGTTCGGGCAGTGTAGGGGTCTTGCTGGGGCTGGTGTTTCAGGGTTTAGGGCAGTGCAGTGATTTTCGGGCAGTGTAGGCGGTCGTGCTGGGGCTGGTGTTTCAGGGTTTAGGGCAGTGCAGTGGTGTTCGGGCAGTGTACGGGGTTGTGCTGGGGCTGGTGTTTCAGGGTTTAGGGCAGTGCAGTGGTGTTCGGGCAGTGTAGGGGGTCGTGCTGGGGGTGGTGTTTCAGGGTTTAGGGCAGTGCAGTGGTGTTCGGGCAGTGTAGGGGGTCGTGCTGGGGCTGGTGTTTCATGGTTTAGGGCAGTGCAGTGGTGTTCGGGCAGTGTAGGGGTCGTGCTGGGGGTGGTGTTTCAGGGTTTAGGGCAGTGCAGTGGTGTTCGGGCAGTGTAGGGGGTCATGCTGGGGGTGGTGTTTCAGGGTTTAGGGCAGTGCAGTGGTGTACGGGCAGTGTAGGGGGTCTTGCTGGGGGTGGTGTTTCAGGGTTTAGGGCAGTGGTGTTCGGGCAGTGTAGGGGGTCTTGCTGGGGGTAGTGTTTCGGGGTTTAGGGCAGTGCAGTGGTGTTCGTGGCAGTGTAGGGGGTCGTGCTGGGGGTGGTGTTTCAGGGTTTAGGGCAGTGCAGTAGTGTTCAGGCAGTGTAGGGGATTGTGCAGGGGGTGGTGTTTCAGGGTTTAGGGCAGTGCAGTGGTGTTCGGGCAGTGTAGGGGGTCGTGCTGGGGGTGGTGTTTCAGGGTTTAGGGCAGTGCAGTGGTGTTCGGGCAGTGTAGGGGGTCGTGCTGGGGCTGGTGTTTCAGGGTTTAGGGCAGTGGTGTTCGGGCAGTGTAGGGGGTCTTGCTGGGGGTGGTGTTTCAGGGTTTAGGGCAGTGCAGTGGTGTTCGGGCAGTGTAGGGGGTCTTGCTGGGGGTAGTGTTTCAGGGTTTAGGGCAGTGCAGTGGTGTTCGTGCAGTGTAGGGGGTCGTGCTGGGGATGGTGTTTCAGGGTTTATGGCAGTGCAGTAGTGTTCGGGCAGTGTAGGGGGTCATGCAGGGGGTGGTGTTTCAGGGTTTAGGGCAGTGCAGTGGTGTTCGGGCAGTGTAGGGGGTCGTGCTGGGGGTGGTGTTTCAGGGTTTAGGGCAGTGCAGTGGTGTTCGGGCAGTGTAGGGGGTCGTGCTGGGGGTGGTGTTTCAGGGTTTAGGGCAGTGGTGTTCGGGCAGTCTAGGGGTCTTGCTGGGGGTGATGTTTCAGGGTTTAGGGCAGTGCAGTGGTGTTCGGGCAGTGTAGGAGGTCTTGCTGGGGGTAGTGTTTCAGGGTTTAGGGCAGTGCAGTGGTGTTCGGGCAGTGTAGGGGTCATGCTGGGGGTGGTGTTTTAGGGTTTAGGGCAGTGCAGTGGTGTTCGGGCAGTGTAGGGGGTCGTGAAGGGGTGGTGTTTCAGGGTTTAGGGCAGTGCAGTGGTGTTCGGGCAGTGTAGGGGGTCGTGCTAGGGTATGTGTTTCAGGGTTTAGGGCAGTGCAGTGGTGTTCGGGCAGTGTACGGGGTTGTGCTGGGGGTAGTGTTTTAGGGTTTAAGGTAGTGCAGTGGTGTTTGTGTAGTGTAGGGGGTCGTGCTGGGGGCAGTGTTTTAGGGTTTAGGGTAGTGCAGTGGTGCTTGTGTAGTATAGGGGGTCGTGCTGTGGATAGTGTTTTAGGGTTTAGGGTAGTGCAGTGGTGTTTGTGTAGTGTAGGGGGTCATGTTTTAGGGTAGTGCAGTGGTGTTTGGGTAGTGTAGGGGGTCGTGCTGGGGGTAGTGTTTTAGGATTTAGGTTAGTGCAGGGGTGTTGGGGTAGTGTTTTAGGGTTTAGGGTAGTGCAGTGGTGTTTGTGTAGTGTAGGGGGTCATGCTGGGGGTAGTGTTTTAGGGTTTAGGATAGTGCAGTGGTGCTTGTGTAGTGTAGGGGGTCGTGCTGGGGTAGTGTTTTAGGGTTTAGGGTAGTGCAGTGGTGTTTTTGTAGTGTAAGGGGGTCATGTTTTAAGGTGCAACGCTCCAATACCTGACCAGTCTGCACTACATAAAACTGCAAAAAACTAAAAATAAAAAGTGTTTTGCACACTTTTGTCATTGGGCTATATGTGGGCTACATCTGGGTAATATTTGTGCTACATTTGGGCTCTTTTTTCACTGGTGGCCATCTTGGAAGACTTCTTTGTTATGAAGTTTCCTAATTTCCTCATTTACTGCAGTCTCCTCAGTAGGAAATGCTTTCAGTTTTTTACTTTGATTCCATCAAGAAGGCATTCAGATGTGTCACACATTTGCCATAAATTCAGAATGTTATTACTCTAGTTGTTCATTAGATCACTGTAGTAAAGCTACTGCTCACCAAGGAGTTAACTGGAAGTCTACTGCTGGTATTGAAAGTGATTGTTTCAGTCTGCATGTCAGAATTTTCTAATGAAATAGAAGAGGATTTGAGATCTCACTTAAAACATGCACTAAATTTTCTTTTGCAGCACTAACCATAATTTCTATGGCAAAATGAACCCCCTCATTTTGTTCCTTTTAAATTAAATGTTTTAAGTGTTACCAGTTTATTCCAATCAAGATGGCTTCAGGTGTGCCATACTTTTGTCATAAGTAAGGCTGTTAGCACTCTAGTTGTTCTTTAGAACACTCTGGGAAGCTGCAGTAGAACACAAAGGCATCAACTGACAGGCTGCTCCTGTTGAAATATAACAGGAAGATATTTGAGATCTCACTTAAAACATGTCCTAATTTTTCTTTCTACAGCACTAACCATAATTTCTATGGCAAAATGAACCCCCTCATTTTGTTCCTTTTAAATTAAATGTTTTAAGTGTTACCAGTTTATTCCAATCAAGATGGCTTCAGGTGTGCCATACTTTTGTCATAAGTAAGACTGTTAGCGCTCTAGTTGTTCTTTAGAACACTCTGGGAAGCTGCAGTAGAACACAAAGGCATCAACTGACAGGCTGCTCCTGTTGAAATATAACAGGAAGATATTTGAGATCACACTTGAAACATGTCCTAATTTTTCTTTCTACAGCACTAACCATAATTTCTATGACAAAATGAACCCCATCATTTTGTTCCTTTTTAAATTAAATGTTTTAAGTGTTACCAGTTTATTCCAATCAAGATGGCTTCAGGTGTGCCATACTTTTGTCATAAGTAAGACTGTTAGCGGTCTAGTTGTTCTTTAGAACACTCTGGGAAGCTGCAGTAGAACACAAAGGCATCAACTGACAGGCTGCTCCTGTTGAAATATAACAGGAAGATATTTGAGATCACACTTGAAACATGTCCTAATTTTTCTTTCCAGAGCACTAACCATAATTTCTATGACAAGATGAACCCCATCATTTTGTTCCTTTTTAAATTAAATGTTTTAAGTGTTACCAGTTTATTCCAATCAAGATGGCTTCAGGTGTGCCATACTTTTGTCATAAGTAAGGCTGTTAGCACTCTAGTTGTTCTTTAGAACACTCTGGGAAGCTGCAGTAGAACACAAAGGAATCAACTGACAGTCTCTGCCCTTGTTGGATGTACATGTTTTACTGAGAATGTCAGACTTCATTCTCACATGACTGAGAAAGATAATGTGAATTTACAGAAAATATGCTCTCATTTTAGCTTCTGGGGCACCTTCCAAAACTGTATGGGACAAGCATGTGAAAATAGTTTTCTCTCAAACATGATTCATGATATCCCAGCAGACGGTTTTTCACAGGGTAAAATCACCTTAGAACACACCACAATTCCTGAAATTAGTATGGTACCATCAACAAAGGAATTCTAATGTAACTAAAGTCTGTTATCACCCTTTATAGTTCTCCTTTTGGTAACCCTCAAAATCTTCGATTCACTACAATGCATTTCAATGGGGTACTATCATTTATATTGGTCCCAAGATGGCTGCCAGCAATTCCAGGATGAAGTGCTGACAGCCAATCAGATCTCACGATGACATGTGTGGTTAGGCTCCGCCCAGATATATATGTGTTTTTACTTTTGATTTTCTCAGCAACTACTGAACGGATTTACACCATTTAACAAAAGGGTTCTTTTGAACCAAGAACTACCTCTTTGCCAAAGTTGGTGTAATTCCGTTCAGCAGTTCGGGCTGTAGCCTTGCATAAAGTTTCCTATGGGAAATTGATTTTTTGACTCTTATTTTTTTAATTTCTCCGCAACTACTGAACGGATTTACACCATTTAACAAAAAGGGTTCTTTCTGAACCAAGAACTACCTCTTTGCCAAATTTGGTGTAATTCCGTTCAGCAGTTCGGGCTGTAGCAGTGTCTAAAGTTTCCTATGGGAAAATGAATGGGGAAAACACGTTTTGGGACCCCCTTTTTTCTCGACCCCCGCTTGACGAATCACCCTGAGACTTTCAGGGTAGGAGCGGACCGGAGCGGGCCATAAAGTTTGAAAATTTCGCGAAGATTCGTCAACCGACGCAAGAGTTATTTCAAATAGAATGTCGCGGATTTCCTATGGAAAATAGGTCCTAACTATAACTATCTACTGGCGACCGCCAGTAGATAATATATATATATATCCAAAGCAGTGTTCCACCTGGGGCTTGCCGAACTCGCGGCGGGTGCAACCGGGAGCGGTGGTGGAAACCGCTTATAAAACAGCAAAAAACAAGGAGTTCATAATACTCCCAAGGTCCAGTGCACTCACGGGGTATGTATCGGCTATAAAACATCCGCAGACGCGTTTCTGGCTCTTGCCGTCATCAGTGCGGAAAAGCCGTTAATAAAACAAACACAGTCATTAAAACGGTCCTGCCATATGGTTGGTGGATCCTTGGCCAATGAAGGGGCAGCAATGGGGCGTCACTGTCTTAATTATTTATTGCCTAATGCAATTTCTATGGCGCTCCCATCGCTAAAAAAAATCAATTGGCAGCCGTAATAACTGTGCCTGTACATTCCCTCGCCTGCCGCTGGATTAAAAACGAAAACACTGTGAGTGTCCCACATATGGTGAAACACTCTAGCTTTGTATAAGCTACGACCTAAATAGGTCAACAGAGTCCGCACTGATGCCGGCAAGAGCCAGAAACGCGTCTGCGGATGTTTTATAGCCGATACATACCCCGTGAGTGCACCGGACCTTGGGAGTATTATGAACTCCTTGTTTTTTGCATATATATAATATATATATATATATCCTTGAAATCCACATGAACAATTCTTCCACGACGAATAAAACTCGCACACCAGGGTAAGTGTAAATAAAGTTTGTTATTGGCGACGCGTTTCGACCGGAGTGGTCTTTATCACTAGCCAATGTTTCACCAGTTGTTACCACCATTTAAAGTGTTTTTACAAAACATAAAAGAAGGACCATACAACATTGGTTAGGCATATAAACATAGAAGACAGACGTCTACAGCATTATTTGTAGTTTACATACAATTGCAAATAGAGGAAAGACTTTCTACCGTGGTTTGATACAATGCTGCATTATAATTAGCGTTCACCAAAATCAATTCATGTTATACTATAAATCACATTTGATTTGGCATTCAATGATTATATGATAGAAAATCATTTAAAATAAATTTTGTAAAATAAATTCCTAAGTGAAGTCACAGACACATTACAATATATATCAGATTACCCACACAGGAGCACTGTCCTTCATTAAATACCAGTATTTCATGGTCCACGCTATTTCAATATTGAGCATTTTCAAGAACCCTTGCTCATTTAAATGCTGAGCCCAGTGGCTTTAAACGTACAGGCCAAGTGGCCGAGTTCCGTAGAGGTATTCCTCTTACCTTTCTACACACACAAATTGAAAATTCAAATAATACCAATAAGGTCCTAGAACACGTGAGAAAAGAGGTCTATCTTAGTAAAACTAATGTGACCACTGTGCAACCCTCAAAAGATACCCTAATCTACACAATGATACCAAAAAGACTATTTTTACTATATATATATATATTCACTGAAAAAAACGTAGGTTTCAGGGACGTTATAGTTAGAAATTAGCATTTTAAAAAACCTTAGAAATTCACTGAAAAAAAACCACAGGTTTCGGGGACGTTATAGTTAGTTTGACATTTCACTCGTACAAAACCAGAGAAATTCCGCCGTTATAGCTAGTTGAACTAACTATAACTCGCGCCCCCGCAATGCGCTGCTGATGACATCACATATTACATCATTCATGACATGGTCAGTGACATCACTGATGACATCTCAAATGACATCACTGATGACATCATCCAGTGACTATGAGTTTCTGTAAAGTTTAAATATGTTTTATATATATATATGCCACGGTGTATTGAAGAATGAGTGGGTGTATAACTGTCTGAATGGATGATTTAGTAGGTGCATGACTGACTGTATAAGTGAGTGATTAAACGTGTCTTACTGAATGCATGGGTTAGTGACTAAACTGTGTGAATGTCTGTATGTCAGATCTGTATCCTCAGGATCGTATTGAAGCTGAATTGGTCCACCTCCTGATATCCCCAATGTCTGATAGTAAGTAAACAGACATTATAGGTGATCAAGCGGGGGAAGGGAAGGTAGGGAACAGCGGGGAGGGAGACCTAAAAACACAAGAATACGCAATTACTCTTCTTTTCGGTTCAGCACATAGGTTTCTGTCATACTATTCCATTGATAAATATCCCTCTTCTGCCCCCATATATACCTGTAAAGAAATATAAGGTGTGCTGCCTTATGCTCCAAGAGCAGTCTGTAAGTAGAGGATCATCCACTGCATATACACTCATCTAATTGAACATAAAATAAGAAAACATTCATAAAGACCAAGGAAAGGAATTATAGGGGAAGAGACAGGTATGCCTATGTGAATCACACCTACCCTGTATAGCAGTTGGATGGCAGAACAGGGGCCGAGAGACTTTGCCTTGTAGTCCTCTCTAATCCTAACCCCTGCTGTGGAATATAAATACAGAACAGTGAAAGCCACCAGCAAGAACGGTATACCGATCTAATAAAATCTCTTCAGCAATTCATAGCACAGTTGTATTACGTCATACAAAATTGGTTTGAGGACTGCGGACCAATTTTCCCCAACCAAGGCAGATGATGAATTATCACAGTATGTAACACAACAATCAAAACAACAAACGATGAATCAACAGCGGACCTCTGTATTCGATGCAGTCCGGTAAACAGACATGTACTCCTCTTTTCCTGAAAAAAAGTAGCCAACCCCGTTTCACTCTGCATGAGCTAATGGAATCGGTAGCTCGCCAACATGAGCGGAAACTGGGGAGAAGAAGGAGTAGACTCGCAACAACGCGAATACTAAAAAGAAGCAGTCCCGAACTCCAAGACTCCACAATTTTAACAGGCATGCAAGAGTCAAGGAGCTCAAGGTGAAAACGGACTCAGGAATAACGATCAAGTACTCCCAAGGCACCCAAAGTCAAAACATGGCTCAAACTTGGTGCTACAAGCACCCTTGCGAACCTTCGGTACGCGTAGAAACTCCGGGACAGGCAGAATTAGTGGCACCGGCTCTCCTCCTATGATCCCTCATAAGACGATGGCATCATGACGTGCGCGTCGACGTCGTACGCTGCAAGGCCTGTAGGGAAGTGTAGTTTTTTCCTCTCCATAGCCCTCGCGCTTTCCCGAAGTAACTGTCAGTGTTCAGGATGCGCCCAGCAGTCAGTTCTGGTGCACTCTGACACTGTATCAGTCTGTCAGTTGGTGTGTAAGTGGCTGCATGGGTTGGTGAGTAGCTACATGACTGTCTATATGGGTTATTGATTGGTTGTCTGAGTATCTGTATGGGTGCCTGAGTGTCTGTGTGGGTGGGTGGGGTGGTGTGACGGTGCATAGATGTATGAGTGGGTGATTCACTGGGTTTATGGGTTCAAGAGTGCATCTGTGAAGGGCTGTGTGGGTGGGTGAGTGTGTGTATGGGGGTGTTGGTGAGTGAATGGATGTCTCAGTGGTACATGTGTGAGTAACTACATATGTAAAAGGCAGTATATGTGAGTGTTGGAGTATATAAATGACTATATGTGAGAGTGAGTGATTGTGAGAGTGGCTGTATGGATGAGTGTGTGCTTGTATCAGTGATTGTATAAGAGAGTGAGTGTGTTAGTATCTGTATGAATAAGTGAGGTGGTGTGTGTATAACTGTATAGGTGAGTAAATGGGAGTGTGATTGATTCTTTGCATGACTGACTAGGTGTGTGAGTAACTCTATGGATGAGTGGCGGTGTGTGAGTATCTGTATAGGTGTACGAGTGCAAATTATAGTGCTGTATTGATGAGTGACTGCATGTATGAGTGACTGTATGGGTGAATGAGTGGATGTGTGTGTAGACCTAGGAATCAGTGAGTGGGTATGTAGTAACTGGTATTGGTGTGTCTATGGTTTCGAAAATGGTAGTCTGTATTTTAGAGTGGGTGTATCAAAGGTTATATTAGGGTGTGAGGACGTGCATCAGATTATCACGTGGATGATGTCATCAGTGATGTCATTTGAGATGTCATCAGTAATGTCATCAGTGATGTCACTGACCATGTCATGAAGGATGTAATATGTGACGTCATCAGCAGTACATTGCGGGGGCGCGAGTTAGCACAACTAACTATAACGGCCGAATTTCTCTGGTTTTGTACGAGTAAAATGTCCAACTAACTATAACGTCCCTGAAACCTGTGGTTTTCAGTGAATTTCTAAGGTTTTTTAAATGCTAATTTCTAACTATAACGTCCCTGAAACCTATGGTTTTTTCAGTGAATTTCACAGGTTTTTTAAATGCTAATTTCTAAATATAACGTCCTTGAAACCTATGGTTTTTTCAGTGAATTCCAAAGGTTTTTTTAAATGCTAATTTCTAACTATAACGTCCCTGAAATCTATGTTTTTTTCAGTGAATTTCACAGGTTTTTTAAATGTTAATTCCTAACTATAACGTCCCTAAACCCTATGGTTTTTTCAGTGAATTTCAAAGGCTTTTTAAATGCTAATTTCTAACTATGCCTACAGAGGTAGGACATGTGCAGAAAGAGGAAGAAAAGCGCATAAAGAAGCAAGAGAAATGCAGAAAGAGGCAGCAGAAGTTCAGAAAGACAAAGAAAGGTGCAGAAAGAACCAACAGAGGTGCAGAAAGAGGCCTTGTTGCAAAGTCATCCTGTGCCCCCAACTTTTTGCTGACTGGTACTGGTGGTAACTCACTCTGAGTAACCAGGCCCGGAGCCAGTGCTATGCTGAAAGACACTTAGAATACAGTGAAAACACCTACATACACTAGGGTACACTATGGGTTGGTGTACCCCTGTGATTGGCATGACCTCCCCTGTAAGGCCCTAGTACATAATAGGGCAGGGGGATTGAAACTACCTCTATGTCCCTAGCATATATTAGGGCATGGCAGTTTAGAGGCCAGCAGCCCTTTTCTGCACTTGCATGTGTGCACTGCTGAGCCTGAGGTCAGTTTAAAAGTAGCCCTGTGTATGCAGAAAGAGGCAAGAGAGGTGCAGAAAGAAGCAAGAGAGGTGTAGAAAGAAGCAAGAGCAGTGCAGAAGGAACCCACAGTGGTGCAGAAAGAGGCAAGAGGGGTGCAGAAAGAGGCAAGAGAAGAGCAGAAAGAAGCAAAAGAGGTGCAGAAAGAGGCAAGAGGGGTGCAGAAAGAGGCAAGAGCAGTGCAGAAAGAACCAAGAGACGTGCAGGAAAAGGGAAGAAGGGTGCAGAAAGAGGCACGAGGGGTACAGAAACAAGCAAGAAAGGTGTAGAAAGAAGCAAGAGCAGTGCAGAAAGAAGCAAGAGACGTGCAGAAAGAAGCAAGAGAGGTGGAGAAATAGGGAAGAGGGGTGCAGAAAGAGGCAAGAGGGATGTAGAAATTTGCAAAAGAGGTGCAGAAAGAAGCAAGAGCAGTGCGGAAAGAACCAACAGAGGTGCAAAAAGAGGCAAGAGGGGTGCAGAAAAAGCAAGAGAAGTACAGAAAGAGGCAAGAGAATTGCTAAAAGAAGCAACAGAGGTGTAGAAAGAAGCAAGAGAAGTGCAGAAAGAGGCAAATGAGATGCAGAAAGAGGCAAGAGAGGTACAGAAAATGACAAGAGAACTGCAGAAAGAGGCAAGAGGGATGCATAAAAGGGAAGAAGGGTGCAGAAAGAAACCAAAGAAGTGTAGAAAGAAGGAACAGAGGTGCAAAAAGAGGGAAGAGGGGTACAGAAAGAGGCAACAGGGGTGCAGAAAGAGGGAAGAGGGGTGGAGAAAGAGGGAAGGGGGATGCAGAAATTTGCAAAAGAGGTGCAGAAAGAAGCAAGAGCAGTGCAGAAAGAACCAACAGAGGTGCAAAAAGAGGCAAGAGGGGTACAGAAACAAGCAAGAGAAGTGCAGAAAGAAGCAAGAGAATTGCTAAAAGAAGCAACAGAGGTGTAGGAAGAAGCAAGAGAAGTGCAGAAAGAGGCAAGTGAGGTGCAGAAAGAGGCAAGAGAGGTGCAGAAAATGACAAGAGAACTGCAGAAAGAGGCAAGAGGGATGCAAAAAAGGGAAGAAGGGTGCAGAAAGAAACAAAAAAAGTGCAGAAAGAAGGAACAGAGGTGCAAAAAGAGGGAATAGGGGTGCAGAAATAAGCAAGAGATGTGCATAAAGAAACAAAAGAAGTACAGAAAGAAGGAACAGAGGTGCAGAAAGAGGCAACAGGGGTGCAGAAAGAGGCAACAGGGGTGCAGAAAGAGGGAAGAGGGGTGGAGAAAGAGGCAAGGGGGTGTAGAAAGAAGCAAGAGAGCTGTAGAAAGAAACAAAAGAAGTGCAGAAAGAAGGAACAGAGGTGCAGAGAGAGGCAAGAAAGGTGCAGAAAGAGGGAAAAGGGTTGTAGAAAGAGGCACGAGGGGTGCAGAAAGAAGCACGAGAAGTGCAGAAAGAAGCAACAGAGATGAAGAAACAGGGAAGAGGGGTGGAGAAAGAATAAGAGGGAAGCAGAGAGAAGCAAGAGAGGTGCAGAAAGAAACAAAAGAAGTGCAGAAACAAGGAACAGAGGTGCAGAGAGAGGCAAGAAAGGAGCAGAAAGAGGCACAAGGGGTGCAGAAAGAGGCACAAGGGGTGCAGAAAGAAGTAAGAAAAGTGCAGAAAGAAGTAAGAAAAGTGCAGAAAGAAGCGACAGAGGTGCAGAACAAGGGAAGAAGGGTAGAGAAAGAGGCAAGAGAAGTGCAGAAAAAAGCAACAGAGATGCAGAAAGGGGGAAGCGGGGTGGAGAATGAGGCAAGAGGGGTGCAGATAGAAGCAAGAGAGGTGCAGAAAGAAACAAAAGAAGTGCAGAAAGAAGGAACAGAGGTGCAGAAAGAGGCAATAGGGGTGCAGAAAGAGGGATGAGGGGTGCAGAAAGAAGCACGAGTGGTGCAGAAAGAAGCAAGAGGAGTGCAGAAAGAAGCAACAGAGGTGCGTAAAGAAGCATGAGGGGTGCAAAAAGAGGGAAGAGAGGTGCAGAAAGAGGCAAGGGGGTGCAGAAAGAAGCATGAGAGCTACAGAAAGAAACAAAAGAAGTGCAGAAAGAAGGAACAGGGGTGCAGAAAGAGGGGTACAGAAAGAGGCAAAAGGGGTGCAGAAAGAAGCGAGAGGTACAGTAAGAAACAAAAAAAGTGCAGAAAGAAGGAACAGAGGTGCAGAAAGAGGCAAGAGGGGTGCAGAAAGAAACAAAAGAAGTGCAGAAAGAAGCAACAGACGTGCAGAAAGAGGCAAGAGGACTGCAGAAAGAGGGATGAGGGGTGCAGAAATAGGCACAAGATGTGCAGAAAGAAGCAAGAGAGATGCAGAAAGAAGCAAGAGAAATGCATAAAAAAGCAACAGAGATGTAGAAAGAGGGAAGTGGGGTGGAGAAAGAGGCAAGAGGGATACAGAAATAAACAAGAGAGGTGCAGAAAGAAACAAAAGAAGTGCAGAAAGAAGGAACAGGGGTGCAGAAAAAGGCAAGAGGGGTGCAAAAGAGGGAAGAGCGGTGTGAAAGAGGCACGAGGGGTGCAAAAAGAAGGGACAGTGGTGCAGAAAGAAGCAAGAGAAGTGCAGAATGAAGCAACAGAGTTACAGAAAGAGGGATGAGGGTGGAAAAAGAGGCAAGAGAAGTGGAGAAAGAAGCAACAGAGATTCAAAAAGGGGGAACAGGGGTGGAGAAAGTGGCGAGAGGGGTGCTGAAAGAAGCAAGAGAGGTGCAGAAAGAAACAAAAGAAGAGCAGAAAGAAGGAACAGGGGTGCAGAAAGCGGCAAGAGGGGTGCAGAAAGAGGGAAGAGGGGTGCAGAAAGAAGCACGAGTGGTGCAGAAAGAAGCAAGAGAGGTGCAGAAAGAAGCAAGAGTAGTGCAGAAAGATGCAACAGAGGTGCAGAAAGAGGCAATAGGGGTCCAAAAAGAGGGAAGAGGGGTGCAGAAAGAGGCACGAGGGGTACAGAAAGAAGCAAGAGATGTGCAGAAAGAAGCAACAGAGGTGCAAAAAGAGGGAAGAGGGGTGGAGAAAGAGACAAGAGAGGTGCAGATAGAAGCAACAGAGGTGCAGAAAGAGGGAAGAGGGATGGAGAAAGAGGCAAGAGTGGTGCAGAAAGAAGCAAGAGAGGTGCACAAAGTAACAAAAGAAGTGCTGAAAGAAGGAACAGAGGTGCAGAAAGAGGGAAGAGGGGTGGAGAAAGAAGCAAGGGAAGTGCAGAAAGAAGCAACAGACATGCAGAAAGGGGGAAGAGGGGTGGAGAAAGAGCCAAGAGTGGTGCAGGAAGAAGCAAGAGAGGTATAGAAAGAAACAAAAAGAAGTGCACAAAGAAGGAACAGAGGTACAGAAAGAGGCAAGAGAGGTGCAGAAAGAAACAAAAGAAGTGCAGAAAGAAGAAACAGAGGTGCAGAAAGAGGCAAGAGGGGTGCAAAAGAGGGAAGAGGGGTGTGAAAGAGGCACGAGGGGTGTAGAAAGAAGGGACACAGGTGCAGAAAGAAGGAACAGGGGTGCAGAAAGAGGCAATAGGGGTGCAGAAAGAACTAAGAGAGGTACAGAAAGAAACAAAAGAAGTGCAGAAAGAAGGAACAGAGGTGCAGAAAGAGGCAACAGGGGTGAAGAAAGAGGAAAGAGGGTTGGAGAAAGAGGCAAGGGGGTGCAGAAAGAATCAGGAGAGCTGCAGAAAGACACAAAAGAAGTGCAGAAAGAAGGAACAGAGGTGCAGACAGGGGCAAGAGGGGTGCAGAAAGAGGCAAAAGGGGCGCAGAAAGAAGCAAGAGGTACAGAAAGAAACAAAAGAAGTGCAGAAAGTAGGAACAGAGGTGCAGAAAGAGGCAAGAGGGGTACAGAAACAAACAAAAGAAGTGCAGAAAGAAGCAACAGGGGTGCAGAAAGAGGCAAGAGGAGTGCAGAAAGAGGGATGAGGGGTGCAGAAAGAGGCACGAAGGGTGCAGAAAGAAGCAAGAGAGATGCAGAAAGAAGAAAGAGAAATGCATAAAAAAGCAACAGAGATGCAGAAAGGGGGAAATGGGGTGAAAAAAGAGGCAAGAGGGATAAAGAACGAAACAAGAGAGGTGCAGAAAGAAACAAAAGAAGTGAAGAAAGAAGGAACAAAGGTGCAGAAAGAGACAAGAGGGGTACAGAAAGAGGGAAGAGCGGTGTGAAAGAGCCATGAGGGGTGCAGAAAGAAGCAAGAGGCGTGCCGACAGAAGCAAGAGAGTTGCAGAAAGAAACAAAAGAAGTGCAGAAAGAAGGAACAGAGGTGCAGAAAGAGGCAAGAGGGGTGCAGAAAGAGGGAGGAGGGGTGCAGAAAGAGGCTCAAGGGTTGCAGAAAGAAGGGACAGAGGTGCAGAAAGAAGCAAGATACGTGCAGAAAGAAGCAACAGAGGTGCAGAAAGAGGGATGAGGGATGGAGAAAGAGGCAGGAGAAGTGCAGAAAGAAGCAATAGAGATGCAAAAAAGGGGGGACAGGGGTGGAGAATGTGGCAAGAGGGATGCAGAAAGAAGCAAGAGAGGTGCAGAAAGAAACAAAAGAAGTGCAGAAAGAAGGAACACAGGGGCAGAAAGAGACAAGAGGGGTGCAGAAAGAGGGAAGAGGGGTGTGAAAGAGGCACGAGGGGTGCAGAAAGAAGCAAGAGGCGTGCAGAAAGAAGCAAGAGAGTTGCAGAAAGGAACTAAAGAAGTGCAAAAAGAAGGAACGGAGGTGCAGAAAGAGGCAAGAGGGGTGCAGAAAGAGGCACAAGGGTTGCAGAAAGAAGGGACAGAGGTGCAGAAAGAAGCAAGAGAAGTGCAGAAAGAAGCAACAGAGATGCAAAAAGGGGGACAGGGGTGGAGAAAGTGGCAAGAGGGGTGCAGATAGAAGCAAGAGAGGTGCAGAAAGAAACAAAAGAAGTGCAGAAAAAAGCAACAGAGGTGCAGAAAGAGGCAAGAGGGGTGCAAAAAGAGGAAAGAGGGGTGCAGAAAGAGACACGAGGGGTGCAGAAAGAAGCAAGAGACATACAGAAAGAAACAAAATAAGTGCAGAAAGAAGGAACAGAGGTGCAGAGAGGGGCAACAGGGGTGCAGAAAGAGGGAAGAGGGGTGGAGAAAGAGGCAAGGGGGTGCATAAAGTAGCATGAGAGCTGCAGAAAGAAACAAAATAAGTGCAGAAAGAAGGATCAGAGGTGCAGAGAGGGGCAACAGAGGTGAAGAAAGAAGGAACAGAGGTGCAGAAAGAGGCAATAGGGGTGCAGAAAGAGGCAAAAGGGATGCAGAAAGAAGCGAGAGGTGCAGAAAGAAACAAAAGAAGTACAGAAACAAGGAACAGAGGTGCATAAAGAGGCAAGAGGGGTGCAGAAAGAAACAAAAGAAGTGCAGAAAGAAGCAACAGAGGTGCAGAAAGAGGCAAGAGGACTGCAGAAAGAGGGATGAAGGGTCCAGAAAGAGACACAAGGGGTGCAGAAAGAAGCAAGAGAGATGCAGAAAGAAGCGAGAGAAATGCATAAAAAAGCAACAGAGATGCAGAAAGGGGGAAGTGGGGTGGAGAAAGAGGCAAGAGGGATACAGAAATAAACAAGAGAGGTGCAAAAAGAAACAAAAGAAGTGCAGAAAGAAGGAACAGGGGTGCAGAAAGAGGGAAGAGGGGTGTAAAAGAGGTAAGAGGGTTGCAGAAAGAAGGGACAGAGGTGCAGAAAGAAGCAAGAGAAGTGCAGAAAGAAGCAACAGAGGTACAGAAAGAGGGATGAGGGGTGGAAACGAGGCAAGAGGGATACAGAAATAAACAAGAGAGGTGCAGAAAGAAACAAAAGAAGTGCAGAAAGAAGGAACAGGGGTGCAGAAAAAGGCAAGAGGGGTGCAAAAGAGGGAAGAGGGGTGTGAAAGAGGCACGGGGGGTGCAGAAAGAAAGGACAGTGGTGCAGAAAGAAGCAAGAGAAGTGCAGAAAGAAGCAACAGAGATACAGAAAGAGGGATGAGGGATGAGGGTGGAAAAAGAGGCAAGAGAAGTGGAGAAAGAAGCAACAGAGATGCAAAAAGGGGGAACAGGGGTGGAGAAAGTGGCGAGAGGGGTGCAGAAAGAAGCAAGAGAGGTGCAGAAAGAAACAAAAGAAGAGCAGAAAGAAGGAACAGGGGTGCAGAAAGAGGCAAGAGGCGTGCAGAAAGACGGAAGAGGGGTACAGAAAGAAGCACGAGTGATGCAGAAAGAAGCAAGAGTAGTGCAGAAAGATGCAACAGAGGTGCAGAAAGAGGCAAGAGGGGTGCAAAAAGAGGGAAGAGGGGTGCAGAAAGAGGCACAAGGGGTGCACAAAGAAGCAAGAGAGGTGAACAAAGAAGGAACAGAGGTGCAAAAAGAGGGAAGAGGGAAGAGGGGTGGAGAAAGAGACAAGAGAGGTGCAGAAAGAAGCAACAGAGGTGGAGAAAGAGGGAAGAGGGGTGGAGAAAGAGGCAAGAGAGGTGCAGAAAGAAGCAAGAGAGGTGCAGAAAGAAACAAAATAAGTGCAGAAAGAAGGAACAGAGGTACAGAAAGAGGCAAGAGGGGTGCAGAAAGAAACAAAAGAAGTGCAGAATGAAGCAACAGAGGTGCAGAAAGAGGCAACAGGACTGCAGAAAGAGGGATAAGGGGTACAGAAAGAGGCACAAGGGGTGCACAAAGAAGCAAGAGAGGTGCACAAAGAAGCAACAGAGGTGCAAAAAGAGGGAAGAGGGGTGGAGAAAGAGACAAGAGAGGTGCAGAAAGAAGCAACAGAGGTGTAGAAAGAGGGAAGAGGGATGGAGAAAGAGGCAAGAGGGGTGCAGAAAGAAGCAAGTGAGGTGCACAAAGCAACCAAAGAAGTGCAGAAAGAAGGAACAGAGGTGCAGAAAGAGGCAAGAGGAGTGCAGAAAGAGAAGAGGGGTGCAGCAAGAGGCACAAGGGGTACAGAAAGAGGCACAAGGGGTGCAGAAAGAGAGAAGAGGGGTGAAGAAAGAGGCAATAGAGGTGCAGAAAGAGTCAAGAGAGGTGCACAGAGAAGCAAGTGTGGTGCAGAAAGAGGCAACAGAGGTGCAGAAAGAGGCAAAAGAGGTGCAGAAAGTAGAAGAGATGTGCAGAAAGAGGCAAGAGAAGTACAGAAAAAGAAAGAAAGGGGCAGAAAGAAGCAACAGAAATGCAGAAAGAGGCAAGAAAGGCACAGAAAGAAGCAAGAGTGGCTTGCACACCATTTGTACCAATTTAACACCCACATTTAGCAATAAGTAACAGGTTCCATTCTTGGTTTACAAAGGACCTTCCACCATGCTGTAACACTTGTCGCTGCATTTTTGGTAACGTTTGAGCCGTTTGAGCTAGAAACAAGGCTTTTTTTGTTCAAATCTGCAGATTAGGCAGCAGATGTGTGGATTATGTGGCTAATGCGGAAAATGAATAATTGTGCGAAAGTTGGTGCAGCCAAACAGTTGCATAGTTCCAGTGGCCCTGCTCATACCTCTGACTAGGTCCAGAAGTGCTCCTCAGTGATTCCTTCTTTTTTTTGTCTCATAGTTTAGCTTCTATGGAAAGGAGGAAGACTAAGCCTGAGCTAACCACTCCACAACACAGACTACCATACCACATAATTGCTCTCCATAACACATATTCCCACTCTACATAATTCCTATACACTAAATACCACATACTTTCTATCCACATAATTTCACTGCACAATATACCACATAATTCCACTACACACAACGTACATCCACTCCACTCCAAAAAATATTAGTAAAAACCTTTTACATTTACTACGCCAATAGCTCTAACTCTTGCAAATGCGAGACCTATTAAATTACAAATGCTTCTTTAACTGGTAGTCACGTTTGCAGAGTGGTGGAGAAAGGGGGCTGGGCCTCCAACCAGCGCTCAGGAATTCCGCTGTGTAGGACTTACAGGAGGTACCAGGAGGGCTTCTTGGCCCCCAAAGTCCCTCAGGAGTAAAGTGGACTTCATCCCCAACCAGTAGTGCACCAGGAGGTGCGTTTTCAGAGTGGTGGAAAAAGGGGGTGTGGCCTCTGAAGACCTCTTAGCAATCCCACTGTGTGGGACTTAGTGGAGGTAACAGGAGGGGTAGTTGGCCCCCAAGGACAAACTTGGGGGCCAACTACCCCTCCTATTACCTCCAGTAAGTCCTACACAGCAGCATTGCTAAGTTCTCATAGCAGGCCAAGCCCCCTTTCCCCACCACTCTGCAAACGCACTCCCTGGCGCGCTCTTGGATAGGGATTAAAGTCCACTTTGCTGCTGGGGGTCCTTAGGGGCCAGCTAGCCTACCTGATACCTCCAGTATGCCCCAGATAGTGGGATTGCTGATAGGTGAACACAGGCCACGCCCCCTTTCCCCACCACTCTGCAAACGCGCCTCTTGGTGCACTCTTGGTTGGGGGATGAAGTCCCCTTGCCTCCTGATGATCCCTGGGGGCCAACTTGCCCACCAGGTACCTCCAGTAAGCCCCACACAGCTGGATTGCTGAGAGTGGTCCGAGGCCATGCCCCTTTTTACACCACTCTGCAAATGCACCTCCTGGTGCACTGCTGCTCGGGGGATGAAGTCCACTTGTGTCCTGAGGTCCTCAGGACACAAGAGGACCTCATCGCCCCAGGGCCCTCATCGCCCCAGGGGGAAACTGGAGACGGATTCCTGAACATGTTATATATATGTCATTTCATTGTGGCCTAATCTTAAATTTCTCAATTTCCATTCAAGAAGAGGAGGGGGAAGAGAGAGGGGATAGTATAGGAGTACGGGAGAGAAGGATCAATATATTTTACATGAAAATGGGAAAGTCAGACAGATTTGAAGAGTCAAAGATTCTAGGATGTCTACCTACAGTTAATCTCCCAAGTGCACTGCCAATTCCTCGCTACTATTCATACCCAGGGGTGTTTTTGTCTGCAAATCTATGATGTAGCGTGATTCAAGGCGTCAGAGGGACAGAATTCGGCCCCCCCCCTTGGATTGGCTAGAACATGATCTGTACAGTAAAAGGTGAGTAGATCCCTGTTGCGTTGATGTACTTTATTGAAATGTCTGGCGACAGGGTATGTCACATCCCCAATTGTTATTGCCCTCATATGTTCCAATATTCGGAGCTTGGTGGGGTGGATCGTGCTGCCTATATATTTCAAGCTGCACGGACAATTTAAACAATAAACCGTATAGGGTGTTGTGCATGTGAGAAATTTCTTAATATTTTTTGGTTTGGCCAAACCTGGGATACTGTAAGACAAGACTCTTTTACTTTTATTGCAGGCCTTACACTTCCCACATGGGAAGAAGCCATTAAGTGATGTCAGCCTTGGTTTTATGACTTCTTTCGCCTGGTGGCTATGGACCAACTCATTCCTGAGGGATCTAGCTTTTTTAAATGTAACCAAGGGATTGACAGGTAAATCACTTCCTATAATAGCCAGAGGTGCAGAAGGAGGCAAGAGAACTGCACAAAGTGGCAACCATAGGGATTAGCATTTAAAAACCTTTGAAATTCACTGAAAAAACCATAGGTTTCAGGGACGTTATAGTTAGAAATTAGCATTTAAAAAACCTTTGAAATTCACTGAAAAAACCATAGGTTTCAGGGACGTTAGAGTTAGAAATTAGCATTTAAAAACCTTTGAAATTCACTGAAAAAACCATAAGTTTCAGGGACGTTATAGTTAGAAATTAGCATTTAAAAAACCTTAGAAATTCACTGAAAAAAACTCAGGTTTCAGGGACGTTATACTTAGTTGGACATTTCACTCATACAAAACCAGAGATATTCAGCCGTTATAGTTAGTTGAGCTAACTATAACTCGCGCCCCCGCAATGCACTGCTGATGACGTCACATATTACATCACTCATGACATGGTCAGTGACATCACTGATGACATCTCAAATGACATCACTGATTACATCACTGATGACATCACCACGTGATCATCTTATGCACATACCCACTCACTGATTCCTAGGTCTACACAGACATCCACTCATTCACCCATACAGTCACTCATACATGCAGTCACTCATCAATACAGCACTATCATTTGCACTCGTACACCTTTACAGACACTTACACACTGCCACTCATCCATAGAGTTAGTCACACACCTAGTCAGTCATGCAAAGAATCAATCACACTCCCATTTACTCACCTATACAGTTATACACACACCACCTCACTTATTCATACAGATACTAACACATACTTACTCTCTTACACAATCACTGACACAAGCACACACTCATCCATACAGCCACAACACAATCACTTACTCTCACATATAGTCATTTATATACTCCAACACTCACATATACTGCCTTTCACATATGTAGTTACTCACACATGTACTAGTGAGACATCCATTCACTCACCAACACACCCATACACACACTCACCCACCCATACAGCCCTTCACAGACGCACTCTTGAACACATACACCCAGTGAATAACCCACTCACGCATCCATGCACGGAGTCACACACCCCCCACCCACCCACACAGAAACTCAGGCACCCATACAGATATTCAGACAACCAATAAATAATCCATATAGACACTCGTGTAGCTACTCACCAACCCATGCAGCTGCTTACACACCAACTGACAGACTGATACAGACATTCACACAGATTAGTCACTAACCCATGCATTCAGTAAGACATGTTTAATCACTCACTTATGCAGTCAGTCACGCAACTACTAAATCATCCATTCAGACACTCATACACCCACTCATTCTTCAATACACCTTGGCGTATATATATATATAAAAAACATATTTAAACTTTTCAGAAACACACAGTCACTGGATGATGTCATCAGTGATGTCATCAGTGATATCATCAGTGATGTCACTGACCATGTCATGAGTGATGTAATATGTGACGTCATCAGCAGTGCATTGCGGGGGTGCGAGTTATAGTTAGCTCAACTAACTATAACAGCCGAATTTCTATGGTTTTGTACGAGTGAAATGTCCAACTAACTATAACGTCCCTGAAAGCTGAGTTTTTTCAGTGAATATATATATATATGCACATACATTCATATATATATATTGAATAATTGCAATTTGCTTAAAAGGAAATTATGGGCAAAAACCCACTGCCAGAACTGATGAGGAGGGGGCGTGGCTTGGCGCCCGAGGAGCATGGCGGCGTCCGGGTGAAGCTCTCCGGTGCGACTTGGTGGTTTTGCGCTACCCGGATGTTTCCTGCAAAGTGGCAGCAGGCTGAGGATGTCTGAAGGTCTGCCGAATGCCATATGGCCCTCGCCGTTCCTGTTCATAGCGGAAAAACTGTTTCTTCCTCGCATGAACTTCATTTCATTTTGATCAATCCTACGTATATTTTTTGTCCGAAAGTTGCGTCTGTTCTGTGATCTATGGGCTGAACAAAAGGTACCCTTTCAACGCAATCAAAACCAACGCATATTTTTGTCAAGAATTCAAAAAATGTTACTGCATTCTCCAAGCTGGAGGATTCTCTGTTACCTCCACCTCAAGATTCTACGACAATTATGGATCCCTCTCCAGCACCATCAGGGAAATCCATTACTAAACGCCTAAAACAAAATCCTCCTTCCCCACCTAAATCAACCTCACCTGTTTCCATGGAAATGTTGCTGGAAGAAATTAGGGCCCTCCGACCCTTTGTGGAAGAAACCAATACCAAACTACAAATCCTCACCGACAATTGGTCTCAACTCGACACAAGAGTTACTGCAGTTGAACACAGTGTGTCCTCTTTTAGGGATACCAGTGCCAATGTCTCTCAACTTTAATCTCAAGTCTCTGTGCTCCAGCGGCAGGTTGAGGACCTCGAAAACCGCAACAGACGAAATAATCTGCGCATTTACGGTTTGGCAGAGGGAATTGAAGGGTCAGATCCTCTCACCTTCTTTAAATCTTTCCTCCCCAAATTACTCCATTTGCCAGAAAGCACTGTACTTAACATTCAGCGAGCACACAGATTAGGTCGCCTTTCCTCAAACGCCTCATCTTCACAGCGACCGAGAGGTATTATCTTATACTTCTTAGAGTACACGGATTTGTTAAAAGTTTTGTCAGCGGTCAAATCTTCTCAACGAATTACTTGGTCAGGCTTAACCTTATTTTTCGCACAGGATTCGAATGCCAAGGCTGCTGCTAACAGGCGCAAGACTTTTCTTAATATGAGACCTGATCTTCGGTCGATGGGTGCCCGCTGTGGTCTTTTTCATCCTTGTCTCTTTAAAGTCACGTACAATAACAGAACAACAACATATGAGGACCCGCTGCGACTACAAAGTTTCATAAACTCATGTAAAACTGATGCTATGGATTCTTCGGGACCTTCGTCTTCAAATAACGCTTGAATCTATGTATTTTTCTTACAGGTTTTTCATATTCTGTATTCTCCTCTTTAGCATTGTTCATATAGTAAGTGCTATTCCTCATATTTAGATAAGCTTACTGTTTTGAAGTAGTTTCTCAGTATGTTAGGTTGCCTTGTTGGATTTCAATGTTGTCTTGTTAATTGCATGTTTTATTAATTATCTCAACATTTGTTATTCTTCGCTTCCACAGATGTCTCACCCCCACGGCGTGTTCAGCCCCTAGTCCTCCGTATGGTCGAACCTGGATGTACCGTCTGTTCCATGTGGTTTCACCCCCCCCCCGTATACCTGAACCTTCTCTTTGTAGGTATGTTATACTTTTACATCTCTTTTTTATGTTTATTCTCTCTTTTCTTTTTCACTACAAACTCTTCTCACGTTTTCTTTTCAGGTGTCGTCAATATTTTGCTCTTCTGTATTTCTCATCTCTCCTTGCATATCTCTAGTATCTTGTATCTGTTACTTCTTGTATTTTTCTTCTTTCTCCTCTTGTTCACTATCTCAACTTACTTAGATCTCTGCTTTTATCTATTTTATTGCTGGTTTCTATTATCCCTTTTTTCTTTTTTTCTTCGCTTGATGGTAAATATGGTCATGCTCTTGTATTCTCAATCTCCTACTTACTCTTATCTTCTCGATGAATTGGATCGTTGTTTAATTTTCTTTTTCTTTCTCTTTCTTTAATGTCTCATGGCTCTGAAAATAATATCTTGGAATGTTAGGGGATTAAATTCTCCCATTAAGAGACAGAGAGTTTTAAGCCATCTTGCTAAACTAGGAGCAGATATAGCATGCCTTCAGGAAACTCATCTTACAGATGCTGAATCATTGAAATTGAAAAAAGGTTGGGTGGGAGATGTTTTCTTTTCTCCAGGAGATGGTAAACGCAATGGTTTAATGTTACTTTGTCGCAAAACGCTTCCTATTAAATTCATTTCACAAAATTCTGACGCAGATGGCCACTGGTTAAACGTTAAATTATTGTTGGGAGATGCTCCAGTCTCTTTTCTTGTTGTCTATGCTCCCACTGGCGGAGACTCCTCATTGTGGTCTTCGCTAGCTCAAGAAATCACTTTGTGTATCGAAGATAATTTTATATTAGCTGGTGATTGTAATCAGGTCTTTGACCCATTTTTAGACAGAAACTCAAAAGTTTTTTTTCTCCCTAATAAGCCCCATAAATGCTTTGTTCACACAATTACCCAACACAAACTCCTGGATGCTTGGAGATTGTGCAACCCTACTACCCGTGAATATACTTTCTACTCTCCCGCCCACCATACCCAATCAAGAATTGACTATATTTTCATATCCCATAATGTATCCCAAGCCCTCATGAATGCAGAGATTGGCTCCATCTTACTGTCAGATCATGCCCCCATTTCAAAGGTTAATGCTTATAGGAGATGGCGCTTTAATAATACCCTTCTTTTAGACCCCACATTTATTTCCTCCTTTACCACTTTCTTTAACAAATTTTTTCTATTTAATCAGACGGACTCTATCCCCTTCTCGACTATTTGGGATGCCTTTAAAGCCTCAGCCAGAGATTTCATCATGGGTTACGTTGCTAAGAAACGTAAGATAGCTCGCAAACATACTACTGACCTTTTTCAGAGATAAAGAGATTGGAGCAATCCTATTATTCCTCTAACTCGCAAGAATGTTTATCTGCTCTTATAAAAGCTAAGCTTCAGTTCAATAAGGAATCCACTGATAATGCTTCACTGTATTTATTAAAATCTAGTGCGAAATTTTACGGTGGCAAAAATAAGGCAGGAAAAATTCTGGCTAACTATCTGAAAATTAAACATAACAAGCTAAATATTGATTCTATTTACGACAAACATTCCATTTTAAGATTCAAAGACACGGACATATTAACTGAATTTTCCCTCTTCTACAAATCATTATACACTGCAGAAACCCACCCATCAGACCATATATTAGATCAATTTTTTTCCACTATTCCAAAACCCGCACATACTTCTCCGGAATTATCTCCTTTAGAATCAGACCTCACACAACAGGAACTCCATGATGCCCTTAACCACCTTAAGAAAGATAAAGCACCAGGACCAGATGGTTTTACGGTTGAATTTTTTCTTTGTTTCTCCAAACTGTTACTTCCTAAATTACACTCTTTAGTACATTCTTTTTGTTCCCCAACAGATTCCACTGGATCCTTTACTGAGGCACATATCTGTCTTATTCCTAAGGAGGGTAAAGACCCGAAATTTTGTAAAAGTGAGAGGCCCATTTCCTTAGTTAACATCGATTATAAAAAAAATTCCAAAGCCTTGGCTCTTCGTTTAGAATCCTTTCTACCAAATTTATTAGGTAAGGAACAATCGGGCTTCGTCAAAGGCCGACTTATCACAGATAACACACGGCTCTTCTTTGATATTTTATCCAAATCTTCCCATATAACACAGTCCTTTGCAGCAATAGCGTTAGACGCGGAAAAAGCATTCGATAGAGTTGAGTGGCCATATCTCTTTTATGCCCTTAGATGGTTTGGTTTAGGCCCCAGGTTTATATCTCTAATCTCTATACTCTATTCGAACCCCGCGCTGCTGTCTGCGCCAATGGCTTAATTTCTTCATTTTTTGACTTGGGTAGGGGTGTACGCCAGGGTTGCCCTTTATCCCCTTTCCTATTTAATTTGGCTTTGGAGCCTTTTCTTTCAAAAATCCGTCAAAATACAGATATACACGGATTTGAGATCAAAGAGTCCCACATTAAACTCGCAGCTTATGCTGACGACATTCTGCTTTTTATTTCACAACCCAATGTGTCTATTCCTGCTTTTTTAACAGAGGTGCATTCCTTCTCCTCTATTTCTGGATACAAGCTCAATATTGATAAATGTGAAATCCTACCCCTCACCAAATACACCTTTAAAGAGGATTTTGCACCTTCTCATTTTATGTGGAGTCCGAAGCATATCAAATATTTAGGGTTACATTTTACTCCCTCAATTTCCGATACAGTATCTTTATGTATGAATAAGACTACCCAAAAGATTTCGGAACTAACTACGAAATGGCATCCTTTCTACTTGTCTTGGTGGGGCCGCCTTGATACGATAAAGATTATGCTTTCCCCTATAGTCTTATTCACGATTTCTAACATTCCAGTCCCCATACCTGCCAAAATGTTCCCAAAAAATTAATTCCATCCTCTCCTCCTTTCTATGGAATAACAAGAAAGCTCGCATGTCTTTATCCAAATTAACTCGCCCTAAATCCAATTTTCCAAATTTTTCCATGTATCATAAATCCTTCCTCCTCCGCCAATCCTCATATTGGTTGAGAGATTCCATTAATGAATGTCCTTTATGGACTTTAGTCGAGAGTTTATTTTTATCCCCGTTCTCATTTCAGGAATATCTATCTTTTTCTCGCAAGCCACAATGTCTTTCCACGCCTATAATTAAACTCACATCTCTACTTTTGGGATCAAATTCTTCTTTAATCCATGGGAATTCTGACTCTTTCCTTAATTCAACAATTTGGCATAACAACTCCCTGTTAATACGCAATAAGCCTTTTTACTGGAAGACGTGGAGGCAGAAAGGTTTAATTTGGGTTCACCAATTATTCTCCCACTCACAAGTTATACCTTTTCCTTTACTCAGCCAGTTGTTTGATCTACCTGCTTCCTTTCTTCCTAAATACAACCTCCTCAGGAAGGCTTTGCTAGACACTTACACCCAATTTGCCATTACACCTGCTGTGGTACATACTTCTGTGTCATCTGACAGTCTCCACACCCTATTACGTACCAGGCCTAAAGCTTCCACTCTTTATATTCACTTATGTTGCCCTAGTGACACTAGACCAAAATCTAAAACAGAGATTGCTTGGGAGCAGGATTTGGGAACCTCATGGCCCGTTTCTTTTTGGGGAAGTATTTGGACCAAGGCACGTAAATCCTCAAGAGCTGCCAACATAACGCAAACTTTGTTTTTTATTTACAATAGACTTAGTTATGCCCACACTCCTGATCCAGCGCTAACAATAAAAATTATTCTCCTATATACTTCGGTCATCCAGGTGCAATTACTCCTTCAACACACACACTATATCCATATGACGGTGGGGCCCATAACACCGCATATACATTCACTTACTCATTTATTCCCTGGATTTCCTCCGTCAATAACCTAGGAGAAAAACGATTCGCTGGAAGGAGACGGGATACCTCTTTTAACATGACATAATGTTTCTCATTTGCTTTAAGGTATTCCGCTCATTGGTCGATGGACCAACTAGTAGGAATCAGTTGATGGTGATTAAGACCAGCTCAATCACAATAAACTTTTTAACATTCCATTTTAATCATTGAGCTAAAGAATCACTGAGTCATTTGTTTAAAGAATAATAACATTTATATAAAGTTTTGATGCAAGAAATGAGGTTTAGCTTATTATTCAGATCATTACATTTATCATCAATATAAGAATAAATTGAAATTGCAATACATATCTATTAGACGGCAAAATAAGGTTATCATATTAGAACTCTAAAAGATCAATCTATCTGTCTTGGAAAACTCTAATAGTTCTAAATGAAAAATCTATCAGGAAAATTCTCCTAAAGCAGCATCTTATACTCAACTGGAAAATAAAAATAGCAGCAGCAGCATCAGCTCGTCAGCATCAGCAACCGCAACTTCACCCATCTACAGCATCTAACTTCTCCAGCATCTGCTCTCCAACAACTACTCCAGCATCTGCTCTCCAACAACTACTCCAGCAACTCCTCTCCAACAACTCACTCTCCAGCAACTAACCCCTCCCACCAAGAGTAGGTCTTCTTATACCCTAATTCTAGCTTACTGAATCAAATGTTGCATCTTCATGGCGTGATTCTTTCTCATTGGTCAAAACTCAGGCCCATATACATTTTAATCAAACTTCCTGGTCTTAACTAGTTCCTTGTGGAATGTCCATGCTTGCATCGTTTCCCACAGTTCATGTCATTGCTCATCCGTTTCGATCAGTCCAATTTGTATCTTTTTCTGCTACATTTTAGATTCAACAGTTCCGTCCATTGATTCAGTTGGACTTCTCACGCTTCTTGCTGATCATCTTGGCACACATCTGCTCAGAAAGGTCACAATAGCCTTGACCATACTTCCATCTTAGCCTCTCAGCACCAGCACGTGATCATCCCTTTCCACAGCCTCTCTCCTCTATCACATGGTTCCCTGCTCATGCGTACTCTAGCATCTGGCGGCCATTTTATATTGCTGCTCGACAGGCCTAAGCCCACTATTTTCAAAGATAAACAAAATATTATTAAAACAAAGAAATATAAACCCTTTCGTTTCCCTCCCGTCTTTCTACGTACCCCAATTAGGTATTACCTAGCAAAAAGCAACATATAAAGCTGTCCCTTACTTACCATCGCTTTATTTTGCAACTACACGTTTTATTTAAAAGCACGGATCATGCGTTTATTATTTAATTAGTACGCAAATATTATGTTATGTTAGACACGTAAACAATTATAAGTTGATTATTTTGCACACGGAATAGCGTGTTACCTTTAACCCTTAACATGTAACATACATTGTTGGTTATTTACTTAAACGAACATGTTTATCAATTATTTTACGAAAATTATTAGGAGGTTAAAAAATTTTCATTTACCCTGCTCCATCAACTCCCCCCTTTGGTGATTTTTTAATATCACCACAAAACCCAAGTTATACAATTTTCTCAGACAGCATATATCTTTTATCCGTTTGCTTTTGTTAATTTACACAACTGTATCCCTTTCAACTTGTCTCTTCGTTTTCTTGTACATGTTCTCTTTTATTTCTTCTAACTCTATTTCACCCATTTTTCTCTCTCTCTCCTTGTTTATCATGTTTTCTTTTTCTATTTTATTCTGTCTTCTTCTTCTCTTTATACATGTTATTGCAAGCATCAGTACTAATATTATTATTATTATCACGGTTGCTATTATTATAACTTTCCCTATTATTAATCCACTCATTCTTGTTAACCAATTTATTACTGAAGAAAACCCTTTACCAAGTTTTCCAAAAGCACTTTCAACCTCCAGTGGAACGAGTTATTTGTGCAAATTTGTAATATTTGTTATATACTTCTGTATATTTTCGCTTTTATCTGGAATGTAAGTGCAACAATGTTGGACTTTCAGCATTCCACAGACTCCGCCCTCTTTTGCCAAAAGAATGTCAAGGGCAAGTCGATTTTGCATCACCATAGCTCTCATGGCAACCATCTCGGTATTTACCATCAAGAACCCTCCAGCAGTATCTGTAGATAAACGATCTACCACTGTGGATAATTTCCGAATTCTAAATGCATTCAAAGATATTCCCACTGCTGGTATCAATGCACCAAAAATATCACCTACTATTTCTGAAAAACTTTCCCTTTTTCTACGTGTAAAGGTATTTATCATTTTGTGTGTTCCTTTTTCTTTTCTCAGTGTTATTAGACGTTTCTACTACAGCTAAACTAATTGGAATAGTGATTGCTAAAACCACCCATACTGTCATTAATAATCCTGTACAAAAGCAGCACATCTTGCACCATCTACTTAAAAACTCACATTTACATTTTCTATCTCTAGTATTCTCCATTTTGTTTTATAACCTTATTTATTTGTTTTCCAGAAAATTGTGTCACTACACCTCAGGAATGACTTATTTTCCACTTCTGTACTCCAATGTTTTGTCTTTGCTTGGTACTTTCTTTTAATTCTTTCTCAGAATTCTTTCTTTGTCAAATCCGGTAAAATTAGTCAGATCCAGTGTTTTGTCAAATCCGGTAGAAACTATTTAAACTTCTTCAGGTTTGTTGCACCTCACCTTTTCCCATCAGGTTTCTTTGTTCTGGGTTCTCGTGAGTGTTCTTTTCTTCTTTGTTACTAAACAAAGCAAGATACAACCATTCAGGCGATCTATACTTCGGATTTACCTTCTTTACTCTTTTCGTTTTCTGCAAGTGTTTTCCACCTTGTTTTTCTTCCTCTCTCTGACTTGTTATTTCATTCACTTGTTCAGCACTTTTCCCATCCAACCTTATGATTCTGTATCTTAATTTTCTTACTTCGTTGGGCCAATTGTCTCCTTTTCTTGGCCTTTTTGCCTCACTTCCTTTTTCCTCTCTTTCTGTTTTCCAATTTCTTTTTCTTGACTTTAGTTTTTGGTTTCTTTCTTCTCCACTTTCTTCAGACTCTGTTTCAGTTCTTTCGTTATTGCCTCTTATTTTGAAACTTATAATGTCATTTTCTTCCTCTACTTGTGGTTCTTTTCTTATCTTCCTTCGTTCACCTATTTCTGTCCCTCCTCGAGGTTCTTCCGAATTTGTGTCAGTTTCTCTATCTGCTTCTAAATTTCCCTGTTCTTGTGTTTGACTATTTGTCCCTATTGCTCCTCGGGGATCTTCCGATTTTTCTAGCTTTTTGTTTGTAACTCTCCCTTCTTCATCTATTAATATTATCTCCGAAGGATTTTCACCACAACTTGTACTTGGTTGCTCACTGTTACTATCTTCTGGCTCAGTTTCTTCTCTTATGCTTTCAAAATTCCAATTTCTTTTAGAATTTCTTCACAATCCGAATGATCTGTATCAGATTCTGAACTGGTATCTGATATTTCCAGATGTCGACTTACAGGTCGATCTTCAAGTTCTGGAACTTCAGCTATTTCCTCTACTTCTTCTGTCGTTGCACTTGTAGTTGGGTCTTCCAGATGTCGACTTACAGGTCGATCTTCAGGTTCTGGCACCCTGTTTGTTTCTTCTTCTGCTTCTGATGCTGAACTGTTATCCAATACTTCCAGATGTCGACTCACATGTCGATCTTCAGGTTTTGGAACTCTGATGGTGTGACTGGCATGCACCCAGTGTTTCACTCCTGCACACTTGACTGCAGTGGTTGTCACCAGGATCACTTGTCGTGGTTCGTCCCAGCGAGGAACCAAACAGTTTCTTCTCCTGTGGACTTTTATGCGGACCCAATCTCCTGGATTCAAGTCGTGAGCTGGTTTTCTTTGAAGAGTGGTCGCATCCGGTCCAACCTGATGAAACACAGAACGCACCACATCAGCCAATCCTTTGCAATAATCCAGCACTAGATCATCAGTTATAGTCAGTAGTTTGTTGACAGGTACTTGTGCTTGTCTCATTGCTCATCCCATAATTATTTCATGGGGACTGAGTCCAGTTTTCCTTTCCGGAATACTTCTGATTGTCATTAAAACTAATGGCAAGGCATCTGGCCATTTGAGTCCTGTAGCTTGACACATTTTTCCTAACCTGTTCTTGATTGTTCCATTCACTTGCTCTACGATTCCAGAAGCCTCTGGTCTGTATGCACAATGCAGTTTCTGTTTAATACTAAGTGCTTCACAAATTAGTTTAACTAATTCATTTTGGTAATGTGTTCCTCTATCTGTTTCAATCGTGACTGGAAAACCATACCTCGGAATGAATTCTCGCAGCATAAGTTTTGCTACCGTTATTCCATCATTCCTTCTTGTTGGGTATGCTTCCACCCAACGAGAAAACAAACAGACGACCACTAGGACATACCTTAGTCTGTTGCAAGGTGGCATTTCAATAAAATCCATTTGCATTCTAGTGAAAGGACCTCCTTCTCGTCCTATTGTTCCTAGACTCACTACTGTCTTCCTTCCTGGATTTAACTGTTGACAAATAAGACATCTCTGACAAAGACTCTCAGCTATGGCTCTGAATTTTGGATTATACCATGTTTGTCTAAAAAGTCTGATCATTGAATCTCTCCCAATATGGGCTTGTCCATGGTACATCCGTGCCATGTCAGAAATCATGCTATCAGGCATAACTGGTCTTTCATCTCTGTAAACCCAAACATCATTTTCCTCATGTTTTCTACATCCTGCTTTTATCCATGTATCTTTTTCCTCATCATTTGCAGCTTCTTGTAACTGTCTCACCTCATCCCATGTCTCAATAGAGTTAGTAAAAAGCAAAGGACAAGAAATATGCTCTCTTTCCCGACTTTTGTTTAAAGAAACCACATTCTTTGCACAGTACTGTGCCATCTCGTCAGCATATTTATTACCAACAGTTATGTAGTCTTCCCCATTTTTATGTGCATTGCACTTCACAACAGCAATCTGTTTAGGCAGCTGTATCGCCTCAAGCAGCTTTTTCACAAAATCTCCATTTCTAATTGGCGTTCCTGCAGACGTCAAGAAACCTCTTTGTGACCAAATCTGACCAAAGTCATGCACCACCCCGAAGCCGTACTGGCTATCTGTCACAATCGTAACCCGTACATTTCTTCCCAACTTGCATGCTTGAATCAGAGCTACTAATTCTGCGACTTGGGCAGACCGTATCCCTTTCAGACAGGATGCTTCCATTACAGTTGCTACTGTGCAAACTGCATATGCTGCACTTAGAACTCCATCACTCATTCTCAAACATGAGCCGTCCACAAACAGAATATAATCTGATTCTTTCAAAGGCTCATCTCCTATGTCAGACCTTGGTTTTGTACAGTATTCAAGCACATTCAGACAATCGTGATCTACTTCATCCATTTCAATCACACTCTCTTCATCTGGCAATGATGTCGAAGGATTCACATTCATACATCTGTCAATGGTCACATTATCTGCACTCAATATTACTTTTTCATACCTAGTCAGCCGACTATGTGTCATGTATTGGGTTTTCGTTCTTGTCAAGAGAATTTCCACAGAATGGGGAACATATACTCTCAGTGGATATCCCATCACTATGCCTTCACTCTGTTCCAGACTCACACAAGTAGCAGCAACTGCTTTCAAACATCCAGGCAACGCTTTCGCTACAGGGTCTAAAACAGCTGAAAAATATGCAATGGTTCCATGTCTCTGTACCAAAACTGAAAATGCACATCCATCTCTTTCACTGCAATACAGCTCAAAATCTTTCTCATAGTCAGGCATTCCTAATGCTGGAGCCTCACATAATTTCTTTTTCAGCTCTCTGAATGCTTTCATTTCTTCATCATTCATTTCAAAAGGATCTTTAACATCCTTCTTTGTCAGTTTTTGCAACGGTTTAGCAATCAGCGAAAAACCGCTTAACCATTGTCGACAATATCCAACCATTCCCAAAAACATTCTTACCTCTCTTTGTGTCATTGGAGCTCTCATTCCTTGAATCATTTTTATTCTTTCAGTCGTTACCTTTCGCACTCCTTTCTCAATTTTATGCCCTAAATACTGGACTTCTTGTTGACAAAACTGCAATTTTGAAGGGGACACTTTATGTCCTCTTTTTGCTAAATGATTCAGCAAAGCAATTGTATCATTGACACATGCTTCCTTTGTTTTTGATGCCACCAGTAGGTCATCAATATACTGAACCATCACTGACTTTTCTGGCATTTTTAAATCTTCCAACGATTTTTTAGAATCTGATTAAAGATTGAGGGACTTTCTGTATACCCTTGTGGAATTCGGCACCATGCCAAAATACGCTCTCCAAACCTAAACGCAAATAATGGCTGGCTATCTGGATGCAATGGAATAGAGAAAAATGCATGACATAAATCAATTACTGTGTACCATTCTGCTTCACGTGGAATCTGGTATAGAATCACAGCAGGGTTCGGTACTATTGGGCAACAAGGCACAACAATTTTATTTACCTTCCTAAAATCCTGTACAATTCTATATGTTCCGTTTGGCTTTTTCAGTCCCATTATTGGTGAATTACATGGACTGCTCATGATTTCTTTTAAAATCCCTTGTTCAATCATTTTATTTATTACTGGCGTTATTCCTTCAATTATTTCTGGTGTCAATTTATACTGGGGCATATTTGGGTAACTCGTTCCCTCTTTCACTGTTATTTTAACGGGATCTACTCCTTTCATTAATCCTACATCTTCTCCTGTAAAGTCCCACACTTCTTCTTTCACTGTCTTTTTCAATTCAATTGGGATTTTCTCTGCATCAAATACAGGAAACAAACCATTTACTTCTGGTTCTAAATTCACCATTGTCATTTTATACAGCACATCCTCATCTGGAGTCTGAAATGCAATTCCGTCTGGGGTACAATAGATAGTGCAATTCATCTTGCACAATAAATCGCGTCCTAATAGGTTCACAGGACTACAATCGCATACCACAAATCGGTGCATTTCGCTAAATGGACCAATTCTTACCTCCACTAATTTAGTAAGAGGCGTTTTAATTTGCTGATTTGAAACTCCAACTACTTGGATATGTTCACCTGAGAGAGGAAGGTTTGGAATTTCCACTGACCTAACAGTAGAACGGGTAGCTCCAGTGTCAACAAGGAATGTTACATTTGCACCATTCACTTCTCCATCCACAAATGGACCAGACTGATCTACCTCTAGAGTTGCGCCAAGCACGCACTCTTCCCCCTCTCCTAGGCACCGTCAGAAACTTTCATCCGTGTCATCCTCATCCTGTCGTAACCAATATTGAGAAATTGCAGCTGCACGCGGCAACTGTGTTACCTGTTCTCCTCCGTAGAATCCTGTTTCTGCACTGTATTTCTGTTGGTTAACACTCTTGGGAAGTGGTGGTTGTGGCACCTGACCTTGTTGAGTAACTACCTCACTCTGCACCTGTGAATTTAATGATTGATTTTCCACATTAGGTTTTGGAGGAAATTTACACTCGTTTCTCCAATGTCCTAACTTTCCGCAGTTGTGGCATGGCCACTTTTTCTTTGCCTCATCTATGCTCATTTGTCCTTTTCCTTTACCTATATTAGGTCGGGATCTAACCTGTCCTGTTTCATTACCAATATTACCCAATTGAGCTTCTTGCTTCTCTGCAACTTTCACCTGCGCCCACATGGCCTTTTCTTTCAATTTACGCTGTCTACTCTCAATATCATCACTGCAATACTTAGCATATCTCAAAACCTCATCCACTGTGCTATTCTGCCAACAAATCATATGCTGCTTAATCATTTCACTTATTTCTGGTTTCAATCCATACACAAACCTATATACAAAATGACTCATATCCTTCTCATTTAGTGTCTCATAACCACTGTACTGTTTGAAAACCAACAACAATCTCTCGTAGTAAGCATGCACTGATTCTTTACTTTCCTGCGTTGTTCTGTCTATTTTTACCCAATCTGTTTCTTTATGTGGAATCTTATTCTTCAAAAAGGTAATTACTTGGTCATACTTCCTCATCACTTCTGGTCCTGGCGCTCCTGTTTTAGCGTCCCTTGGATATTCTACAGTTGGCCAATCAATAGTAATCTTACATTCTGTCCACAAATCAGCTGGCACTACTATATCAAACAATCCATCCAGATCTATCCACAACACCTTTGAAACCTTAACAAATCTTTCCACTTGTCTGTACCATTCTACTGGCTTTTCTCTCAACTTCGGGAAGTCATTTGTAAATGACAGTATATCCTGTCTGGTCCATGGAACATGCACATAACTACCACCTGGAGTTTCTCTCATCGGGTACTCCCTTACAACTGGTTCCTTATCTGTCACTGCAAAAGCCAAAGATGCTTTATCTGTTGTTTTCTCATTCTTTTTTGACCATCTATTTCTCCATCTATCCACATCACCCCATTTTCTCAATAAAACAATTAACTCTTTTATTTGGGTCAGTCTTCCTGATGTGTTCAAATTCTCTATATCTTTCTCACAAAAATCTACTCTGTATGGTTTCTGCAATGTTCTCACTTTTACAAATTCCACTCCTAGTTCACTTGCTGTCTCTTCCAATTTGTCATGTAAATTTCTAGCTCTCCATGTAAGACATTTGCACAAAAACATAATCTCATCATCCTGATAAGTTTTTTATTTTTCTGTTCCAATTGTTCCTAAAATCAATTCTTCCATGTCTATTTTCAACCTAATTACATCTAATGGTTTCTCTTCTGTTTCTTTTGTTTTTAGCTCTTTCATCCATTCATTTAACTCATCTGGAGTCGGACCTACAGGCGTACTATTTAATTCTATCCAATTGCTACTTCTTTCTGGTGTCCCTGATGCAGACTCCGTCACCATAGGCATTCTCCTAATCTCATTCTCATTTATCGTCAAATTAGTAGGTGGGCTTGGTCTATAGGTACTAGCCAAATTGTGTGCACCTTCATTATTCAGCTCCATCTCTTCTCTTTTTCTTTGCAAATGTGAATTCATGGGAATCACTAAAGAACGTTCATCAAATTTCTGATTCTCAAAAATTGGCATTACTGGACCTATTGTTACTGGTACAGTTACAGCTTCCATATTCTTTGTCAATTCTCTTATTTTCTCAGTCAATTCTCTTGTCGTTTTTGCTAATTCAGTTGCATTGTCACTTTCTATCTCTTCATTTTGTGAAGTTTTTAATTGATCTTGTGACCTATTTGTCTCATCTCTTCGTTCGGGATTTTTATTCCTCCCAGTTTCCATTGGCGGTGCATTAGGTGTCACCACCACAGAAGTCTGTTGGTATGGAGGTGGGTTTCTGTTTAAAATATCTTCCAGCAATTCGTCATCTGTTTCACTACCACCATACACATACTTTTCTACCACTAAATGTTTCTTTTTCTCTGTACACTTTCTCTTTGCTTCTTCCTCAACTGTAAAAGCTGGAAACAAACCTCCTGTCATGTTGGCACATCTCCAACGCTTTATTCTGTCCTCATGATTTACTCCCCATAACCTTCCAGGCACAAACTCATGATTCTTTAATCCTCTGAATCTCTCTCGCTCATACATCTCATCTTCCCATTCCGTTAAAGCTTCAAACTGTGTCGGTCTAGGTGTCACGACTCGCTCCCTGCATTCTCGTGTCCACCACCAGGGGGCCGAATTGTGGTGCTTCCCAGTGTTCTAACAAGCTTCCAGACCCTCCCCTTCATGTACATACTGACTTCCAGCCATTTCAACACTATTTGGGAATTGACATCCATTCCCAATCCATGCCGGAGTTTTGTGGAAGCCATCCTGCTCATGCCTGAAACTCCATTACCCAGAATTCCCTGCTCACTGCTTCGTCTCCACCCCTGCAGGCCAAGGATGGGTGGAGGAATTCAGCTCACTTGTGGCTGGCTGCTGCTAGCCTGCTCACACCTGATGCATGTGATTAATGTGAGCTCTTTTAAGCCCCAGCTCCCTTCAGCCCAGTGTTGGTCATTGTAGCTGTATACCGGTGAGACCGATCCTTGTTTCCTGAGCGGTTTGGTTTCCTTGATTCCTTAGCTATAGTTAATCCTTGTTCCTTGATTCCTGAGCTATAGCTATTCCTTGTGCCTGAATTAGCACTGCCTGCAGTGCTACCTTGTTTCCTGAGTTCCTGAGCTATAGCTATTCCTTGTACCTGAATTAGCACTACCTGCAGTGCTACCTTGTTTCCTGAGTTATAGCTATTCCTGTTCCTGGGCTTCAGCTATTTCTTGTGCCTGATTTGCACTGCTTGCAGTGCTCTCTTGACTCCTTGTTTCCTGAGCTGTAGCTATTTCCTGTTCCCTTGAACTAGCACTGCCTGCAGTGCTACCCTGACTCCTGACCCTTAGCATTCCTTGTTCCTGAACTGCAGCAGTTTCCCTCGTTTCTGAACTAGCACTGCCTGCAGTGCTACCTTGACTCCTGAGCCTTAGCATTCCTTGTTCCTAAACTGCAGCAGTTTCCCTTGTTCCTGAACTAGCACTGCCTGCAGTGCCACCTTGACTCCTGAGCCTTAGCATTCCTTGTTCCTGACCTGCAGCAGTTTCCCTTCTCCTGACCTAGCACTGCCTGCAGTGCTATCCTGACTCCTGAGCCTTGGCATTCCTTGTTCCTGACCTGCAGCAGTTTCCCTTCTCCTGTACTAGCACTACCTGCAGTGCTACCTTGACTCCTGAGCCTTAGCATTCCTTGTTCCTGACCTGCAGCAGTTTCCCTTCTCCTGACCTAGCACTGCCTGCAGTGCTATCCTGACTCCTGAGCCTTGGCATTCCTTGTTCCTGACCTGCAGCAGTTTCCCTTCTCCTGTACTAGCACTACCTGCAGTGCTACCTTGACTCCTGAGCCTTACCTCAATTCTTGTTCCTGCCCCAGCACTGCCTTCTATGCTTTGTTTTCTTGATTCCTGAACCTGCACTATTCTAGTATACCCTTGTAGCCTCCCCTTCGGTATATCCTTTTCCAGTCCCTGCCTTTCTTCCCATTTCCTTGGTTCCAGTTCTAGTTTGCTGTCTTTCTATTCTGCTGTCTTGCTTCTGTTACCTTGTATGTTTGTTACCTGCTTTCTGCCAAATGTGCCCTGTGATTTCCTTCCTTTCCTGTTAAGCACTCCTCCCTGCTAGCTCCTTGTCTATTGTGCTTGTGTTTAGTTCTACCCCTTTGCTGTTACTGCCTTGCATGTTCCTGTTTGATCGCCAGGATCCGTGGGCACAGCTGACTACCTAGGTGGTGTTTCTTGTTCACTGTGAGTATTGTCTTTGAGTTACTGTTATAACATCACCATAGGTATAAGCTCCACAGACCCTGCCTTTGCATACATATCCTATATGTGGGTATTTTCAGTCAGTATCTGTAACAGCAATTGTGGGTGAGGAACTTACTGAGCTTCAGTCTTACCGTGTGGAGCTCCTGAGTGCTTTACCCCACACTCCCTTTATTGTTAATGTTGTATTATATATATGTCTTGCACGTCCGTCCTGGGTGTAGTTAGTCTGAATGCTAAATTGACTTGTGAGTGCCCTTCCTTTCTGAGTCTTAGCCATCTTGTTCCTTTGTACAGGCTTCCCCTTTGGATCCCTTTTCTCCTCTGACTTCCTGTGTGATCCTGGGCAGCGCTGTACTCCTCTCTCTGTGTACGTTTTGTACCCGTTCCCAGTCCTTGCCCACGTCCCTGACTGTGTTCCCCACATAGTCCCGGACAGTCCCTGACACTAGGTCTAGGTTCTAACATTGCCATCTTTTCTCTCAAGTTCCGTAGTACAGCTACATTAAATGAACCATTCTCAGGGAAAGCCAATGCTCCATCATTCTTGGTGTATTTTGTCCAATTTTCTAACCATATGCATGTATGATATCCATATTTCAGCATCATATGCGAAGCTGGTGATTTCGGCGGAGGAATTATTTGTCCCTCTCTAGTCACTACCTTTTTGTCTTTCTTAAATAAATTCTTAACTTTCGTCATCCATGACGTTTTCTCTCTACCATACTCATAATACGACATGATTCACAATCGCTTTTTCTCCTCAAACGATCCGCAATTCAACACTGTTCTCTATGCGTTATTCCAACCAATACTAGCGCGACTCACACCAACACTCCAATCACAAACTTCCACGTCACTAGGTTATTTTACCAATCCTGGTGCGACTCACACCAATGCTCCAATCAGAGCGATTTCTGTCTACCGCGCACTGACCAATCCCAGCGCGGCTTTTGTCTACGTCAGTTCTGCTCCTGTTTCCGTGTGACTAACGCACTGTCCAATCCCAGCGCGACTCTTGTCTACGTCACTTCTGCTCTTGACCCCTCATTTACAAAATTTATCGGCAATTTCTTTTTCAACAATTCTTCGTTAGTTACAACATTTAAAACACATTTCCATTGTCTGATTCGCTAAACCAAAGAGATAGCTTTGACCATTTACTCAAGAACTCTGTATTTTCCAGTAGGCAGCGCTTACCTCTACCCTACCACAGAATTTTCAGTTTCGCCGATAAAGTAGTACTTCCCTCTACCTTACCCTTCTTTCAAGCAATCAGTAAACCCGTTTCTCTGGGGATAAAACACATGTGGAGACTATACTGCTCCTGAGAATTAAGGCCAGAGTTTCACAAGAAAACCGATCACTATTTCACTTACACACCTTTTATACGGAAAATGTCCCTATCATAACACAACCTGTGTTATCACCAATATGAACTCAGACAATGCACCATTCCATGTGACTTCTCTTGCCACACGTGTTCCACTTCCTACTTCCCGGAAGAGTGAAAACTTACATATAACATAACGCGACTCAACAAAAAGTGTTAGACATGAACTTATCAATAATCAATAATCACCAAACTAATCTATAGTAACCATAACTCTGCTACCAAGAAATCTGATCCAGCGCTAACAATAAAAATTATTCTCCTATATACTTTGGTCATCCAGGTGCAATTACTCCTTCAACACACACACTATATCCATATGACGGTGGGGCCCATAACACCGCATATACATTCACTTACTCATTTATTCCCTGGATTTCCTCCGTCAATAACCTAGGAGAAAAACGATTCGCTGGAAGGAGACGGGATACCTCTTTTAACATGACATAATGTTTCTCATTTGCTTTAAGGTATTCCGCTCATTGGTCGATGGACCAACTAGTAGGAATCAGTTGATGGTGATTAAGACCAGCTCAATCACAATAAACTCTTTAACAATCCATTTTAATCATTGAGCTAAAGAATCACTGAGTCATTTGTTTAAAGAATAATAAAATTTATATAAAGTTTTGATGCAAGAAATGAGGTTAAGCTTATTATTCAGATCATTACATTTATCATCAATATAAGAATAAATTGAAATTGCAATACATATCTATTAGACGGAAAAATAAGGTTATCATATTAGAACTCTAAAAGATCAATCTATCTGTCTTGGAAAACTCTAATAGTTCTAAATGAAAAATCTATCAGGAAAATTCTCCTAAAGCAGCATCTTATACTCAACTGGAAAATAAAAATAGCAGCATCAGCTCGTCAGCATCAGCAACCGCAACTTCACCCATCTACAGCATCTAACTTCTCTAGCATCTGCTCTCCAACAACTACTCCAGCATCTGCTCTCCAACAACTACTCCAGCAACTCCTCTCCAACAACTCACTCTCCAGCAACTAACCCCTCCCACCAAGAGTAGGTCTTCTTATACCCTAATTCTAGCTTACTGAATCAAATGTTGCATCTTCATGGCGTGATTCTTTCTCATTGGTCAAAACTCAGGCCCATATACATTTTAATCAAACTTCCTGGTCTTAACTAGTTCCTTGTGGAATGTCCATGCTTGCATCGTTTCCCACAGTTCATGTCATTGCTCATCCGTTTCAATCAGTCCAATTTGTATCTTTTTCTGCTACATTTTAGATTCAACAGTTCCGTCCATTGATTCAGTTGGACTTCTCACGCTTCTTGCAGATCATCTTGGCACACATCTGCTCAGAAAGGTCACAATAGCCTTGACCATACTTCCATCTTAGCCTCTCAGCACCAGCACGTGATTATCCCTTTCCACAGCCTCTCTCCTCTATCACATGGTTCCCTGCTCATGCGTACTCTAGCATCTGGCGGCCATTTTATATTGCTGCTCGACAGGCCTAATCGCACTATTTTCAAAGATAAACAAAATATTGTTAAAACAAAGAAATATAAACCCTTTCGTTTCCCTCCCGTCTTTCTACGTACCCCAATTAGGTATTACCTAGCAAAAAGCAACATATAAAGCTGTCCCTTACTTACCATCGCTTTATTTTGCAACTACACGTTTTATTTAAAAGCACGGATCATGCGTTTATTATTTAATTAGTACGCAAATATTATGTTATGTTAGACACGTAAACAATTATAAGTTGATTATTTTGCACACGGAATAGCGTGTTACCTTTAACCCTTAACATGTAACATACATTGTTGGTTATTTACTTAAACGAACATGTTTATCAATTATTTTACGAAAATTATTAGGAGGTTAAAAATTTTTCATTTACCCTGCTCCATCACTCCCTAAATAAACGGTTTTCCTCGACATCGGACAACTGTTGGACATGCTCATCCCCGAATGCTGATCTGTTTCACATGCTGTTTTCCTGCTCATTTGTGCATAATTTCTGGAAACGTGTATGGTCTCAAGTTGATTTAATTTTTGGCACCAACTTCACTTTTTCATTTAATCACGTGTTTTTGGGAAGTCTTTCTCCTATTTGGAATAATTACCCATCCAAGGTTAAAATTATTGATTTGCTATTGGCAGTTGCCTTCCAACAAATTACTAGAAATTGGAAAGACTTCACCAGAATCTCCTACCAGGCTTGGTGGTATGCAGTCTGTCATAATCATAGTTTAGATACTTCTTTTGTATATCCCATATCACTGGCGACAAAATGTCTGATTTTATGGTCACCTGTTATGTTGTATATTGATGCAAGTGCCAAACGTTCTCTTTTGCTAAAGCCATGTCAACAAGAAGTCTTTAAACCACCTTGATTCCGTTGACTATTCCTCCGTTGTATTTAGACATTAATTGTACTTCTTACTCACCTTTTGAATATTATTTATATTGTATATTACTCCAATTCATGTATTTCTTTTAAGAGCTTTTCTGTATTGTGATGACCTATGCTTAATTTTATGTACTGTATATTGACACCTTTATTCACTCAATAAAATTCTTTTTGAAACTTAAAAAAGAACTGATGAGGAAACAGAGTGCAACAGAGGGTCAAAAGCTTGCTACAAATGTTTGGCATTCAGGATCCTGTGCACCCTAAAGAGATGTTGAAGCTTTGGAAAATGCTCATACTTACAAGTATCAAAACTGGCAGGCAGCACCGGACACAATGAAAAGTAGAAGGCAGATACCATTGATGGTGTTGCCAATGAAATGGCAGGGAAACTGAATCTTACAACAGCCGATGATGATTCTTGGTGGCTGAGAGTAACCGAAGGTGAGCTGTTTGTGAGTAGGCCCGCATCAGAGAAACAACTGAATGAAGATCAGAGCCCTCGAGGCCCAGCAGAGATGAGGTGAAACAGAGAAATATGTAGATGCTGGAAAAGCAGATGAGGCAGAAGGACAACAAGTGGACAACAGCAGTAGGAATAGAAGTGAACCATAGGCCTCAGCCCTGAGATATGGCAGGTGCTGTGCAGCACAGCAATTTCAGTTTCCAATCTCCAAACTGGAAGCATGGCAGGTCATTACAGCAGAATGCTAAGCAGTCGGGTGTGGAAACAGTCGCCACTGGAAGAATGTATGTACTGCTGCGCCATGAGGTCAAGGAAGCAGAGAAGTAAAATTCAATATGAAACATTTCTCTGACAAAGATTCATTCAAAATGTTCTTTCACATCCCTGCATCGATACTTCCAGTGGAAGTCCTTCAAAATTATGCATACAGAACAGGGTGGTCAGCTTCATTTCACAATACATGCTTTCTAAGGACAACATCTCCTATGTCATTGCACTTCATGCTCCGTAGACACTGTGAGGAGAGAAAGCTTGCAGCGGGTCACTGATTGTGATGGGGGAATGAGCAGGAGCAGAATGAGCAAAACTCTGGAAGCTGCGCCCATTTTAATAAAATGGTGTCTTGCATTAAAATGTGGCACAACTATAATACATTATTAATCACTCTTCTAGATCTTATGTTAAAGTAATTTTAAGAGCAACATCATTATTCATCAGTTACGACTATGTGCATCATAAAAATCATGAATTCGAACAAATAATATCTCACCTGAAATTGCATATCAGAAAAAGCTACCACACCACATCCACAGTCACCTCATACATAGCTCATTAGAGGACTCAGAAGGCACGGCTGGAGACTTGGGCTGCCTGCATCCTGTCCCCATTGCAGAGACATTGCAACATACACTGCACAACAATCTAACAGAAGATATGCATTTACAATCTTTTTCTGTATGGAGGTCTCCACCCCGACTGCGGAGTCTCTGCAGTCATAAACTGTCTATTAACTGGTGGGTTGTTAACACCCAAAAAAAATGTAAACATGCAGAAAAGCGTAAGTTTACCCTTGTGAATTAGGCACACTATGTTGGGATTTCAGCTGAAGCTGTGCAGTCAAAGGGAGAATGAGTGACTTTCAAGGAGGAGTGCATAGAGTAAAGATCACACTGCGAACTGAGCTGTGGGGCAACTAGTAAATGTGATGACAGGATTCATTCAAGTTGTAATTGACACCCAGGAGCACACTGGCGGCTCTATAGTTGGTGCACATGTACAGCATGCTCTTGCTGGTGACCACAGCACTTGGGATCCTCCTCCAGTAACCAAAATCATGTATACCTGACAAGTAGGTAGTGAAAATGATGACTCATCTTGCACGAGAAGATAGGACCTAAATGAAGGTAGATTGGGCAATGCTGCAGGTTCTTTTTTATATGAGAAGCGAGGCGCATTTGCTATGTTCATGTTGGTTGCAGACAACACAGCGTCTCTCACGTGTAGTAATTTTCAGATATTTTTAGGATTAGGCGCTTTGTTGTATTTTATGTGCATATACATGTGATAGGTGTGTGTGCGTGTGTTTGTGTCTGTGTGTGTGCGTGTGTGTGTGTTCATATACGTGTACTCTGATCAGTGGTTCACTAATGCAGACTGACTACGCTTTAATTTGTATGTAATGTACCTTTGATGTTAACAAACGCTTGTTATTTCATATATAGCCATGCGTTGCTTTAAGGGTTAATCTAATGTTCCTTTACCTCACTTTGTAGAATCACGTATCCAATGAACTCTGTTAGCAGTCTTCTCTTTTCATAACAACAAATTGTGGACGCATTGAGGTACCACCAATGCACTGTGCCAGGCAGGAAAACATTCATTGAACGAAAGGGAGAAAACGAATGTCGCTGAAGTATGATAAATTTCAATGCCAAAAGTCTGGTTCTGTATTTCCTCTTTATTTCCTCTCTTCACAAAGAATCGGGTACTCCGGGAAATGGGTCCAAACTAAATTCAATCTGTTTATTCACAGTCTTACAGCCACAGGGTTTGTTTTTATAGCCTTTGCCACTGGCTAGAAGAGCTTTCAAAGTTTCAATAGATGGGTGTTCGATTAGTAGTCTTCTTTCTACTTCTTAGGGTCACCGATGTATGCAGAAGGTTGTAATGGAAAAGAGTAGTTAGTTAGTTAACCAACTTTATTCGATCTAAATAAATTAGACCATAAAAGCACAACACAAAATACATAAGATACAGTTAATATGACACGCTGAATATGACGATACATAATTTAGAATCAATTCATTTAATTTCAATTACATATGACTCATCCCCACTAACATTTTATACATACAATCAAAGGTATAAGGAAAGATAAAATACAGGAGTGTAAAAACCTCAAATCTGGGTCCGCCATACATTCTTATTGTATTCATGTGTATTGGTTCATTATTAAAATTATTAATAAAATCCATATTTTTGATAATTGACATATAAAAAGCGAGTTAGTTAAGAGACATAGGTCATATGATCATTTGTCAATTTTTATACAGGGTTATTCATATTGTATATCGAGAGATTCTTCCTGGCATAGAAAACACTCCATTAGAAGCTTGACATGCTTACGCAGATATGTATAGTGGGCAGTGTCTGTAAAAAAAGATATGTCGGGCGACACTGAGTAAACAATAAAGGCTTCAGAACCGTTAAAATATAACGTTTCCTCCATGATTATAGAATTAGCAAAAGAGTACAACAAGCATTGTGCTCTGTGTCGAGATATTATCGCAAGGGCATTTACATAAATTTGAGGACCAGTCATTGGGATCTGTAAAACTGACCATCCGATGAAAAATATCCATTCTGAAGCGAGTCAGAATGAATCTGTGCCTTTGATGCGGTATAACTATCAGGTAATGTTGAAGGTAAGCTAGTTTAGATAAGCTGGTTCCTTAAGACAGTGGGCTTTGATAGTTCAACAGATAACCTTAGATTCTCTAAATGTGTTAAACATTCGGTTTTTAGATCTTTCCTACTGTTTGCATCGAGAGATTCAGGGTTGTTATAATAGTCTGGATGCCCCAAGTCCTGGCAAAAATGTTGTATAAATGCCAGCCATGGAATACGTGTACAAAGCTGATTTCAGACAATCCCCTATAATAGAGTGGTTTAGGGCTGTATGTTCAGAAGTCCAAACTTTGTGCAATAATATGGGTTGAATCTTAAGTGAGTCAATGAGGAACGGTGCTCCCAACTCTGCATGGCACACGGATATAGGAGCGCTTTTAAGTGTAGCAAGCAAGTACCTCAGAAACTCATTTTCCACGAGTTGGAGTGCCGTACAATTTGCATGCCCCCTATACCTGCCCCATATATTGTTTTGCTTATGCATTTAGCCTTATAAATAGAAAGCACCTCTCAAAGGGGATTTGTGCCTAAACTAGTGGCAAATTTTCATAGGACCATACAGACGCTTCTAAATAATAATGCCCTGGTCTTGATGGCACGATTCCATGTGCTTTCTTTATCAAATAAAACTCCCAGATACGAAAAATGATTGGTAAATTCTATAGTGGTGTCCAGGATTTTAATGGCACGACAGTTCCCCGTTTTCCTTCCGCACTTCATTATAAATGTTTTGGTTTGGTTCACTTCCAATCAATCAAACAATCTCTTTATTTGATCTCTTGTAAAAAAACAGATCATAAAAGCACCAATTCATCAAATAGGCCATAACACAAACTTATAAAAGATCCATATAAGAAGAAAAGAAAAACAAACACAATTTTAAAACATTTAAAATCATTACAAATCATTAGTTTTACGAATGGGCTCTGCCAATAAAATGTATATTTAAAATCGTATATGGGAACGGCCAAACACTGTAAACAGTTCCAGTAAATAAGGTCCCCAACATTAAGAAGCAGTCAATGTATCCCAGATTTTACAGCAGTTTAAATCAGGGGAACCCAGTTCTTCCTCCTTCTCATGCATGCCCACAAAAAACATGCCACAGAGAAGCAAACAAAGGAGTCATAAAGAGCCTTTAGGAATTACAATGCCACCCTACATTGGGTGAAATTGTGTCGCCTTAAGATCAGGAAGATAAAAGCTTTCCTTTCGGTATGATAAAACTTGCAGAATAACACTATGTGTAAGTCTGATTGGGGAGAGTGGTTATCGCAAGGGCAGGGGAGCAGATCTGAATGTTTTAACTTTCTCACTGGGTGGGCTAGCATCAGAGGGATGTAATTCAGGTGGAAATGCAGAGGGATAAATCTGTGGTGAGCGAAACTAATACACGAGAGATAAGAAAATCCATCACTCAGTCTCGGAGGAATTTGATCGTATACAGACGTCACCCATTTTTTGTGGTTTTTTTCCCTCCGAAGAAAACTAGCCCTTTGGAGATACAGGTCGATGATTTGCCTCTTCGAAACCTTCCCACACAATGAGGGATCCCTAAATAGATCTCCCTGCCCAATTGCGGTCAGTTTAGCCTCTACATAGCTAAGCCAACCAATCCTGCTGTGGTGGTCCAGCTTCAGACAGCTAACGATTATGCATTGAGTTAAGTTGACCGTGGACCTACGCCAGATCGAAAGCCACAGCAGGATTGGGGCCAGTCTGATCGAATCAAGCAAGTAAGGTAACCCCAATTTGAGATGTCAAGTATAATTTGAGTGTGATTGGGGTAAGGGTACCCGATGTCTGAAGAAGGTGTCTTCCAATCTTTGAAGCTGGACGGCGTTTGCCGTCACCCAGACTCCCGCCCCATACGTTAGCACTGCCTTTGTTTTGGCTCGATAGATGTTTTTAATCGCGCCCAGAGGACTGGCACCCACCTTTCTTGCAAAACCCTTAATAGCCTGCAGATCCTTTCCATAGCTGAAGCTCTTCCCCCAACCAGGTTTTTCCAAGAGTGGTTCGTGTCAAATAAGACCCCCAGATAGGAAAAGGAGTCTACCACTTCAAGTTTCTTAGAAGCCAACTGGAAATGGGGGTGTTTTTCTCCTCTTCTTGCACCTGCTATGACAATAAATGTTTTTGCCTCATAAAGGCCATAAATGAGGCATATGTTGTTATAAGGGATTGTAGGGCAACCCCTGTCCTGGCAAGCAGGACCGCATCATCTGCGTACGCCAGTATGGGAAGGGGCCTATTATCAAAAATAGGCACGTCCAGGGGAGCTCCGGTCAGGGCGGCCTCCACCCCGTTAGTATAGATAGAAAAAAGAAACGGGGAGAGGATACAACCCTGCCTAACTCCCCTCTCGATTTTAAATGAGCATGTACATTCCCCATTTCCGCCATACCGAACAGAGGAAGAGGCATTGGCGTATAACTGGCGGATGAAGCGGATTATCAATGGGTCAACCCCCATCTCTTCTAGCATGGGCCACAGCTTCTGGTGGGAAACACAATCGAAGGCCGCCAAGAGGTCCATAAACGCCATATAGATCCTCCCCCCTTTCACTTTAGTATACTTATCTATACAGAGTGACAAGTTGAGACATTGGTCCACCGTCCCTTTTCCCATCTGGAATCCATATTGGGCTTGCATCAGTATGTTATTTTCCTTGGCCCAAGTCTCCAGTATGGATAATAGGAGCCGGCCCATAAGCTTTGCCGTGGTATCCAGAAGGGAGATGGGACCTCTAGTTCTTTGGGGAACCCCTATCCCCTTTCTTGTAGATGGGAACAATTATACTCTGGTTCCAAGATGGGAGAGGGCTCTCGACTGCTATTCTGTTACACACATTTGTTAATAGGGGGACCCACAGATCATAATTCTGCTGAAAGAGATCTATTGGGACCCCATCAGGGCCCGGCGCTTTCCCTGATGGACAAGACTCCAGCCCTCTCCTAACTTCCGTTAGTGAAAATTTCAAACAGCCTGATGGCATGCTATCTGAGTCAGCAAGAGATAAGGGTGAAGTGTTATTGGAACCGAAGATGTTTTCAAAATGGGTCACCCAATCCTCCTCGTCTACGTGAGAGTTCAATGAGGGATCCTTAGAGTCCTTAAAATAAGGGGCATTTATGAATCTCCAGAACTCCCTGCTGCTGCCCGAGTTCGCAGCTTGCTCCAGGTCATTCCAAGCCTTCTCCCTTATTTCATTCTTTCTTTTTTCCCTAGCCTGATTATAGTTGCTACGTAACAATTTAATTTCTCCTGGGTCTCTACAGTGTGCTTTAAGGGCCTACATGAGGGCGGTCCTTGCTTTGGAGCATTCATGATCGAACCAGCCTCTGTTTCGATTAGGATTCGACGATTTGGGGCGAGTAAGTGGCAGTTTTAAATTCATTAAAAGTGCTGTAAAGTGGGTGACTAAATGCGGAGACGTGGTCCCCTCAGCCAGGCAAAGTATAATATCTTCCCTTACATGTGCTAATATTTCAGTGCCCAGATTCAGCTTCTCGACTAGTGCCCATTTTAACTGGTAGCCGTTTTTCCTAAGTAGCGATAGATTATCTATTATCTGTTGGTGTTCTTTCCCCTTGCAAGGGAGGTCTAAGGAGCTAAGAAGGATAGCATGGTCACTATAGGGTGTAAACAGATTATCTAGGAGGACCACTTTTCTGCTTAGTGTGGAAGAGACTAGAATAAAATCAATCGTCGACTCCTGTGTACCCTGCTTGAATGTTTTCCCTAAGTGACCAGATTTTAAGTTGTTGATTATTCCCAAATTACTTGTATAGGAAGTTATTCAGAGTATTGCCATATTCATTGTGCAAAAAATGTGTAAGGGGGTTATCATGGGAATCAATTAAACCACACACCTTAGACTCTGAATATTTACATAGGTGAGTGTTAAAATCCCCCACCCAAATAATTTGAGGGGTACCTTTTTTGTTAGCTCGGGTAATTTTCCCTAACTCCCTGATTAGGTCTTCTGCTACTTTTTTCATATTTTGCCCGAACTCGTTGTTATAGAAATTAACTAGAATCCATGGGCCCTCATTGTTAAACTCCAGGTGAAAAAGCTGGAAATGGATATTTGGGGAATCAACCTGCCTTATTTGAACAGGGATGGTATTGGAGGTCAAGGTTAGTAATCCCCCCTTCGCTCTGCCTGATGCGGAAGGTACTGCAGGAGTATGAAAAGTACGAAAACCAGGGAAAAAGACCGGCTCCTTAACCCATGTCTCCTGGAAGCAAATGATCTCCAAGGAGTGCCAAAGGTTGTGCCACTGTTCATTGCCTATTTTAGAGGCGATTCCTGCCACATTCCAGGATGCTAGGGTAATCTTATTTTTGTCCGTATTACATTGGGTAAAAGAGGTCAAGGGTATTGCCTGTATGCCGTGAGGAGAACTAGCTGGCCTAGGTAATCTACATGGGGACGATGGTGGTCAATCACAGGATTCTAAGTCGGTAAGGGGAGCAAATCTGTTTTGTAACCTTACCCCTTGGAGAAAATTGGGGCCGGGCACATGTCTCCTAGGTAGATGGGCTAGGCTTAACCCACCTCTGTTCCCCACTTCTGAATTCGCCACCTGTTTATAGAAGTGTTGCAGTGGTAGAGGTATGATTTGAGTGTTCCTACTGGGAATCCTGTGAAGATTGGCCCGAACAAGATGACCCACCTGAGGGTTGTTAAAGTTTATCGCCACACAGTCCCCCCGATAGTTTTTGGGGAGCTACCCACCCACCCTACTCTCCTAGCCATTATGATTTTGTCTGCCAAATAGTGGTCACTCATTTCCGAGTTCCTTAGATTGTATGAAAGCCAATGAAGGCATTTGTCCATCAGTTGTGATGTTGATTCCAGCTGATTGTCCCGGAGTGGGGGTACACTAGCCAAGACCAATACCAGAGGGGAGGCTTCCGGCGGGAGATGGAGAACTATTGGGAAACGGTCGTCTGTGTGGTCATCGGTCGGGGCGGCATAGGTGCCTCGTATTCCTAGAGCCTGATAAGGAGCCCTTGAAACCTCCTTCAATGAGAGTGGTTGGTGGCGTATGACCCCTGATGCCATTTCCTTACAATTTTGGACTTCCCTTTGTGCATTTAAAGCCCGCTCGTTGTAGAGGACGACCCACAAGCCCGGGTGACAGGGCTACCTATATTGCCCCGCGTTGGTGCAGATGAAGGAGGTCTAGTCTCGCTTGAAGGGACTGAAGATACATCTGCGGGTATGTGTGGAGAATGCACTCTGGGGGGGAATCATCCAAAGGACGGACAGATATATTAGATGTTATTAGGCTAGCCAATCTCTGTTCAATCTGTGTCAACTTAGTTAGAATTGGATCCAGGAGTGACGTCAGCCTTTTGCTTGCTTCTACCCATAGATCCTCGTTAATTGAGGGTTGTAAGGGCACAATGTTTGCAGTTTGAGTCATTACAGATATTCCGTGAGTCATTGTGGCGACTTTAGATTGAGTACCCCTTAATTTTGGGGCGCGAGTGGCTTTAATCTGTTTGGTGTTAGTGGTCGCGTCTGCCCTGCGCTGCTTTGCAGGGGGATCATTTACGGGGTCCGTTAATAAATCAGTTGGGGACGGAGTTTCTGAAGCCCCTCTAGATATGACCGACGGTGAACTACAGCTGGGCGGCAGATCCTGTTGCCCAGGTGGAAGGTCACCAGATATTATCAAATGAGGCGAACAGGTTTGCGGGGGGGCCTCCTGGGTTATAAAAACAAAGAACGAAAATGAAAAGCTACCTTTTGTCCGATACCAGATGTTAGATGGGTGGCCCAGCCCAGCCACTTCCGGGTTCCAACGGGCATGGACGGGCCCGCCCTTGGCCTGGGCTTTGCCCGGGCGCGTCCCGCGCAGCGCTCAGGCGTTCTCCCTTTGAAGCGCATCCTCGCGCTATGCGCCATGGGAGTTGTGGTCCCTGAAGAGAGTGCGGCGTCTAGCAGACCGGCGGGGAACCAGCAAAGAACAGATACAGGGCGCCACGGTCCGTCGTTCTCCATTTGAAGCGCGTCCTCGCGCTATGCGCCACAGAAGTTGTGGTCCCTGAAGAGAGTGCGGCGTCTGGCAGACCGGCGGGGAACAAGCAAGGAACAGCTACAGGGTGCCGCGGTCCGGTGTTCTCCCTTTGAAGCGCGTCCTCGCGCTATGCGCCACGGGAGTTGTGGTCCCTGAAGAGAGTGCGGCGTCTGGCAGACCGGGGGGAACCAGCAAGGAACAGCTAACACTTGCAAATCAAGGTCCAGCATGTAGTCTAGAAAATATTTAGTACAGACTGCATCGCAAGGGGGGTACGGGCCAGTAGAACAGCATCATCAGCATAGAGGAGGGCAGGCACAGAGCATTGACCCACCTGGGCAAGATCTTTGGAAAGTGCAGTCAGGGCATTGCCTACATTGTTTATATATAGCGAAAAGAGAAAAGGAGCTAAAACACAACCCTGTCTTACCCCTCTCTCTATGATGAAAGGCTGAGTACATTCACATCTGGTACTGTATCTAGCCCTTGCTTTCGTTCCAGAGTACAAATCCCTCAATAATCGAGGGCTCCACTCCCATATCGGTCATAATTGCCCATAATTTAGTATGATTGACATAGTTGAAAGCGGAAGACAGATCTACAAAACCCAGGTATAAGTTCCCTCCCTTAATCTTGGTATATTTTCCCATTAAGATACTCAAATTAAGGCCCTGCTCTATGGTCCCCACCCCTGTGCGAAACCCATATTCGAGGTTGGACAAAATACCCTTAGATTCAGCCAACTCTTGAAGCCTATTTAAAATTATTCAGCCCGCTATTTTCGCTAAAGAATCAACCAATGAAATCAGCCTGTAACAGGCAGGGTTATGTCGGTCTCCTTTTTTATAGATCGGAACTATTATGGATTCCGCCCATGTGGGGAGAAAACCCGAATTACAACAAGCCCTTAAAACAACTGTTAAAATAGGCCCACACAAGGCAATATTGGCTTTATACAGGTCCACAGGAATAGCATCGGGACCCGGTACCTTTCCCCCTCTACTGGCTGTTACAGCGTTATTAACTTCCTCTAGGCTAAACGGTGTAACAATGGTAGTTTGTCTGGAAGCTACGTTTTCGTTAAATTTAGGTGTCTGAGCGGGGTCTAATGGAATAGTGGGTACAGAGTAGATGCTAGAGAAATGTTTTATCCAGTCATCCTCTGGGATTGCAATCACGATCCCAGGACGTGCATCCTCTCTCAATGATGCCGAGTTAACTACCTTCTAAAATGTCTTATTATCATTGTTGATACTTGCTTCAAGTAACGCATTCCCTTGCCTCTTCTCTTAGTTGTATTTTCCTTTGTTTCACAGCCTGCTTATAGGCTGATCTGCAGGCCTGGACCTCGGCTCTACACCTCAGGTTTTTGTGTAATGCCTCCTTTAACTTCTTATTGGCCTTAGTACACAATGAATCGAACCAACCACTTTTCTTCATTTTGGTTTTCATAGTTATATGGAGGCTTTCCTTTACAGCCTGGGAGCTCATCAGAAAAGCATTAATAATCTCCTTTGGCTGTGGAGTATCATCAAAGCAAGTCTCAAAGGCCACCCTCGTGCCACAGATTAGTTTTCTTAGAAATCCCTCAGGGGTAATCTGTTACCACCTCAGGGAATAGCCGTTGAGAGTGGCTAACTCAAGTTCCCCTGGGTGAACCAAGCCATGACAATGCTGTTTTCTGGTAACTAACGCTGGTGAGATTTGTACAGACTGCGGAAAATAGTCACTTAATGGAGTCGAATGGGTGGTAAAATTAAAGATGTGGGTGGCAAAATTATTTGATGATAAAACAAAATCAATAATAGTATTGGAATTTCTCCCATTGAAGGTACACCTAAATGGGGCATATGGAGATGAAATTTCATTCGAGAACGATAGATCATATTTGTAAATGAGTTTGTTTAATTTATCTCCATATCGATTATGGTTAAAGTGTGTCTGGCCCACCTCATCTAGATTATTCATACCGTATACTCTGTTGGAGGGTGAGCTACATAATTGGATGTTAAAGTCACCACCCCTCAAAATAAAGAGCTTCTTCTGCTGCTATTTTCCAAATGTTCCAAATACTCATCCAATTTATGCAGGTTTATAATGATTTCACTACTTGTGGCATTGTTGTACAAATTAATGACTGCAAGCCTGGCAAGACCTGAACCTTCACACAGAATAACTTGGTAGTAGGGGTTAATTAGTTCTCTAACTATTCTTACAGATGGTGAATTGTTGGAAACGAAAATACATAGACCCCCTTTTGATCTGCCATGTGTTGTTGGAACAGCAGGGACATGATACGTTCTGAACCTGTTCATGTGGACAGGCTCCGTGAGCCAGGTCTCTTGGAGACAAATGAAGTTAAAACCCTCATTGAATCCTAACCATTCTGGGTTGTTAATTTTGGTCCGGAGACCTGCTACATTCCAGAACAAAAAAACAATGTTACCAGAGGGAATGGGAGGACAGTTCCCTGCACTGTTGTTTGGTGTTATGTCTGTAACAGGCCTTGCGGGTTGGTGTGGAGGGACAGGAGTTGATGAAGTACTTAATCCGGGTAAATCCTGGATGGGTGTACCCTCTCCCAAATTGAACAATGCGGTAATTCTCTTCAGCCTTCCATCAAAGCCCTCCCAATACTCCACGCTAGGTCAATCTCAATCTATCCCATCGAGAGTTGTTAATTCCTGAAACCTATTGAAAGTTGGAACATTATAGGATCGATTGGTCGATGGTAAGAGAGGACGTATGGGCTCTGTACAATTGGTGGGCCCAAATAAATTCGGTTGCTAGAAATATCCTAGTGGTAGAGCAGAGATGGTGTTTTTGGTAATGTGAATGGGCCTGGTTCTATTTAGGACAGTCTCCGCCAGTCTTGGTGATTTAAAGGACAGAACAACACAGTTTCCTGGTAGAGATTTCTGTGTCCTGCCCACCCATTTAATTTGCCTTGCCATCTTTATGTTCTCAAACAAGTGTTCAGTCAGGCCTGTTCTCACCCCTAACCAATTCAGTGCCTTATTTCTGAGAGAGGTCCATGGTTCTGTGCTCTGTGGAGCTAATGATGGAACATTTGCCAGCACAATTACATTAGGGGTGGCGGATAGGGGAAGATCTAGAAATTCATTTGGTTGTAATTGTGAAACTTGAGTAGGTCTAATGGTGACTAATGGAGACAAACCATTGTTTTTCCCCTGCCGTGGAGCCTAATCCAGGGTAGGCATGAGGTCTTATGTCCTGGGTACTCTGGATGCATGCTAGATTTGGTTGCCTCTCTATACTGACTGTGCGCAACTTGTCGCTAGGGTCTACATTCCCAGTGATGCCACCTGAAGTTCGAGTATTCAAAAGATCTAAACAGGCTGTACATTTAATTTCCATTAGTGTTAGTCGGGAATTGATGGTTTCTAAGATGGTTTTCACATGGTGTTCTAAAGATTTGACTGCCGTACATAATGCGGCAAGTTTTTGGTTATTTAAAACACGACTCTGTTGGATGGATTCAGCACTTTCCGCCATTGTACTACGTGGAGTCTTAGTTTGGGTTTTGATTTTTTTGTTCCAGGTTGCCTCTTTATTTAGGGCACTGGTTATAGTACAGCAACTGAGTTCTTTTATTCGTTTGTGGGGCGGGGAAGAATCCAAATTAGATAAATTAATGGTTTTGGATATATTTTGAATGCACCCGTTCCTCTCCCTTGTCAATCATTCTTTGTCTTCCTTTGTCACTAATTTTAGTGCTTTCGTCATTATTGACTAGGCACTGTACCATGCTCGTGGGGGCCATGATTTGATCGCCACAGACCAACAATGACTCCTCGATGGAGGAGATCTGTTTCTCTAATGCCACCATGGCTCCTGAAATACATTTTAATAATGACGTCTGTGTCTGGGGCTTTGCTGGTGATTTGGCCCTTCCTATTTCAGTAGTAAGTTTCCTTTTTCCCATATTTATATCAGCTAAGAAAATAAACTAGATAGGAATATACAATGTATATATACAAATGAACATACAAGAGCTTTAAGAATTAAAATATAATGAATATAAAATAATTATAAAACAGTTAAAACAATTAAAACAACGCCCTGCTAAAATCCTATTGAAGAAAACAATAGGTTTCCAAGTTACTGAGCTTAGTCTTTTGCCCACCGGTCTTTAATTATCTAAAGTGACTTCCGTTCCTGTTACTGTTAAGCCTTAAATTACTTAGTGCGGGGTTATCTTGTTCGTTCAAATATAAAAGCAATGTCCACATAAAATGTTAATCCAGCCCGCCTTCAACACACTGCAAAGGTTCCCCTTTTGTTTTTTCCTTTAGGGAGGGCAAAAAGAAAGGCAGCTTGATGGCTTTTACTAACTACTAGCAAAAATTCAAGAGTACCTGTAGTCGAACAGAAGTAGAAGCAATTTCTTCCCGGTTGTTTCTTTTATTCCGGCGAAACCCTCCTAATTGTCAGTAATCAGCCACCTCTCAGCTCTTCATTTAGAAACAACTCCCTATAATGTTTGCCCTAAGACAAAGAAAAATAAGTAAACCAAGAGGGGTGGCCCAGCGCAGCCTCCTCCGGTCTCTGATGGGTGCAGACGGGCCCACCCTTGGCCTGGGCTTCGCCCGCGCACGTCCCAGGCTGCGGGAGCCCCGACCGGCTTTTGAAGCGCCTCCAGGCATGGAAATGTTGAGGCGGCACCGGTTGCGATGGATGCTGGGTGGTGTAGTCCTGCTCCTCACCCCCACTGCAACAACAAGCGGGCGACCCGCACTGCGGGAGCCCCGACAGGCTTTTGAAGCGCCTCCGGGCGCGGAAATGGTGAGGCGGCACCAGCCGCGATGGATGCTGGGTGGTGTAGTCCTGCTCCTCGCCCCCACTTTCCTCCGAGGTAATTTGACCTGGTATCTGTTTAAATAGGCCTTGTTCTTGACAACTTTCACAAATCCCTCTCCTCCGACGTAATTTGAGTGGTACATCTTGAAATAGGCCTTGTTCTTGTCAACTTTCACAAACCCCAACAGCCTAATGAAACTGTTGTTGGCCGGTGCTCCACAGCGAGAAATGGAGAAGAGTAGTTGCCATGGACTCCTTCCTTCAGGTCTGGAGCTAATGTCCCTTTTTACTCCCCCACTCTACTTTCCTCCTTGTTCCTAGCTTGCCTCTTTTATTATCCTTTCCTGTACTCACTTGCCTTTGAAAGTGCAACAGTCAGTGAGTCATTGCTGGTCTCAGGGGAATGCCCACTGATGTCTAGGGAGGCTGACTAAAACAGTGGTGAGGCACAATAACCCCTGACCTCCGCTTCCTGTAAATATAGCCTACTGGCCGGTGGTATAGCAGGCCTTGTCTTCCCTTTGATGGTCTCTCTAGTTTGGTGAAATAGTAGCCCTCCCTTCTCTTTGTTGTGTGAACTAAAACGGCTGCTCTTATCTTTTAGCAGCCCCCTACTGGGTCTCATCTTTCTCCATCCAACCTTTCGCCTTCCTAACGAAGCGTGAGGGATGAATAACTTAGGGCGAAAGGGGCTACGTTGCCCTATGGCTACAGGTAGGAGATAGGTGGGGTATTTGCAAGTGACAAACAGGAGAGTACCTGAAGCTTGGAATAGATTTTCCCTAAATTCCATTGTGACATTTAGACAGGTCCAAGATGGTGATTACCTACCTTACCTAACCGACATGAGTCACCCTACCAGCCGCGAAGATCGTCCTGTGAGCAAGTGTTACTATGTTTCTAGTGTATTGGAGGATTCAAAACAGATCCCTTTAGGATCCAGTACAAAATTCAGTTTTACCGGATCACAAGGATGCGCTGTCCCTTCATTGTACAAAGAAATTCTTCACAATGCAGTGAAAGAAACAAGCTAAATTAAAATGAATGGTGGTGAAGAGGGTAGGGCACCTTATAGCATAAGTGAAGAACACTAGAATGGTCATATTGTATTGTACTGCAGCATTGTATAGCATTTCATGTGGTACTTTTTGCACTTGTCATTACGTATCATGCAACAGTTATTTTCAGGCATGGGTAACCCCAAAGATCATGATTATGTCACACAGACTGAAGATATCACGTTCCACGTTCTTTCTAAATTACATTTTCTACCTTCCATTTGCAACAAGCGCTGCTCTAGCTTTGCTAGTCATGTGAATCATTTTCCTCCCTTCTAATTTTCTCTGTCTATTGCACTCAGAAAATCATCTTGGAACACACATCGCACAGAGGGATTCCAATGTGAAGAATTGGCCGCATTTTGGTGTGCTGTGATTGGGTTGCACCTGCATACCACTAGCTTGCACTAGTTGCTATCTGCAAATGTTTTGTATCATGGAGGTTCACTACTAGTAATTGCTATGGAAATATAACGTTTTAATCTCTTCTAAAGGTACCAACATTTTAAAATGTTGACCCAAAATATTTCATCAGCCAATGGATGCTCAGAGAAGTTGGCCAAATGATAATTTATAGCTGCATTGAGAGATGATGGGTGTGACTGTAATTCTTGTAGGATGTGAGTTGGAGGCAAGTGGTCAGGAAGAATAGTGCCCATGAACCCTCTTCATGAGGATGATCAGCATTTCCATTCACAAAAATGAAATGAAATGAAAGAGACATTTATATAGCGCATGGCTACCCGGGAGCATCCCAGCGCTAGGCTAGACATGAGGGAGGCAGAAAGAACTAGGGGAACAGAAGTGTCTTCAGTTGTTCCTGACACTGAAACACAGAAATAGGACCAAGGCTAATTTAGATACCTGCCGAAGCCCTGTTACAGAGTTACAGTCCATTTGCACCGTCTGATGCTGCGAGAAGCGATACTATAGGCTACATGACACAGGAACACAAATGTAGCTTCATCAGATGTATCATCCTCTTTAAGCGGTGCAGACTGTGACTGAGTCATTGCCACCAAAGCAGGTTCAGGAGATATCGTAGGTGGAGGATCGACCATTTCAAGAGATATCAGAACAACTTGGTGAATCGATGGGATAGTTCTAGGGAAAGGGGGAGGATGAGTTAGACTAAACTAGAGACACTGAGAAGTCACAAGTATGCGCTCAACAGGATTGGCCGCATGATGATTTTTTATGATATCAATTGGCACTTCTTTTTTGCATTGGGAATAGGAGTAACTATATAAGGTTGGGTGCCTTCTACTCCAAGTACTGGCATGGTTGGTCTGAAAATGGCGCAAATGGTGTCTTGGCAGGAATTTTCTCCTTGTGAAGCACAACCAGTAGCATTGGTTTCAGAGGTACTATCTGATGGGCTTTTTTGTGAAGCTGGTTTCACTTTTGTTTCTTGAATGATCTGCAACTGGTCAGCACAGGATATCTGGCCCATAGGTTGCAGTTTCAAATAACATTTTATAAGGCGTATAATTGTGTAGGACACCCCTCAGTGAGTTATTCTACTCTCTCTGTGCCTGGTAACACAACAGTCCTTTAGCCAATACTCTGGCAGTCCTGGCTTGTTAGAGCTTTCTATTTGCTCTCTCAACGATTTTGTTGGGGTTATAGAGGATCTAAAAATAATATCTGGACTCCAAAAGCAGACATAATGTCATCAGGAGCTTTTGTGGTGAATGTTGGGCCTTTGATTCAATAAAAGGTCCCAACTGCTCTGTTAGACTTGGCATCTTTTGGCGTGTTTCCCCTGACTTTTTGCTTTCTGACCTCCCGGTTTTGACTCTGTTTTTGCTGGTGTGATGATTCTGCGCACTTTCCTCACTGCGGTCCAGTGGGAAAGTGCAAGTGCTCCTGTATAAAATGTGTTATGGATTGGTGTTTCCATGATTGGCCTATTTGGTTTATGTGTCAGTCCCTTGTAAAGTGCACTGCGAGTGGCAGGGCCTATAGACCAAATGCTGTTGGTGGGCTGCAGCACTGGATTGTGCCACCCACGCAAACAGCCCGTAAAGTGTAACTCGGGCCTGCCATCGCAGTGCCTGTGCGCAGCCTGGGGCTGCCATGTCGACTTGGCAAGTGCACACACTTGCAAGTCCCCAAACCTTCCCTTTGCTACATGTTAGTCAACCCTAAGGTAGGCCCAAGGTACCCCTGTGGGCAGGGTGCGGTGTATGCGAAAGGTAGGACATGCCCGGGTGTGTGCGGCATGTCCTGATAGTGAATTACAGCCTAGTTCGTTTTTCACTATTGCAAGGCTACCTGTTCCCCCTAGGCCAGAACGGGCAGTTTTGATTATTACAGTTTATAATCCTAACTGACCCGGGAACATGGTAGAAATTCGAGTTTAGTATGCCTGGACTCAGAATGATAAAATGCATCTTTTAGTGAAGTTGGTTTTAACATTCTGTGTTTGAAAATACCACTTTTAGAAAGTGGGTATTTTCTTGTCTAACCATCCAAGCCTGCCTCTGCGAGGTTGTGTATTCCTTGTCTGGAGTGTGAGTGACAGGGGCGGGGGGATGCCAGGAGACAGGGTGAGTCAGCGCAGGGCTGAATAGCCAGATCGACCTGTAGATGGGTGGTAGGGGTCGCACCTGGGCCCTGAATAGGACAGTGCCTTCCCTCCACAATGCTGGCTCCACCTCCTGTGGTGCGTCTGATGTCCCTGGCCTGCTCACTGAAAGAAGGGACGGAGACTTGTCAACAAAGTGCTCCAGAACTGGTTTGGACTAGGCAAAGGCCTCTCTGCCTTCAGAGAACAAAGGAATTTGGGATATAAATATTGGGGCCCTGACCCCATGAATTTAGATCTCGCTGGAATCAAGGAACCTGCCAAGACGAAGAGCTGGAAGAGCTGCCAGGAGGAGTACTGCGCCGTTGCTGTGTTGTTGCTTTGTTGGGTTGGCCTGCAGTTGCTGCTTCTGTCTTGGGCAGTGAAAGGACTGGACTGAACTTTCTACAAACTTGTGCTGAGTATCTCCAAGGGTCAGGAACCGAGCTGGCCTCCTGTTAAGAAGTCTCAGGGACTACAAAGACTTCACAAGCCTCTGGGTACCGCTTCTGGAACGCTGTTTCAGTTGCCACAGAGGAAGGGAACTGCAACCGACTCCGTCAACCGAATCCATCCCTGGCCGGTGACCTGTTTGCACCGCAGACCGCATCGCCCCGCTTCGCATCGCAACCCTGGTCTCACCGTGGGCGACGTCTGACGCCGCCAACATCGAGCCGCTGCTTGCACCGTGACCTGTGGGCACCGCAGTTCGCATCGCATCGCTTCACTGGGCCAGCCGGACCAGACCGACACTGTCGCTGCAACTGGCTCAAGAGTCGAGACCGCACCGCATTTGGGGCACCGCTCGCACGTCTGCGGCGCACCGCTCCGACTCGCACCGCTGTCCGACGCCAGCTCCCGCACTCCGGCTTGGTCGCCTGCATCGCAACCTGTCAGCACCGCATCGAGCATCGTCTCGCCCTGCATCACACGCCTTGGACTCACCGACTCCGTCTGCACGACGCTCATCGAGCCGCTGCCTGCACCGCATCGAGGGACACCGCACCTTGCATCGCTCCGTCTTGCACCGCAACCGCGACGAACGCCGACCGGCTTGTACACTCCGTACCAGCCACAACGAGAAAAGGTACTGTGACCGAGTCTGTTCACGACTCTGCTGGCCCGTATCGACGCGGTCGGCTGGAACTGTTAGACTCTGTGGTTTTCAGCACCACGGTAGGCTCGGACGGAGCTACCGACTCGTACGAACTTTGCTTTTGTGCTATTCCTGCAAAGAAGAAGTTAACGTATCAAGTATTCATTCAGTAAAGTATAGTATTGTGGATTTTTGTCGTAATTGGTCTTGTCTTGAGTATATAAAATATTGGTTATTTTTCTAAACTGGTGTGGTGTCCGTTTGTAGTGCTTACACTGTATTACTGTTGGTTATGTGCAAATGCTTTACTCACTGCCTCTGAATTAAGCCTGACTGCTCGTGCCAAGCTACCACGAGGGTGAGCAGGGGTTACTTCACGAGTGTAACAACCCTTACCCTGACTAGGAAGAAGGGTCCCTACTTGGACAAAGGTGCAAGCCCTTGCCAACTAGAGATCCCATTTCTAACATACTCCTACAGCTACGATGCATTGAAAGTCCTTTTGCCCGATCAGTGGCGGCTTTTGGCCACATGCGAAGAATATGCATTCAGATTGGCCTTACAAAGAATGCATTCGTATTGGCTGCCTGGGAGCCAAAGTCCAGCGTGGATGAGACCCAAAATGTGAATAAGTCTTCCAGATTGTGTAATAAGCTTGGGAGTGGTCGTCACAGCTGTAGATGGTTTAATCAGTTGACAGATATTACATGCATGTGCATATTTCCAAGAACTCTTGGGCATATATGGCCACCAAAATCACTGCCACTTGGGTGTATGCCATGCCCTTGTGAGCTGCCTTTAAGATGTTCCACCCTCTTGCCTCATCCTATTGCCTCATTCTGGTACATGACTATCCCCTTTTCCTAGAAAATATACAATAGTTAATTTTCTGAAGTCAAACTGTAGATATATTTAGCCATGAACCCTGGGGGAAGGGCGTTTCTCTTTTCAATGTCTCTTTTAGTGCCACTGTGAGTTGCCTTTAAGAGGTTTTGCCTGATTCGGTACATGACTGTCTCCTTTTCCTAGGAAACATACAATATGTAATTTTCTGAAGTCAAATTGTAGGAATATTTAGGCATGAACCCTGGGGGAAGGGAGTTTCTCCTTTCAACGACCTTTTTATTACCATTGTGATATCTGCACCAAGCTACTTGGAGATCGAGTAATAGCTGCCAAATTAAAGGTCTGAATCACAGCATTTACAGCTAAATTAACCACAAGTGATGCACAAGGCCCAAAATAACGCTTTTCACATGGGAGTTATCGGTCTCCAAAGTTACAGACCGTAAACAATTCACCATTCACATTTCTGAATCTATTTAGGTGCCAGCGCAGCGTGTCTGCAGTATGTTCCTGCATACAGAAAGCTGGACCGATACTACCAGTGTGGGAATTAGGGGATCTGCCTTCTGTTGACCAGTTAAAGGGCTTGCATTTCGGTGATCTGAGCCCTGCAAAGTTTTAGTGAGAGTTTTCAGAGCTGCGAATTCTTCATCCTTGAAAACGTCTTTTATGGCTGCATACACAGCAGAGTATTTCTGCGTCGTGCCCACTGCAGTCTGTGTAAAATACTTTTATACTATTGTATTCCTAAAATAAGTGCTGTGTTGTATTGCTTATTGGTACTCCGAAAGCTCCTGGTTCCTAAGCTTAAGATCATTTTCAAAGTTGATGTCAGTGGACGCTTGCGTTGACGGCCATTGAATTCAACAAACATACAGGACTTGTGAATTAGGAATACTTGCTTTTTAGAAACTGCTTCTAATATTGGTATTGATGAAACAATTATAATTTTCTTCCCTTGTGTAGTCTGTCTGTCTTTTATAATAGAACTTTAAACAGGCATAAGAATTTTATCCACAGGAGCAAATCGCTCTTACGCGGCAGAATATAAATGCAATTAATAAGCCATGACAGTAGTTTATTCCTTGTTGTACATTATATATTTGTAACCTGAAGTCCTTGGAACAATTCTAACAAACATATTTGGGTTGTTATTCCAGGGACTGGATGTTGTCCTTGAACCTGCAGAACGCTTACTTTCATGCACCCATTCTGCAGTCCCGCAGACATTTCCTCCACTTAGGTGGTGGAAAGAACACTTCCAGTCCTGCATTTCAGCCTCTCCCCTGCCACCCAGGTATTTTACTGTTTAAGAAGGTGATGGCCATGGTAAGGGCCGGCTTTAGCATAGGTGGCGCCCTGTGTGACAATGTGTGTTCGCGCCCCCCACAGACTCCCTCACTACCACCCTTTAACAGTGCCCCCTCAAGTCTCCATAGCCACTCTCTCTCTATCAGATGTGTTTAATTAGTTATATAGCGCCATCTATACCAGTTTAGGGTATCGGAGCACTTTACATTTCACACACATTACACAGAGACAATCAATCATATGTGTGCAAATCAGTGTATAGGAAATGTTACATAAGCCAGAAGACTACAAGGTGAGTCACATGTCATCCATACTGGTAGTCAGTATAGTTTAAGAGTGCTTGGTCTGGAGAAGCACAGACTCAGAATTTAAAACATAACCCCATGGTTGGGGGTTACATTTAATAATAAGGATTTTTTATTTTATTTTACCGAAATTAACCCTTTTTGAAACATTAGAATAATGAAAGACAGAGGAAAAAAATCATAATGCTCTAATCTATACCTTGCAGTTTGCATGCAGCTCTTTGATGACAGTTATTAGTTCACTGTTCCATGTTAGGATTTTAACATCTATACTGCTAGTAACAAACGGATCCCTCTGACAAAAGCTCTGATCTATTTGAACTATATGCACTTTGTGATCTGCATGATACACATTCTTTGCAGCAGGGATATCAACCCTCTATGCTGCCATAAAATGAGTTAAAACTTCCACTAGACAAAACTCCTTCTCTCTCCAGGAAGAACATTAATCACCTGAGTTATCTTTACGTTTTTATTGTTGAATGAAAATTGCCTGAGGCCAGCAATTCAGCAGCAGCACGTGCTTTCAAAACCATAAAATACTTTCAAATACGGCGCCCCCTCGAAGAGTCAGCACCCGGTGCGGTGGCACCGATCGCACCGCCCTAGAGCCGGCCCTGGCCATGGTTGCAGCCATCTTTGCAGGTAGGGCTTCATGTAGTCCTGTACCTTGACAACTGGCTATTGAAGGCAAACTCATCAGTCAGTAGGAGAGAGCCTGCAGGTGACCATCTGGCTACTGCCCTCACTGAGCTTCTCCATCAATGAACTTAAATCCCATCTTCTGCCAGTGTAGAAGATGTTATGTTGTATATTTAATGTTGAAATTATACTGTTCCGCTTTGCCTATTGTCTTGCTCTGACCTCGCGCTGCTTCCCTTGCCGCGTGCCCATGCCCAAGTGTTCTATGACGTCCTACTGTTCCATGGTAGAACCTTGGGCATGGGTGGCGGTTGGGGTGGCAGTTGCCGAGACTTATACTCCTGTGAAGACGTGCCCTCTGGTGTCAGCGGCATAACCTAAATAAAGACATTGAACTTACCTCCTGCGTCCGATCTGTCTTTACAAATTTGACGACGAGTGGCCCTGACACCATACCGAACCTGCGAGCGGATTCCTTCTGTTTTCCTCGTATTCTCTCTTGCGAGGGCCGTCCTCTCATCTCCTGTGGTCTGCTTTGGAGGGGCTATACCCTCATGCTGCCTTCATCGAGTAGAGCTCGAGCGGAGTCTACTGGTGTTACGACTTCGGCATCTGTGTCTTGCATCTTTCCGGATCCTGTGCTTCAACTGGAGCAGCCACGCCAACGAGCCCAGCTGCATGCAAAATACACCGTTTGAAGAACATTACGGTGAGATCTGCGCTTTTGCGGCTGCTTCCTCGCGTACTGGCGTTGGACTCAGGTTCCTTGGGGAGGAGCGGCGTTATCGCAGGAAATTGACCTGCGCCATTCCCGCCAAGCGGCGGATTGAGGAAATCCCTGTCAGAGTGCCTCATATTACGGCGTGACGTCATTGGAACGCACGCGTAGGCAGCCATTTTTGTTTCGGCATCTGTCAAGGGAAAAGTACGGTGTAGTGTGCGATTTGCTCATCGGTGACACACACACACCTTCTATGATTCATCGTGCAATTGCGTGGGTTTGAATTTCACAAAACACATCATCTACGTGCGTTCTCCAGATTGGTGACACGCACACCTCATTTTATTATTAAAATAAAAGGCAGGTTACAACTTGCATTATCGACGTGTGTCTGATACGCAGACACCATTTCTTCATCTTTAAAAAAGTGTGTGGTTCACTTCTGCGCAACACACCTCCTATGTGCGTACTCAGTACCGGTGACACGCACACCTTTATTCACAATTGCCTAGCAAGTTACAACGTGAATTACCAACGTGTGTTTCCTGTATCGGTGACACGCACACCCCTATCTTCAGTTTGCCGTGCAACATTTAAAAAAAAAAGGGAAATAACAGTGTACCTTTTATGCTTAGTTTATTGAGACATTTCCTTTCCTTCATTTCTCAGGGCATTTGTCTTCCTCAATATGGCGTCAGGTAACATATGGAACCTTTCTCCTCCACAGCCTTTCATTCCGTCTACAGGGGATGACTCTCTCAAATGGGAGGAATGGCGAGAGTATTTTGAAAACTATATCTCAACATTCGAGGATGAAAAGGAACTTACTCCTGAGAGGAAGAAAAAGATTCTACTCCACTGTTTAGGCGCAAAAGCAATGAAAATCTACAATCGCATCAACAAAAAGCCTAGGGAGGGCGATATCTACATGATTGCACTGGAAGATTTATCCCTGTACTTCAAACCCACTATCTCAGTATCTGTAAACAGATACAAGTTTTTCAAACGAAAGCAGAGTCCTGAAGAGTCGGTGGAAGACTTTGTGGCTGCTTTAAAGAATTTAGCACTCACTTGCCGGTTTGGCGTATTGCACGACGAATTTATTCGCGACCAAATCGTCATGCGAGCTGCCAGTAAGAACATCCAGGAGAAACTGTGGGCTAAGGGGGAGTTGCCACTTGAGGAAGTCATTGAAATAGTAAAATGCACAGAATTAACAGGCAGATGCGCAAAAGCAGTTTTGTCCGAAGAAAAGGCAATTACCGAGGACAAGTCTACCATTGCTAAGGTCGCAAGTTCGAAAAATCCTCAAACTAAACAGCGTTCAAACTCCTGGCAGGGGAAAGACACCAACACGAAGTCAAAATTGACTGATGATAGGAAGTGTTTTAGATGTGGCAGTAGCTACCATTTGGCAAATGATAAAATGTGTCCTGCACTAAAGCAGAAATGTTCAAGATGTGGGTTGGTTGGTCATTTGCTGGCAATGTGTCAGAGAAAACAAAGGGGTGGTAGAAAGGTAAAAATAGTTGTCCCAGAGGAACAAGAGTATGAATATTCGTCTGATGATGATGACATGAATTTATTTGTGTTACAAGTTGAAGATAATAGGTTGTGTAAAGGTAGGAAACCCATGTGTCATTTAAACATAGGAGGGGTGGAGATTTCCAATATTGCAGATTCGGGATCTCCTTATACGATTGTGAATAAGAATGTGTGGTTAGAAAAATGTGTTCCTGTTATTGGTAACCATTTACTCAACCCGGACATTTCTCCTAAAACATTCACTGGGGAACCCATTGAGATATTAGGTTTCAGGGAACTGCAGTTCCAATTTAAAACACGACAAATGGTGGGAAAGCTATACGTCTCTGCGGTCGGTCCTTCTGTTTTAGGATGGATCAATCAAGGGGATTTGGGAATAATTCTTGACCCCAACAGCCCTGATCCCGTACTTTCACTACAAACAGAAGAGGATTACAAGGACATGATTGTCAAAAAGTATCCTCATGTATTCACCGAGGAGATTGGAAAACTTAAAGGGTTCGTCCACGAGATCAAACTCAAAGATAATGCAATCCCTTGTATACATAAATCTAGGAACATCCCCTTCTCCATCATAGGCGAAGTGGAAAATGAACTTATTAGGCTGCAGAAGTCTGGTATCATTGAACCAGTGGAGTCGGCGGAGTGGGTTTCGCCATTGGTCGTCGCAAAGAAGTCCAATGGTAAGCTCCGTTTATGTGTGGATCTACGCGATCTTAACAAAAACATCCTAATCGACCAGTATCCTTTGCCAAAAATCAGTGAGATGCTGGCCCACACTAATGGAGCCAAATGGTTTTCCACAATAGATCTGAGTTCGGCCTACCACCAAGTAGCCTTACACCCCAATTGTAGAAGCCTCACCACTTTTGTTACGCCAATGGGATGTTTTAGATTTAGAAGAGTACCCTTTGGATTGGCCTCTGCTGCGGCCATGTTCCAAAGATTGATGCGTACGCTCTTCAAGAACGAAAAAGATGTCCTCATTTTTCAGGACGACATTATGGTAATGGGCACCAACAGGAAGGAACATGATGACAGATTAAACAGGGTATTAAGTAAGCTTGATCATCATGGTCTTACTGCTGATGTCCACAAATGCAAATTTGCAGCTAGTGAGGTCACATACCTGGGGCACGAGATTATGGGCAGTGGAATAAAACCAAAAAAAGAACTACTCTCTGCCATTAGAGAAGCCCCCGCTCCTAAAAACAGGGAGGAAGTAAGAGCCTTCCTAGGCCTCTCTGAATTCTATGCAAAATTTGTTAAAAACTTCTCCTCCAAAACATTTCCTTTGAGAGAACTCGTTAAAATTAGAAACAAATTTGAATGGAACAGTACTTGTGAGGAGGCTTTCAATAGAATAAAAGATGACATTTGCAAGGCTCCATCCCTTCAGGGATTTAATCCTTCTCTTCACAGCGTGGTCACCACGGACGCTAGTGGTAGAGGTCTAGGTGCAGTACTAAACCAAATTACTGAAGCGGGTAATGAAGTAACTGTGGCGTTTGCCTCACGCTCGATCACACCGACTGAAGAAAGGTACTCTGTGATTGAGCGCGAAGCCCTAGCATGCGCATGGGGTTTAGAGCACTTTAGGCAGTACATATGGGGGTATTTGGTCACCCTTAGAAGTGACCATAAACCACTTGTTAAGGTGCTCTCTACTAAAGGCCTACAAAATGCCTCTCCCCGTCTTGCACGCATTTCCGTCAGGATGATGGATTTTAATTACAACGTGGAGTACGTTCCTGGTACAAAGAATCGTGTGACAGACTGCTTAAGTCGGTTGCCTTTGCCAGACACTGGGAGTCAGACATTGGATATTGAAACATTCTGTGTTGCTAACATCCTTGAGGAGGTGCCCTGCATATCACATTCAGAATGGTCATCAGGCATGGAGGGAGATACTACACTTCTTGAAGTAAAACAGTATATAAGGGATGGTTGGCCTGCAAAAAAGTCTATTCCCAAACAGTTGCACACCTCCTGGGAACTCAGAGACGAATTGTCTAGCGAAGGGGATTTGATATTTAGGAATGGTAAAGTCATACCTCCGACCAGTTTACGTGCAAAACTCCTAGATATTTGTCATGAAGGACACCTTGGCATAGGGAAGACTAAAAGCAGGGTGAGAAACTCGTATTGGTGGCCAGGTTTTGAACTTGAAATTGAGAGAAAAGTTAGAAACTGCACAGCCTGTGAGAATTCAGACAAATCTCAACGTATGTTTAGGCCACCCCTCCAACCCCTTGCCAGTCCCTGCATGCCTTGGGTTAGATTAGGCATTGATATTTGTGGTCCCATTTGGGAACATGGTGAACAGTTGTTCCTCATTGTGCTTGTGGATCATTTTTCGAAATGGCCTGAGGTTGAAGTGGTAAAGAATGCCGATGCGAGAACCATTGTAAGTTTCTTGCGGAGGTTATTCCTTAGAGAAGGTTTACCTAAATGTATTGTGTCAGACAATGGTCCACAATTTATCTCCGCCATTTTCAAGACATTTGTAAGGGAGAATGGTATCACTCATAAAACTACTTCATTGTACCACCCAGCAGGTAATGGAGCAGTCGAAAGGTTTAATCGTGTAATAAAAGGCATAGTGCAGCTAGCCAACCAGAACGACCTTTCATGGAGGAAAGAACTCATCCACAATCTATGGGCTTTCTGTGTAACTCCATGTGAGTCTACAGGTACTAGTCCCTTTGTACTGCTGAGAGGCAGGACCCCCGTTACCAAAGACAATGTGGGTTGGCTCACACCCAAGAGAGTTTGTTGGTCTTCTGGTAAGGTGAAAGAGAAGTTGTTACACTCACAAATGACCAGCAAAAAATATTATGACTCTAAACATGCATGCAAAAAAGTGAACTTACAGGTGGGTGACAAAGTCAGAGTAAGGAGAACTGAGTTCGTAAGAAAGGGGAAAAGTCACTTCTCACAACCCATGGAGGTTAAGAAAGTTTTCTGTAACTCTGCCCTCTTAAGTGATGGTAAAACATGGCATTTTTCTTCATTGTCTTTGTGTAGGGGTGGCGGGAACGCTTCCCCCTCTCATGGGATGTATGACAACCAAGGTCTTCCCTCTTCCCCAGACTGTGATTGGATTCTTGATGGGGGTGCCAGTAGGGATTCTTACCCACAGAGGACGGATATGGCGTGTTCTGACGGTGTGAGGGTTCCTGATGGTATTCCCAGTCGGGAGAACGGTTGTAGTACTTCCAGTGGGGAATTATCGGAAGACGCCCAACCTATTCCTGATGTGTGCAGTGAAACTCTTGAACATAATAGTCATGATATAGACAATGTTTTCCCTTCTAGCAGCACTGTTAGGAAGGAACCTATGGTGAGCAGATACGGAAGGGTTGTCAAACCACCAGCTAAGTTACACGACTTTGTGTGTGACTGATGCCATTGGTTCCGCATTTCTCTTTGTCTGTTCCACACTAGTTACTTCCTTTTCCCTTTCCCTTTTGTTTCATCTATGAGAAGGAGATGTGTTATGTTGTATATTTAATGTTGAAATTATACTGTTCCGCTTTGCCTATTGTCTTGCTCTGACCTCGCGCTGCTTCCCTTGCCGCGTGCCCATGCCCAAGTGTTCTACGACGTCCTACTGTTCCATGGTAGAACCTTGGGCATGGGTGGCGGTTGGGGTGGCAGTTGCCGAGACTTATACTCCTGTGAAGACGTGCCCTCTGGTGTCAGCGGCATAACCTAAATAAAGACATTAAACTTACCTCCTGCATCCGATCTGTCTTTACAGAAGATTCTCTTTAAAGGGTCCATTCTGGACGAAGTGATGTTCAAAGCTTTTTCGTCTTTGAAATGAGTCTGGGACATTCAGGATATGATTCCAATGTTTCTCAGCTGATCATGACAGTTCAGAGGCTTCTTGTTCTCCTGGCCTAGTATATCCAGCTGATGCCTCGTGCCCTTTAGCACATGCAGGCTCTGCAGTTTAATGGGCTCAGAACTGGACGCCTCTTGGAAAACATCAGTGTGTCAGATGAGGTGATCCTGGACCTTCAATATTGAATGAAGGATGCCAAATTGACTTGCAGCAGACCATTTTCTCCCTCCCTCATCCAGAGCTTACAGTGGTGGTGGATGTGTTTGCTTTCAGCTAGGGAGGCCACCTGGACAAGATGAAGATCGGAGACCTCTGGTCTCCACTGGAGAAGGGACAACACATCAATCTATTGGAGCTGTGTGCCATCGGCTGTCTCTCAATGCCTTTCTGCCTTTCATCAGGTGGAGCCCTTTGCTAGTTCTGATGGACAACACATCTGCCATGTGGTACTACAACTAACAGGGACAAGTGGGTCAAGACTGATTTGCATATGGCTGGGTCTGAACTGAGGTGGAGAAGTGAGCTAAATAACGATGATGGATTCAACCCTGATCAGCACTTCGTCCATCATCTCCTTGTGTTTGCTTTGGTCACATGTGCTGTGCCAGGAGGCACTAAAAGAGTAGTGGTGGATGAACCATCAAGGGATTTCCTTGGGTGTCAACCATCTGGCAAGATCCCTAAACACTATCGCACACAAGTTCATCAGACACCATCTAGCCAACTTGGTAGGTCAAGGCATATTCGCCCAGTGGGAAGTTCCTTTAGTAGAGTTTTTCACTACCATGAGAATATTCATTGTCATGCCTTCTACACTCTAGAGATTCCACCTCATGATTCCCTGGGACTCGTGTACCACTTTCTGCGGGACTCCTATGTCCCTGAGTTCTGAAAAAAGTCAGAAGGAAGCAGGCTCAGATCATTCTAATAGCCCAGGATTGGTCTCGGAGGGTCTGGTATTCAGACCTGCTGAGTCTGACAGGCTTCCTATTCCTTTAGGTTGCAGTACTTTTAAGACTTTCTTTCTCATTGCAACCCCTTCTGCCTGTCGCATCAGAGAATTATAGGTGCTCTCAATGCAAGTTATATATACCACCTTCTTCCCAGACAATTTGGTACTTCAGACTCAGGCATCCTTTGCCATGAAAGTATTATCACCCTTGCATGTGGGGCAGTCCATCACACCCCCACTCTCTTCTCTTAACCATAACTCTCTTAGAAGGAGGAGAGGCATTGCTGGCTGAATACCAAAGCATCCCTTAGTTTCTGTATCGATCAGATAAGGAACACTGGGATGATGACAACTGTTAGACCTGTCCTCCTTAGGGTGGTCTTCCCCCAAACTGTTTGCCTACTTACCTCCTCTTTTTGCTGTATCGTTTTGTTGGTCTTAGGACTCTGGGCACTTTACCACTGCTAGCCTGCGCCAAAGTGCATGTGCTTCTCCCCTAAACATGTTGCCATTGGTGTACACATGATTGGCATATTTAGTTTACTTACACATCCCTTGTAAAGTGGTATACCATATACCCAGGGCCAGTGATCTAAATGCTACTAGAGGGCCTGCAGCACTGGTTGTGCCACCCACACAAGTAGCTTTTCAAACCTGTCACAGGCCTGCCTACCATTGCAAAGGCTATATGTGCAGTTTACTGCCACTTCGACTTGGCATTTAAAAACACTTGCCAAGCCTTAAACTCCCCTTTTATTACACATAAGTCACCTCTAAGGTAGGCCCTAGGTAGCCCTAAGGGCAGAGTGCTGTGTAAGAAAAGGTAGGACATGTACTTTTAAGTTTTACATGTCCTGGTATTGACAAACAGCTAAAATTGTTTTGTTTTTCACTACTGTGAGGCCTACTCCTCTCATATGCTATCATTGGGAATTCCTTAATACACTTTTAAGCTGTAATTCCTGATTAGAAAGGAGTAGCCACATGATGTTTCATATCTTAGGAATGGTAATGATAAATCTTCTTTAGTTGTAATGTGGAATTTAACATTACCATTTTAGAAATGCCACTTTCTAGAAAATGAACATTTATCTGCTCTTACTGTTCTGTGTGCCTTGCATCCTGTCTCCAATACACGTCTGGGGTGGGTGACAGCAAAACTTTGTGCATTCCCTTTAGACAGCCGCAAACATAGGAAGGGTGGGTATGAAAGAGAACTCATCTGCATGCATCTACATTCTGATAGCTCTTCCTGGGCAGGAAGAGGAAGGGGGAGCTGACACTTACACCTGAATAGACAGCATCCTGCATCCCACATGAAGGGCTGATTACCCCCCACAGATAGCCTGGCAGAAAGGACTGGGATGAAAGGGGACATCTGCACCTCAAGGGCCTGCTTTGAAGTCACCCCCCACTTCAAAGGCACAACTGGGATAAGTACTGGGGCTCTGACCCTACCAAGACAGTACACTTATGGACCTGTGAAGAACTCGGCCAGGAGTAAAGACTGCTATGCCTCAAGGGTTGCCACTTTGCCTGACTGCTGCTCTGAAGGCACTGCTTTATGATTTGGTGAGCTGCCCTGCTGCCTGCTGATTTCTGCCCTGCTGAGAACAAAGACTGGACCCATCTCACTGGAACCCAGAGTGACTCCTAGGGCTTGCTGGCTTGCCACCTGTTCTGAAGTCTCAGGGCCATCAAAGACTGCCTATGACTCTGCAACAGCACCTGGACTCTGCCATCTGTTGATCCTGCCCTGCCAAGTGTTGCCAATCCGGTCCTAGGTCATTGAAAGGTGATTTCTGCTGTCCAGAACCATCAGAAACGACGCTGTGCCGACTTTGTGCTGATTGGAACTGACGCATTGCCCTTCAATAATGACACAGTGTGATTTGAGGACATTCCTGTGTGGCTCCACGATGACGCGGGACCCAACTGCGAGGTTCGATAGCAACGCAGTGCCTGCATCGTAAGGGGTTCTATGACAATGCGGGACCTGACTGCGAGGCTTGACGAGGACGCTTCAACCCGACTGCGTGAATCAGAACCCGACACATCAAGTCGCTTGCTCTACCCAAGATACTTTTTCAGCGGGCCCAGCATGGGTCCTGTAGCCAGCCTGCCCTCCATCGCGGTCGGCATGAACTTTGGATTCACCCCAGTCCAGCGCGACCTCAAGTGACCCCTAAACGATATTTGAGTCTAAGCACTACTTTTTGATTTATTATTTGAAAATTCACAATTCTGGTTCCCCTTATTGGATTTTTGTCATTCTGGTCTTGTTTTATTCATAATATTATTCATTACTTTTCTGAACCTGTGTGGAGTATTTTTGCAGTGTTTTCATTGTGTTAATGTGTGTGTATGTGTGTGTGTTGCACAAATACTTTACAAATTGCCTCTTTTGATAAGCCTGACTGCTCTGAGTCAAGCTACCAGAGGGTGACGACAGGCTATCATTTAGTGTGTATCTAGCTTATCCTAACTAGGATTGTGGTCCCTACCTGGACAGGGTGCAGACCTCTTTCAACTAGAGACCCAATTTCTAACAACAGCCAAATCTTTGTGGAATTCTCCAGTACAAAGAAGAGAAAGTCTATCCAAACACTGGCCCTTTTTATACTGATCATACTCTGTATCAAGATGTACTGTGCCCTGGACAAAAAGGAGCCTCCTGAGGGTTTTCTGACTCATTCCACCAGAGCCAAAGCTGCCATCATGGCTTTAGCTAGGGCTGTTCCAGTTCTCGACATCTGCCAGGCAGCTACGTGGGCATCCATATACACATTCATTACTGTATTGACTCTCAGGTCTGCCGGGAGTCCATTTTTTTTAAATCCACCACCTTGGAGGGTGCTGCTTTGGTTCATATGCAAAAGGTGATGAATCTGCAAAGAATCCATCAGAAGAACATTTTACCTTTGGTAACGCTGTTTGTGGTGGATACTCTATCTAACTGAGATTCCTCACCACCTTCCATTCTCCCCATTCAGGGGCAAATATCATTGGTAGGCTGCCCCTAATAAAGCAGTCCTCTAGCACCATTTTCACTAGCATCGGTGCCTCGGAAAGGATGTTTCCAAGGTCACAACTGGCTGCAGCTCTGCTATTTGACACTCCACATTACCCACACTTTAAATGAGGCCAGGGGACAAAGAGAATGGCATATGGTGCTTTGTCTTTGTTTGTCAGATGTGCCTTATCTCCTGCCTCGAAATGAGGCCCTAAACGTTTTTAGAACTTAAGTTTCAAATTAAATGCTTTTCAAACTATATCTCTTCAAGTATTTGCCTAATACCAGGCAAGTCATAACTGCAGCCCTACGACTTGTAGATATAGCTATTTGTGAGTTACAAAAAAAGGTGTCAGCATTTGTCGCGAAAAGAGTAACAAAAGTTAATCCTGAATGGAACATAGTAGACAGATGCTAGGCAATTCCAAAATGTATTCTCCAGTTTAATTCTGGGTTATAATTTAAAATATCTAAAGTGTACTGGTAGCACACAGACCTCAAAATAGGTCGCGATCAGAAGTCTGAGAGGTGGATTGGAAGTTGTCTTGCAGCACTCTTTAAAAAAAAAAACGGGTTGGAGCATAGTGATGCTGGACCTGCACAGCCATTTTTCCTGGGAGCTCCCAAACATAAGGAGAGCTTTGTGGACATGATTGCACAGGGATGGTAGTTTTTGATTTATGAGGAGGAAGAGAGGAAACCAATCATGAGCCTGATGCTGTGGGAGGAGCTTCACTTCAATGCCTGACCACTTTCATCGCAATGTAATTCTTGCTGGTCCCGCCAGTAACGTGTTCCCTTATAGGGAAGGTTTGGATGCTAATGAGGTTGAGCAGAGGCACTGAGATGTGAATGTTCCCAGTGTGAATCACCATCGGATGGATTCTGATGGCTGACAGTGGGAGGCGCAGGTGCCATTTTGTATGAGGTGGCCGAGGTTTATGGTTGGATAGCATCTGGAAAACACAGCGAGGCAGGGAAGAGGGGCAGGAGCAGCAACACAGTGGTAAACTCAGAGACTTAAGTATATGGTGACTCCTGAGGTAAGGATTTATTGGATGAAGCTCTGCAGTCAGGGTGAGTTTCAAAATACTTGGAATTTAGTTTCTATAGATGAAGGTTTCGCCTCAGGACTGTCTAGTATTGTTGGACTTGGTGGAGGATGGAAGGTAAAAGCAGTGTCTACTTTGAGTTACTGATACTGGGGGTCCAGTACCTTTGGTAGTGGCAGCAGCTATGGACTTGGAAAATGGGGTGACAGAAAGATAGTAGAAAACTAGTTAATCTCTGGCACCTCAGCCAAAAAGTACCAGGGAAGTGAGGGCGGCTCTGATTTGTCTCCCCCAAGAGGGGGACCACATAGAGGCTTCATCAAGAGCTGGATTTCCCAGCCTCTCCTCACCCCCAGTGCAAGTTTTTTCTGGAGATGCTACAATGCACAGAGAAGACTATGAAAGCAACTGGTAGGAAACTAGCTAAGACAAGTAAAGCCTTGTTGAAATTGAAATTGCAAATGAACAACATGGAAGGCAAACTTAGACAGTAGCAGAATGGGTAAATGTTTCAAGCCATGGGATGAGGGAGATCAATGAGGCGAACAGTGGACTGGTGAAAGCTAACAGAATGCTGGAGAACTCTCTTGAAAGAGTTGAGACCCACATCTGGTTGGAAGAAAAATGTGGCCTAGAGGACAACGGTTTCCAATTTAGGATCCTTCACCTTAAGTCCAGAGGCTGTACCATAAGAGCCACAGGACAGTCCCACAATCATTGACCAACTCCAAAGAGACAATAGCCCAGGATTGGTGTGTACCCGGAACATTTAGGTAGGAATCTTCAGGGCACCAAGTATCATAGACACAATTCAAAGGACAAAATATTGAAAGATAAGTAGGTATATATTTTCTATACCTAACTCCACATAAATGTACCTTGACAATAGATATATCTTCAAGGTGCATAATTGTAGAGTTATGAATAGTAAATCTATATTTCTTTCAATATTGTATTCCTCGATAGTCTGTCCATGATATTAGTGTATCACGATGCTCCTAGCCTCTATATTCCTTAATACAACCCCCAGAATCACATCTGGGTACTGGTCTGCAGAGCAAGTTGCGTTCCTTATAGAGGAACAGAATAGGGTTTCCGGTACGGGCGAAGGTGGTAGTGGGGAATCCCAGACCCCATGGGGGCAATATGTATACGATGAAGGATAAGATCCCCTTAGATTGTCTCACACAAGCAATTGTTGTCTATGCAAGAACCCTGGCCATGTAATTGAGGTTTACAATTGGCAATAAGGCTGTTAAGTCAATCAATCAATCAATCAATCAATCAAGGGTTTGTTAAGCGCAGCTACTCACCCGGAAGGGTCTCAAGGCGTTGGGGGGAGGGGGGGCGCGCAGCTCCTAGGTGCTCATGGAGGATTGTCGGAGGCCAAGTGGGTCAGAGGTCTTCCCTGGCCTTCAGGGTAAGTGCGGTCTTGGGGTCCTTCAGGAACTTGGGGAGACTTGGTGTCTGGGGGAGGTGAACCTCCTGTTCTGGTCTTCTTGATGCATGGTACCGTGGCGAGGGGAAGCTGGTCTGAGTGGAGGGATCTTTGGGGTGCGTGGAACGAGAGGCGGTGGTTCATGTAGGCGGGGCGGGTGTTGTGAAGGGCTTTGTGTGCGTGGCTGAGAAGCTTGAAGGTGGTTCTCTTCTCGATGGGAAGCCAGTGTAGTGCCCGCAGGTGTTAGGTGAAGTGGCAATGGCGCTGTACGTTAAGGACTAGTCTGGCGGCGGCGTTCTGGATGTCCTGGGGTTTGCGGGTGAGGTTCTTGTTGATCCCAGCATAGAGTGCTTTGCCGTAGACCAGTCTGCTGCTGATGAGGGCATGGGTGACGGTATTCCTGTGTTCGAGGGGGATCCAGTTAAAAGTTTTACGTAGGAGACGGAGGGTGTGAAAACAGGAGGAGGTGACGGCGTTGATCTGGCGGTCCATTTTGAGTTTGGAGTCCAGGATGATTCCGAGGTTGCGTGCGTGGTCCGCAGTTGGGGGTGGATTCCTGAGGGCTGGGGGCCACCAGGTATCGTTCCAGGCATCGGGATGTGGGCCTATGATGAGTACTTCGGTTTTGTCTGTGTTCAGTTGTAGGCAGCTGTTTTTCATCCACCTGGCAACTGCTTCCATTCCTTCTTGAAAGTTGTGTTTCAAGATGTTCAGTTCGTTGGATAGTGAGAGGATGAGTTGCGTGTCGTCTGTGTACGATACGATGTTGAGTCCATATGATCTGACGATGGAAGCAAGAGAGGCCATGTAGACAATGAACAGAGTGGGGCTGATGGAGGATCCTTGGGGGACTCCGCAGGTGGTTGGCGTGGGCTCCGAGATGAAGGGAGGTAGTCTGACCCGCTGCGTTCTGCCAGAGAGGAATGAGCGAATCCAGTCGAGGGCTTTGTTCTAGATTCCTGCATTGTGGAGTCTGCGGGCTAGGGTGCGGTGTGAGACTGTGTCGAAGGCTGCGGAGAGTCCAGGAGGATGAGGGCCACAGTCTCTCCTCTGTTGAGGAGGGTGCGGATGGCGTCTGTTGCAGCGATGAGGGAGGTCTCTGTGCTGTGGTTCTTCCTGAAGCCTGATTGGGAGGAGTTGAGGATGTTGTTCTCGTCGATGAAGGAGGTGAGTTGGCTGTTGACAGCTTTTTCAATGACTTTCGCCGGATAGGGAAGTAGGGAGATCGGTCTGTAGTTCTTGAGGTCGCTGGGGTCCGCCGATGGTTTCTTTAGGAGAGGGTTGATCTCACCGTGTTTCCAGTCATCGGGGAAGGAGGCGGTCTCGAAGGATCGGTTGATGATTCTTGTTAGCTCGGGGGCGATGATGTCTGCGGCTCTGTGGTAGATGTGGTAGATGTGGTGGGGGCAGGGGTCCATGGGGGCCCCAGAGTGGGTGGTCCTCATGGTCTTTAGGGTGTCTTCGATGGTGAGAGCGGTCCAGCTGTCCAGCGTTGGCTGTGTGGTGCAGGAAGCGGTGGGTGTGGGTTCCTCGTGGAGGTTGTTGTTGGCAAAGTTGTCATAGATGGTCTTGATTTTGTGATGGAAGAAGGCGCTGAGTTTGTCGCAGAGGTCCTGGGAGGGTGGGATGTCGGTGGACTCGCTGTTGGGTTGGACGAACTCTTTGATGATGCCTAAGAGTTCCTTGCTGTTGTGTGCATGGGCAGAGGTTCTGTCCTAGAGTGCTTTCTTCCTTGAGTGTCTGATGAGTTTGTGGTGGGCAGTGATGGCTGTTTTGTAGTTGTCGAGGTTGCCTGGGGTTTTGGAGTTTCTCCATAGTTTTTCAAAATGCCTGCAGGTTCGTCTGGATTCCCGGAGTTCGGTGGAGAACCAGCTGGCCTTCTTGGCGTGAGATTTGGAGGATTTCTTGAGGGGGGTGACGGTGTTGGCGCAGTCGGTGATCCATTTTTGTAGGGTGTGGGCGGCGGTGGTGGGGTTGTTGTCTGAGGCGGTGGGTGCGGAGCCGCTGATGGTGGTGGTGAGCTGCTCGTCTGAGATCTTGCTCCAGTTCCTGCGTTGGGGCTGGGGTGGGTGTCTGCGGGGATGTTCGCTTTGTAGATGAAGTGGGCGCAGCGGTGGTCCATCCATTGGAGTTCGGAAGTGTGGCTGAAGGAGATGGAGTTTCCTGCTGTGAAGATAGGGCCGAGGGTGTGTCCTGCTGAGTGCGTTGGTCCTGGTACGATCTGATTGAGTCCGATGATGTGGAGGTTTTCCGGGAGGGAGATGGAGTTTGGGTCTTGGCGGCTGTCGAGGTGGAAGTTGAGGTCTCCCAGCAAAATGTAGTCGGTGTAGGTGATGGCATGCGGGGTGATTATGTTGGTGATGGAGTCGGAGAAGGGTGCGCAGGGTCCCGGAGGTCGGTAGATGAGGGTCCCTCATAGGGTGGTGGTCGGGTTGACCTGTATCTTGAAGTGGAAGTGCTTTTAGCTTCAGTGCTTTTCTTTTTCCTCCACAAACTGAGCTTTGGAACTCGATTTTACTTTTAGCTGTTTTTTCCTTCTTGTTGTTGGTAGAGTTAACTCAGCCTATCATGTGTTATTTCCCTACCAAAAATGCAAGAAAGATATATTCTCAAAAAAAGCAGTCTTTATCCCATCCAGTTAGTTCCTTGATGATAAAATTCAATCTATTTGCCCAGATAACTTTCTCCACATCAACAATATTATTTTTAATATTTTATTTATCATTTTAGACCAAATTACAACACTGAACATCCCACTTTGTAGTTCATAACATTGCAATGAAACTTTGGTTGCATACAATTTGACATCAATAGCAGTATACTTGTCTCTAACTGATCCATAGAATCCTGTTTCTATTATCAGGCCACTATAATGATGCATGTTCCAAACACAGTAAAAAGAGAGCGAGATCTATGTAGAAGAACTAGCAATTACATCTGCCTATCAAGTAGGGACTACATATCACGCAGCAATTCCGCATATAATCTAAGTGCCACCTTTATTGCTAATCGTATTTTTCTCAGCCACGACATGCCATTTGAGAGGGCCCCATATATCCCTATGTTTGGATGCAGGATACATTTGCCTCAGTATAGGCCTCAGTGGGCTCAAAATATAGGGTATGGTTTTATAGTCAGTCATGCATTTTAGGTACTGGTCTTCTAGACCAATGTATACCTACTGTACGCTTTGCCAAAAGTAGCGCAGTAACCCAAAAAAAAACTCCTGTATTCGACTGTTATCTCTGTTTGCTTTCTCGGCTGCAGTGGGACTTTATCCCCCAGCTTGCACTGCTGCTTCTGATCACAGCGGGCCGTCCACTGACCAGAGGACAGCACTAAAAGCTCTTTGCAATACCTGTTTGCTTTCTCGGCTGGGGTGGGACTTTGTCCCCCAGCCTGCACTGGTGCTCCTGATCACAGCGGGGCTGCCCACATGCTATGGGACAGTACAGTAAAGAATTGGTCCCAGTAGAGCAATTCTTAGAAACACACAAAATTAAAGAACCAATTAGGCATAGATTCACTAGTACACTGTGGATATAGTGTTCAATGTTATTTAATCACATTGAACGTCTTAAATGCTTATAAATCAGCAATGACTCCAAACGTTGTATCAAACAAGTGCCCCGCGTACGGGGGAGAGGAAAAACGGGGGATGGGTAGTGTGCATCAAGTGAGGGTTGGAAAGTGTAAAGGAAAGGTAGTGACATCAAATTCATCACACAATTATTTACAAAAAAGACGGCTTTCTTAAGCCACACAGTTAGATGGTAAATAATGCATTGCCATGATTAGAAGTCCAAGATCACAGTGAGAAAGCACTGTTGATCAAACTGGCATACAACAATAATACAGCCGACGTTTCGACCCCTAAATATATGGTAGGCTGCTTTAATCCTTACGACGGGGGCTTCCTCAGGACTGAAAGTGGGGCACCTGGGAATTTTAAAAGATTATATCCTTAGTATCTAGAGTGATGGACGTTTATTTACACAGAGGTGAAGTGAAGCTAAAAAAGAAATAACCATTCACCATCCTCAAATGGATGGTGGTAACGTTGTAGTTGGGCCCATGAGCTCCAAAATTAAGTGGAACTCGGTCAATGCTTCAGTCGAGCCCACAGTCGAGTCATTGCTGATTTATAAGCATTTAAGACGTTCAATGTGATTAAATAACATTGAACACTATATCCACAGTGTACTAGTGAATCTATGCCTAATTGGTTCTTTAATTTTGTGTGTTTCTAAGAATTGCTCTACTGGGACCAATTCTTTACTGCACTGTCTTTTACCCAGGTCCCAGTGGCCTATTTGGGTTTACCCTCTTTTGTAACCACATGCTATGGGACAGCACTAAAAGTGATCTGCGACACCAACACCTCAGGATACCTGTTTGCAGGGCTTTAGGTGGGCTGAAAAAACAGGGGGGGGGGCTGTCAAAGGGGCCTGGCGGATGCAGTTAAGGGTGTGGCTTAAAACGCGTGAGCTAAAAATCTGCGCTTAGCATAGTGTGCCCCCTTGGCTGGCATTTTGCTGCTTCTGTGATTGAATATAATACAAGTACCTACAACAAGCTAGGGCTATTGGCTTTGTCAATGGCTGTTAGTTGCATAAGATACATAAGCAACAACTGTGGCTTTGTTGCATATAATATTGAAAATACTTCCGTTCTGAAATGATGAGACTGTGTAAGAATTATAAAGAGTCTCTTTGAAGTTACCTCAAAGGCAGTAAGGGTGGTAATGCTGCAAAGTTAAGATTTTTTTTTCACCCCGAGGGTGAGGGCAAAAATGGAGAGCCCGATAGAGACCCGTTTCGGCACCTGCTGTTTAGAACTGCCGGTGCTGAGCACCGGCAAGACCCGGCCCACTTAAAGCCCTGCCTGTTTGCTTTCTCGGCTGGGGTGGGACTTCGTCTCCCAGACTGCACTGCTGCTCCTAATCACAGCGGTCCGCCCATATGCAGGAGGACAGTATTAAAAGCACTTTGCAATACCCGCAGCACGAGGCAAGCGTGAGATGCGCCTGGGTGCGTGCCCAGGCAAAGATCGGGCAAAGATCGGGCCAACAGTGGGCATGTCTGGGCCCGTCCACGTCCGATCGAGGCCGGACCCTTTCCTCTTGGCCCGAGGTTTTCCTTTGGGTATACGTGCTCTGGTAAGAACTTTCCTTTTGGCCTTTTAATATCCAAGATAAAAGTGATTGGACATGTGCCTAGAGGAAATTTTATAACTAGCCCAAGGCCCTGGTGGAAATGTTCCAAGAGTTGTAAAACCACTAATGCCATAACGAATTATTTAAACTGATGCAATGGGCTTAATAAACAGTGAAATAGTCAATGTGGAAGAAAGATTGCCCACAACTAAGAATGCAGCTAATGAGGTTTTGTGTAGTGAAATAGTAGAAGTTACTGGGAAATAATCCTGCCAATTGTAGGGTCTCGAAACCTATTTGATACCGCTCAAGCAGTATTAAATACATCCAATACTGAAAAGGCACCCTGTGTCTCAATTATGCCACTGGAAATAATAGAACTCTCTCCTAGTCATGAGTTAAAATCACCACCAGCAAAACAAATAGACAGCTGGTAGGAACTATAACCTCCAATTTCAAGAATTCCACAAGGGCTCCAAATACTAGCGGAAAAGGCAGCAACTCTATAGGACCTGAGTAAGAGCAGGAACAGACTATATCAAAAAATCTGGAGCTGGGTTGGGTACTCTCGAAAAACTGGCCCTGGTGTCTGTATTGTAGTTAACTTTTAGCACCCAGTTGTGGTAAAGTCTCTCCTTCCAAACCTTTATCATAGGCAACAGTCCCTAGATAGCTCTGATAGGAAGATTACATGCATACCACTGGGTTACTTTTATAAACCCACAGTAAAAGAACCTCAATATGAAGGGTTTTCCCCTCTGCATCACTTAAATGAGCCCAGAATGTGCATGACCCTGATTAACTTCAACAGATTTGTACCACTCTAGAGCTGTAGTGAACAGGATTGACAACAGGGGGCTATTGGGTATGAGGCTGACCATAGGATATTGGGGGGATACAAAACGGCAACAAGAAATAAGGGGTGAGAACCCCCATGCTAGTAACACTGGTAACACATTAGTTATTAGATCATGTAGCATTGCCACAATCAAAAACAAAATTGAGACTAAAGAATGGCTGAGTACCATAAAAACCTCACAGTTGATGTGCCTGCAGGAAACTTGGCAAGCAGGAGGATTCAATGTTGATGGCTTTGTCTCTATAATTACTCCCGCAACACCTTCGAACAGAGGGCGGGCAAAGGCAGGATTAGCGGTGTTAATCTCAACTACAGCACCATTAACCCTAAAGAAAACCTACACCAAATCACCCTATTTCCAGTTTTTACACCTAAAGACCAATGAGAAGTTAAATATTGCACTGATAAAATTTTACAACAACATATTTAACCATATGAGAAGTAGGGTAATAGTGGATCTTGAGAATGAGCTGGAAAGTTTTGTGAGTGGCTATGAGGAAGAATGTGTATATATTTGTGTGGGGGTTTTAACATGAGTAAATGTCAGCTTACATCTAGAGAGGTCTATGCGTACAAAGATGGAACAGGGAGTGGTCACTCACATTTTCCACATGACCCATAAATGAGCTGATATTTAAATATAATCTGGAATTATTGGAGCAAAGTATTGATAAGGAAAAGGTTCCACTACCAGCTTTCAAAGGAAATGGCCAATGTTCAATCATATTTTACTCTCAGAAAATGGATTAGGGCTGCTTAAATCATTTGAGGTCGAACCTGGCACTTAGAGCAACCATTTCCCCTTAATACTCACCCTTAACATCAAAACCAAACAAAGGGAAGGGCCTCAATTAGCAGCACACATCAAACCAGCGGGTAATAATGGTGTAAGCCTAAAGTGGACAGGGATTAATGAATCTGCTTTCTTGGAGAGGATTGTGAAAGACAATCTTGATGAATTTATCATATGTACAGGTTGGGATGCCAACCCATGCAAGGTTTTAGTAACATTTAGTAAAATAACTTCTGCAATTGCTGACAAACTAAGGGGCTCATCGTGGTGGAGACCGGGACCGTCTGCAATACATGCGGCGGTCCCGCACACCAAATCAGGATGCGACCGCCACCATGGCAGGCACCACACGGTCCCTGCCACTTAGTGCAGTGAAATGTTGGGGAGGTTCCATGGGTACCCCCCCAGTGCACCCACACCTCCCCCGCAACGGGCCCCCGAAACCAATCTCCACCAGCCTTTCAATGGCGGTTTACCCGCCACGGAAAGGCTGGCTTCCGCCAGCATCGTAATTTGGCGGACGGTGCCTGCTAGGCACCGACACCATTTTAGACATGCTGACCGCTCCGCAAGGGAATCGGAACGATTGCCTGTGGCGGTTCCATGGCGGACGGTCTTTGCGACCGCCGTGGTCTGAAAGCGATTCCCACCGCCATCGTAATTTGGCAGTGAGAAAATTGCTGTCAGATGGTGGAAGGATCGCCACCACCGGGCTTGCGGTGGCGGTCCTTCCGCCATCGTAATCAGCCCCTAAGAGTTGTAAATAAGGGTACCAACAAAAAGAATATTGGATGGTTTGACCATCACTGTACACAAGCTAATCAGAATCTTAAGAAAGCATTGCAGTCAATTCCTAGAAATGGGGAGGAGGTTAAAACCTTTATGTTTAGTTATAAGCAAGCAGTGGGTATGAGGAAAAAAGATCTACAACAATGGACCTGGTTTAGTTTAGAACAGGCTGCTGAAACTAGAGATACCGTGCTGTTTTAGAAAATCAGCAATATGCCATTTCTTAGAGCTAACCTAGCTCCCAAGATAGAAGCGCTTGTCTCACCATCAGACTGGATTAGCCATTTTGGAGGGATTTTTAACCCCAACAATTAAAGTGTAGGGCCGTTTTCAGTTGATAAACATCCATTAGCATTAGTACCCTTAAAATCAGTAAGCATAGATGAAGTAAACAATGCAATACAAAAATATGCTAATGGGAATGCCCTATAGATGCATTTAATCTTTTACTACATTCTGGGCGCCAACTTTCACTCAAGTATGTAATGCAGCAGCCCAAGGGTGCTTCCCTGTGACTTGGACTGAGAGCATAATAGTCCCGATATTTAAGAAAGGGGACAGAGGGTATGCAAAATGTTACCACTAAATATCCCTTCTGGACTCATCTGCTATATTAATGGGAATAATCATTTTAGAGAGGTTGGAAACCTGGACTATAGATTATCTGGTGCAGACTGGTTCACAATATGGGTTCAGAAGGGATAAGGCAAACAATGTATTAACATAAACCTTCTTATTAGCAAATATACTACAGTTAAGGAAGGGCATATCCATCTCTGTTTTGCAGACTTGAGTAGTGCCTTCGACCTTGTAAACCATGCTAAACTGTGGCAGACCTTGGTAAACATGGGTGCCCCTGCAGACATAATCTCACATCTGCCACAGCTGTACGACTCCCTGACTGTACGAGCACAGTATGAAACAAACGGGGAATGCATGTCAAGATTTAGGGTTACAAGAGGCATAAGACAAGGGTGCGTCCTTGCCCCTTTCTTGTTATCTTTATATATAAATGGGGTGGATAGGTCATTGCAACAGGTAAACACTGATCCTCCAAGAGTTGGCAAGCAACCGACTCCTGTACTCCTATATGTGGACGATGCAGTGTTGCTATTTAGACCTGCAAATGGCTTGCAAACACCTGCGAGATGATTTTGTCGCCTATATGCAAGAGAAAGATTTGAAGCTTAATTTAATGAAAACTTTCTAAGTAGTATGCGGGAATGGAAAACCAAGGAAAAACCCCATTATGTTGAGGGACATGAATTAGCAGAAATACAAAATTTTACATATCTGGGAATTCAATTTTCACATGGTCGACAATGGGACTCTCAGTCGAGAATGCAAAATTGAGATTTATAACGACATCTGAAGCCCTGTTCAGATTCGCGAAAAAATTGTAAACCCGTAAGAGAAATTCTGCAACTATATAAAAGTAAATGCCTATCAGGCATTACATATGGGGCTCCTTTGTGAGGGACGACAAATTGTATGATACTGCAGAACCAGGAGATCCTTTTTTTGTGCAGATTCCTGGCAGTGACATGCTCAACATCGACATATATCATCCATATAGAACTAGATGTACCATATCTAGATGTAATTCAAATAAGTCTGAATATCACTTGGCATAGCAATTGGAGCAAAATGGGTACTAAGTTTACTAAGAAAACCATAGAAGACTGCTCAACACTTGAGCATCGTGATAAAATTCCCCGGCTGGAATATGTGAATAAATTATTTAAGGAGACTGATGAAAACATTAGCATAAAGGACCCCACTAGTATTTACAGTACAGCAAAAAGGAATTGAAAATGATCCTCACAGTGAAAAGAGAAGCCAAAAGAGAAATTAGAGAAAGATCTAAGTCTACTGTATGCAGATATTGCTTAGGTCAAACGCAACAAGGCATCCAAAGGTACCTGATCATTGTAACTAATGCACAGAATAGACTCTATCTTTCTAGATTACGTTTAGGCATTTTACACTTCTTGATTGCTTAACCCAAAATGGGGGTTTGGGATGAAAATTGACCCAAATGCCCCTGTGATGGGAAAACTGTTCAATCCACATTGCACTTTATTTTATTTTGTAAGTTTTATAAAGATATTAGAAAACGTTTCTTTACATCCACTAATTTTATCAATGAAACTCATTTACCATCAGGATGTTTTTAACTTCTTATGTAAATTGGATGGTGTTGGTACGTGCGAAGCAGTATCTTCATATATTTCATTTGCAATTAAGAGAAGAAAATCTATTTCACATCTAAAAAGATTAATATATGAGGTAGAATAATGAAGATAATTCCTGCTTGTTCCAATATTGTCATGCTTTATAACCTGTCCTCTACATGATCTTTATATTTGTGTGGCTCTGAATGCACTTTGCATAAAATGTAGTGCACTTTTTATTGCTAACGGATTTCCTTAATATGATTTTGAAAAGACAATGGTTTTAAATATGTGTTTTAATATGCTCCTTTTCGTCTTTGCGATTTTGCACATCTTTTTGCACTATATATATTCCATGGAAAACAGCCATTACAACGCGGGCATTACTACGCAATGCTATTACAACGCAACTTTTACTACGCAGATACCATTACAACGCATGCTATTACAACGCATGCTATTACAATGCAAGCCATTACATCGCATGATATTAAGGTAAGTTATTGTTTTTGGTGCTTTTGTATTGAAATGTAAAGAAATGTTAAGTAATGTTAAAAGCATTAAATTTGATTGTTTAATTTTAATACTTATTAATTAACAGGTATTAATACTTAGGGGCCGGTTACGATGGCGGAAGGATCGTCACCACCAGCTCGGCAGTGGCGATCCTTCCGTCAATTGACAGCAATTTTCCCACTGCCGAATTACGATGGCGGTGGGAATCGCTTTCGGACCGCAGCGGTCGCAAAGACCGTCCGCCACGGAACCGCCACAGGCAATCGTTACGATTGCCTGGCGGAGCGGTCAGGTACCCCCCTGCATTTCAGTGCACTAAGTGGCAGGCACTGTGTGGTGCCTTCACGTAGTGCAGTGAAATGCACAACACGCATTTTCAACACTGCGGCGGGTGATGCTGTCAGCAGCAACCACTGCAATGTGAAAATGCAAGATGCGTCCGCCACGGTGGCGGTCGCATCATAGTTTGGTGTGCGGAACCGCCGCATGTATTGCGGACGGTCCCGGTTACCACCACGATGGCGGACGGACTCCAGTCCGTCCGCCATCGTAATCGGCACCTTAGTTAGTAAAATAATACTCTTGTTTATTAATACTTATTAATTAACAGGTATTAATACTTTGATTGTAAATTAATACTCTGGTATTGTTATACAAACTAGAGTGTATTTATAAAATTAAAGTTTTTGATTTAATGTACATAATATTTAGAAATTGTGAAAAATTAGGGTAGTGATAGGGGGATGCACTAAAAAAATGGGAATTTAAGAAAATACCAATTTTTTTAAATTTAAAACAGAGTATTAATACCTGAGTATTAATTTTTGAAAATTATGGTATATTTAAAAAAAAGATTCTTTAGGCTATATTATAATTCACAGGTATTAAAGTATTAAGTTACAAATAAAAGTGTATTTATAAAATACACTGATGTTTACATTAATTTTTAATTGTGCATAATATTTAGTAATACATAAAAATTAGGGTAAAGTGGGATGTTTTTGAAAATATTTGGGGGTGTAAAAGGGCTTTAAAAAAGAGGTATAAATGAAAAATGAAGTTTAAATTAATAATTAAAGAGAGATATGGGTGGAGTAATTTATTAATACTAGGGTATTGTTATGTAATATAATGTTAAAAAAATAATTAAATTTTAAAAAAGATTTGAATTATTTAAATGCTATAATTTATTAATTTCAAATATGGGTAGACTGTATGGGATATAGGGATTGTGTTGGACAAGTTTATAAATACAATGATATTAATTTACATACTAGAGTTATTATAGTATTAATTAAACAATTATTAAAAAATACATTAGAAAAATTAATAAAGTAATGTAGACATTAAAATATAACAAATGGTAGATTTATTAAATATAAAATACATTTTAAAAATAGTTAATAGTTTTAAAAAAATTATAGCATTAAAAAAAATGAAGACACATTTTTTAAGAATAAAATATTATAATTTTTATAACAAAATTTAATTAACAGTAGAAATATAAATGAAAATATTATTAAAAAATAGAAGGAAAATAGAATCATTTTAAAAAATATAAAACTAAAATTTGTAAATGTGTCACATTTTTTAATCGATTTTATTAAATGTTTTCTCACAGTTTTACATTGGAGTCTATGATGTAAATTGTCCTTTTTCTCTTTTGACAGAAATAGAGGACATTGCCGCTTGAACGAACGTCATTCAGTGGATCGTCGCGCTCAGGATCAGAATCATGGAAGAGCTGAATCCAGGTAAGCAGATTTTATACTTTAAAAAATAAGTTAGTGGTGGTATAGTTTATTGTAAAGAGAGAGGAGGGAGGTTTATAGAGGAGATGTTTTTAGAAATGTTTGTATGTTTTAACCAGAAAACTTATTCCAACACAGGTCGCAAGTTGTAGGCCCACATCGGGTTTATTGGTTTCGAAACACTTAGGTGTCGATTCTGATTTCGGCCGGAAAACGTACTATCCGACACGGACCCGTCATTTTTTCCGACCGAACCGTACACACGCCTTACAAATAGCTGAGTACGATGGGAAGCTTGAAATTTACGACGACTCGGCCGGAAAATATATTATACGTCCGAGTCAGCAGGAAAGGAGCCTGACGCGATAGACTCGTACGCGCAAAATTCGAGATAGCCAAGCGTCAACCTACAGACACGTACGCGAACGACTCCATGTAGCCAAGCATCAACACGACCCGACAGACTCGGACGCCAACGATGCCACATAGCCAAGCATCAACACGACACGACAGACTCGGACGCCAACGATGCTACATAGCCAAGCATCAACACGACCTGACAGACTCGGACGCGAACGATGCCACATAGCCAAGCATCAACACGACCTGACAGACTCGGACGCGAACGATGCCACATAGCCAAGCATCAACACGACACGACAGACTCGGACGCCAACGATGCTACATAGCCAAGCATCAACACGACCCGACAGACTCAGACGCCAACGATGCCACATAGCCAAGCATCAACACGACCTGACGGACTCGGACGCCAACGATGCCACATAGCCAAGCATCAACACGACCTGACAGACTCGGACGCCAACGATGCCACATAGCCAAGCATCAACACGACCCGACAGACTCGGACGCCAACGATGCCACATAGCCAAGCATCAACACGACACGACAGACTCGGACGCCAACGATGCTACATAGCCAAGCATCAACACGACCTGACAGACTCGGACGCCAACGATGCCACATAGCCAAGCATCAACACGACCTGACAGACTCGGACGCCAACGATGCCACATAGCCAAGCATCAACACGACCCGACAGACTCGGACGCCAACGATGCTACATAGCCAAGCATCAACACGACCCGACAGACTCGGACGCCAACGATGCCACATAGACAAGCATCAACACGACCTGACAGACTCGGACGCCAACGATGCCACATAGCCAAGCATCAACACGACCCAACAGACTCGGACGCCAACGATGCCATATAGCCCAGTATGAATGGAACAGACTCGTCCAAAACAAATTACACAAGAACAAGCATCAAGTGCTGTCAAAATGACTTACAAAATGAAAAGAAAAAAAACCAATGGAAACAGAAAGAAGACTACCAAAAAACACATTGTCATCTCCAAAAAAACACATTTTCAAATAACAAGACACACCCACAACGCAACCAATATAAAGGGAGCCAAAAGTTCCCAACACCATTTGCTACTTCGATAGACATGCAAGCACACCACACCACTAGACAGACAACTCATCTAGCTACCACAAATACACACATCCCATCCACCAAACAACATCCACACAACTAGCACCAAAGAAACACACCTCCACTCACACACACTCACCCTCACCTTCACACACACACACATCTCCACCAACACCCATCACCATGCCCCCAAAGAAGAATCCACAGTTCTTAGCTGCTGAGTTGGAAGTGATGATAGATGGAATCATCCGAGTTGAGCCACAGTTATTTGGCAGCTTGGCCCAACAGACCTCCCAGTCCCAGAGAACCAAGATGTGGGAGAGGATTGTTAACAAGGTGAATGCCCATTCACCTACCTTGCGCACAAAGGAGGATATCCGGAACCGGTATTATGACGTTCGCAGGAGGGTAAAGAGGCTCATTGCCAGAGAACATGCCCTGAGCACCAAGACTGGGGGTGGACGTCATAAACCGGTGCATTTCACCACCTGGGAGGTGAAGGTGCGGGACCTCCTCCCACAGGAGGTCATAACTGGACTAGCTGGAATCCCTGAACCTGGTGAGTACATGTACAAATAGTCTAAATTCACCCCAAATACACAGCCACCACAGCAACACATCTTTAATGTAACTATGTACACACTGTCATGGAACCCTGGAACATGCTGGCCCATTTGTCCTGGGTGGGAGGAGGAGTGGAAGCAATGACTACTGCCACCAGCACACACTAGTCCCCCCCAGTCCCACAAGAACACATCTGTCACTATGCTGTCCCTGAGAGTGAATGCAAATGCCCTGTCAAGATGGCTATACAGGGCCATCCTGTACGAAATCTGGAAATATCTACTGCCAGTTCTTGGCCTACTCACACAACTACAGACCATAACCTTAACTGCACATTACACACACTGACAGGTATAGATCAGTCACATGTGCCCTCAATGTGCATGCTACAAATGTGTGTGGAGGACAGGACACACTCTAAGTAGCTGTCACACCACATAACACAAAACACACACAGATAAACACACATCCGGGACAATGCCCACGGACAGTAGATGTGAGGTGTAATGCAAGATGGCTGACACTCTTGCGTTGTGTCATGTGCACAAGGCATTGTTGTGTGTAGCATTGTAATTCAACATCAGTCAGCGGTCTCAGCATCCTTCAAAAATACCACCCTCACTGTCATTGCTCCTCTGACAATGATGAGTAAGCTGGTCTGTTAGCCATTGGAAAGTGGGGTAGAAGTCAACACAGCCTAACTCAAGCACTAAACACACTGTACCTCACAGCTCTGACCATGAAAAGGCAAAAGACCATCCCTGGGAAAGATCTCTCTGTCCATGGAGAACAAGTAGAATGTACATGAAGTGATCATGTGCAAAAGTATGCAGCAACAAAATGCACCACATCAAGATATACACATGTGTGCAAAGTGATGAAAAATATCGACATAAATATGACTACTCACATTGCATACGTTCACAAACAATGCAAAAAATACACACGCATAACAACAACCATGTTGGGACATAGCAGAACAGCACAATGCGAAACATCACACAAACTTGCTGTAGGCTCTGCGCAGGAGTACAAACTTATACTATTCACCATTACAAGTCCAGTGTGGGCAACATTAGGAAATGTCAGATCATACTATTATCGCATAATACAACTACTCATGTCAGTTACTCCCCTACTGCATGCCAATGTAATGAGCTGTGTTTCAAGGACTGCCATGTAACAATGCATTTGTCAGAAGAAACGCGTTGCTATTGCATACGAGGTTACACATGTGATGTCATTGATTGTTCACATCAACACATACATCCAAGCAAAATCATCTAATGATGACACATATTCAGGAGAGTGAGTTTGCATGTCACCCCAGCAATGTAACTGTCAGAAACTCCACAAAGGCAAGCACAGATGCACAATTCCTGCCAAACATAAGATTAGTTACAGTATGTATGTCATAGTGAAAACACTGATGTGTGAAATAACAACACACCTGGCTCATGCACAGTGTGACACTTGCCAAAAAATTAATACAAACAGTCAAGGATAACAATACATGCACATTGATGCACATAACTGGACATGCTCAGTAAACCACATGTCTCCAAAATAACAATGTCCGATTACAAAAAAGCTCAGTGTCTGTGACGATTGATGAGTAGAAATAAGAAGGAAACGCAACATTATCCACAACATCTTCACATTTGGCTGTGCATGACAACATAACATCTGAAAATACACAACTAACATTGTGTCTCTCTACTACCCACAGGCACTCCAGAACAGAGGGCATCATCTGGAGAAGATTCAGAGACCACCAGCAGCTCCAGCACAACGTCGGACACTGAGACCTCCAGTGTGGATGACTCTCACACCTCCTCGGGCGATGGGAACCAACCTGGCACCTCCTGTGTGGATCAGCATGCGGCACCAGTACGATCAGCAGCCCCAGCGACCACTCCTGCAACGTCCATTAACATCCAGACGCCCTGGATCCCCACGGACACACCCAGACAACAAAACCCTGGGAGCACAGCAAGACAGCCCAATCAGGATTTGGCAGGAAATACCAGCCCTGTCAACAATGAAGGAGGACAGGAGCTGTCAGTGCGTGCTATGCCAGGCAATGTCTGTGCGGGTAGGGAAAGGAGTGGTGTGAGGGTGCGTGGTGGGAGGACACGTCCCACAGCTGGTGTCGGACAACAAGCTGACCCCGAGTTACAACGCATTTTTGATGTATATCGCGAATGCACCGGAGACTTTGGCCAGGTTGTCGGGATCCTCAGGGACATAAAACATCAGCAGGCTGCACATTTCGACCGGATGGACAACCATATGGACCGTGTGGACCAACACATGGACCGTATGGACCAACACATGGACCATATGGAGTCCAACTGGTCGAAAATAGACAATCTCACGGCGGTGCATAGGGACATACTTACATGCCTATGCCAGATAACCACCAACATTACCCCACCTCCCCGTGTGCACTCCACACCTGTTGCCTCTACATCGGCAACTGCCACAGGGAGGGATGAGGAGTCTGGCGTAGAGTCCCCTCCGCTGCTGCAGCCTGATACTGAGGGTCCACCCCCAACAAAGAAGAGGAGGAGCCGTCCAAGGAAGGATGGCAAGTGAGAGACTGATGGACATGCATCCCCCCCGGAACCAAATAAATGCTCTGGATATCCTCCATTGTGTGCAAATCATTCACTTTGTTGACAGTCCCTGGACTCTCCCACATGGGATGGAGCATGTAAGTTGGACTAAATGCCAAATGGACTGTGGATTTCGCTCAGAAGGATTTTCATCTGACAACACTTCCAACTCCTCTATGAACTGTGGATAATAAATTTGGGAATGCAATCACCTTTACCTGTTAGATTTTGTCACATGCACATTAATAAATTCATATTCACACAATCCCTGTGTCATCTGTGAATTGTACACTGTACCCACTTATTAGCTCATGTTATGTATCACCTGGCACTGTCTCACACTGAGGTGCATGAGTTCTGTGGTAGTGATTCTTCTCATACAGAAGTATGCACAGCAAAATAGGCCGTTGTTGAAGGATGGCTGGACATTAGTTGCACATCAGAACACATAATCCAATGACCTACTACCTCTGGTGTCTCATCATCTCAACAAAATATATGCAGAAGACACCCAATGATTCTACCACCCAGTAGCCAGCACCAACAACATCTCCGAAGCAAGGTAGCAATGCACACATTCACGCTCACTCACCCATGCTTGTCCACCAAATCAGGAATCAGAGTGTGTGTAATGTTCAATAATTCAAGTGTGAGAAAAAACAATCTCTGACTGTTGTCCTACAATGCAGCATACGAGCTAGCCCCAGTAGCAGTAAACATGATTCTCAAACAACATACAATTCCATAATCAAACATAATAGTACAGGTGAAATGTGTTTACAACCTCAGTGTGGAAAGCACCACCCTCCCTGTGATGGTGACAGATTCTACAAACCATTGAAGAACTCTGTGGCAATACGGGTCAACCGCTCACCTCAGACAGTAGGAGTACTGGTCACAGCATATGCACAGCAAAGCGCTGGTGCGTATACGTAGATCTTCCATCTGTGTAGATTATTGCCCTGTGCGTCAATGTAATGCAAGTATTCCACTTATGTGTAACAAAGTGTAGCAGTTCATGGCGAAACTATCTGTGCTGACTAGTTCTACCATTACAAAGAGTCCTGTTTTTCAACCTTGTGGCGCAGCGCTTCAGCAGTACCAAAATGATCTCATGTGGACTCAAATGCATCTTGCACTACAATCACAGAAAGAATGTGTGCTAAAATGTCACACACAAAGCTATTATGTCAGCTTGGCTCTGGTAACTTTAGCATAATACAGCATGATCCTAGGGACCAGCTTACAATTCATCTACCGCCTCATGAAGAAATGTCACATGACACATACCAGAGATAGCCACGCAAGGTCAGCACAACACACATAGCACATGCAACATTAAACATTGCACACACTGTTGTCAAATAAAAACCATTGAACCGCACAAACAAAGACCATTGTCTAATGAAATGAACACCATGGCAGAAAAACATGATATGAACGGTTGTAGCATGTTTTTGCTACGGAGAAGGCAAACATCAATGTATGTAACAGGTTTATTACACAGGCAGAAGCTCTGCTCAACACAAAAGCAAACTGATTACAGTTCCAAGTATCCAAATAAACCAAAGAAAAGACAAATCTGACCAAATAGATTGGCTGTCAGAGAGTACTGGTCCAAATTGAAAAGGCATTATGGAACAGCGTTGTGTGTACCCACACAACAGCCAAAGGAGCCTGTGAAGGAGAGACATAGTACAGTCTTAATTACAACTTGCCATGATGACATATCCAATCATTGACTCACTATTGTCCATTGTAAATTCTGACCAATTGCTAGGAGTGAATACAACAATGTAGTGGAGACCATCATAACTTAACATACACTGTACAACGGCAATGAGCCTGTAAATTAGCTGACCCACACACATATCACAACATATTGTCCTACATACACACATCACGCTTAGGAAAGGCATCATCAGACATATATGCATACTTACACTCAAGCAAAGAAGTTGTCAATGAGCTGTCTCCTGACATCCACCTCCTCTTCCTCCTCCTCCTCACTGGCAACGTTCCCCAGGCCTGGATCCTCCCATGAGGGAGGACGTTGGTCCCTGTCATCCTGAATGAGCGGTAACTTATTCCTCACAGCCTTGCTGTGAAGCATGCAGCACACTATAATGATTTTGCACACCTTCTCTGGGGAATATTGAAGGGCACCTCCTGTCCGGTCAAGGCAGCGGAATCTGGTCTTCAGCAGCCCAAATGTGCGCTCAATCACACACCTGGTCCGCCCATGTGCCCCGTTGTAATGGACATCAGCAGGTGTGACTGGGTTCCTGAGTGGTGTCAGCAACCAGGGCATGTTTGGGTATCCAGAGTCTCCTAAAATTATCAAATATGAAGGATCAGTTGAGCAACAACAGGGTACAACACGACAGACAATGATCACACAACGGACACTGACAACTTGACTCACCAACAAGCCAGGCACGCTCATTCATGAACTGGGACATCAGCTGGGGGATCCGACTCATCCTCATTATGTATGCGTCGTGTGCAGATCCCGGGAAACGCACACATACATGGGAGATGATCTGGTCCGCCAGACATACCACAAGGGCATTGATTGAATGAAAGTGTTTACGATTCCTGTAAACCTGTTCATGGGCTCGTGGTGCAACCAAACCCACATGTGTCCCATCAATCGATCCAATCACATGTGGCATGTGTCCCAGGGCATAAAAGTCATCCTTAATGGCACGGAACTGTGGCGGTGTGGGAAAATGTATGTACAGGTCGAGGAACCTCAACATGGCCTCACACACATCCCGGAGCACTCGACTGAACATCGTCTGGGACATCCCACCAGCATCAGACACAGTAAACTGGAACAAACCTGTGGTAAAAAAATGTAGTGCCGCCATCACCTTCACCTTGGGGGTCAGGGCAAAGGGATATGTGCATCCAGGTAGCAAGTGTGGTGACATCTGGTCTGTCAATTCCAAAATTAATGCCCTTGTGAACCTGTATTTCCTCATGCACTCACGCTCCACCATGGTTTCAAGTTCCGGGAAGGGTCTGTGGACATTTGGTGCCCTGAGGAACACATGACAAAGTATGTACACATATTACTATATGAATTAAACTTCAAGTAATACAGTATCAACAGATTGCGTGGCACTTACAATGATGACACAGTGAAGTCAGATGTCTGAGGTTGACCTAATCCAGAAATTACAGCAATGTGAGCATGAACATACACACAATTATTTCATGTATTACCAAATAATCCTGTGTAGTACTGTGACTACTCACTGTTCTCTGACACTCTCCATGTGATCAATTGTAACATGCACAACACACACACAATTAAGTATCAGCCATAGATTCTTAGGTCAAATAGCACATGCATTGAATGTACACAGACATGGACAAGGTATTACGACCTAGCAACAACACTACATACAGACAGCTTGTCACCATGCACAACACTGTCATGGTCTGGACATTGTCATGATGTGATGTATGACCTACACAACACAATGATCCCCTGGGACAGTGGCCAAGCATAGGAGGATGATCTGTGAAGTGGTCACTCACACTAGTCATGTCCCTCACAAACACTGCTATAGTTGCACTGTAAGCTAGGATCATAATGTGAGTAGTCTTGTCTATTGTGTCTGTCCCATTTGACATGTGCAGAACTCCATCCACACAGGGCATACAGCATGCCATTATTCATACATACATTGTCTGAGTTGATGAGTGGGCATTGCATGCACGTGTCTGCCACCTCCTGACCGAGCCGGACTGACAGATTGCATGCTTGATTCAATGCTGTTCGACGCAGGTGAGTTTTCAATACACGCGTCTGCCACCTCCTGACCGAGCTGGACTGACAGATTGCATGCTTGATTCAATGTTGTTTGACGCGGGTGAGTTTTCAATACACGCGTCTGCCACCTCCTGACCGAGCCGAACTGACAGATTGCATGCTTGATTCAATGCTGTTCGACGCGGGTGAGTTTTCAATACACGCGTCTGCCACCTCCTGACCGAGCCGGACTGACAGATTGCATGCTTGATTCAATGCTGTTCGACGCAGGTGAGTTTTCAATACACGCGTCTGCCACCTCCTGACCGAGCCGGACTGACAGATTGCATGCTTGATTCAATGCTGTTCGACGCGGGTGAGTTTTCAATACACGCGTCTGCCACATCCTGACCGAGCCGGACGCACTGGTTGCCTGTTGGTCGTCATGGTGACAGACGCGCATTTTGCATCGTGCACGATTCACGTAGGATACGATTCAGTTAACTTTTAGAACAAATGTATCAAAATCTAAACTGTCATGATGCAGGTATTTTGAAAGTTGCGGTAGGCGTGTCCGATGCGTCCTATCTCATGGATTGGACTAATTCATAGGATGCGAACGAGTCGGACCTATCGCTTTGTACGCATGGGACCGATTCTGCCTCTGCAGCACAAATATAAGGCTGTGTCTTGCCCTGAGAGCTCACTTGCCTGCACTGAATGCTCCATATAGACATCTCTGCTACCACTGCTGCTGTCTCTGTATCCTCTGGCTCCAAGGATGGCACGTACTGTGGAGAGGGCCCCAGCCTTCACAGAGGAGGAAAACCAGGCCCTGCTGGACAGCCTCCTACCACAGTACAGCAAGCTGTATGGGAAACCAGGGGAGCAGGTGAGTGTGCAGTCCACATCCTCTCTCATTGTGCATCTTGTCTGACTAGCACTAATGGCGTTGTGTAAAGCATTGGCTAGCATGTTCACTCAGTAGTTGTCACACCCAAAGTGTGTAGGTACCTGCACTGAACAGGTACTGTGCTGTGAGAGTGCATTTAGAGACGGTCATACTACCCAGGCAATGTTTCCATGTTGGTGATGCAGGACAAGTGTCCATCCACATAGTTGCACTACCTGTGTACATCAGATGCCCTTGTGAACAGCACATGTTTATCCAACTGTGTGATGCACAAACATGTTGTATGTGTGTTAATGGCCCTTTAACTTTGTCATCCTCACAGGTTGATGCCCATCAGAAACAGGAGATCTGGCTGACCATTGCCAGGGCAGTTCGATCTGTGGGGGTCCACAGGCGTCGCATCCGCAGCTGCCAGAAGAGGTGGCAGGACCTACGTGGCTGGAGCAGACGCATTGCTAGAGTCCTGCTGAAGCTGTCGCCTCCTCGCAGTAGGGGCGGACACCGGACCCTGACCCCCCACATGCGCCGGATTCTGCCAGTGGTCTTCCCTGACCTGGATGGGCTGTTAAAGGCCAGACAGCAGCAAGGAGGGGGTAAGTGCATGCCTTGTCTGTGAACTGTGTCTAACATGATCTTTGCATTCCTTCAGCCTGGTTACGCTACCACAGTTTGTCTGTCTGCTTGAACTAGAATCATGTCCATTATTTCTGTAATGGCCCTTCCTCATCTGATACACAGGTGTGTCCCTTTCAGTCAGTGACATGTCTCACGGGGGGGCCTGCTGTTGTCCAAGGTTGATGTGGGGGACCGCATCTGCTACTGGCAGTATGTATTAGCCTTCATGAGTGTGGAATTTATTGACATGTATCTGCACATTGACAGATATGTGACATGCACTCTGTGTGGGCCATACATACGTGTCCTAGTTGATGCTCTGCCTCACCATATGTGTCTGGGGTGTTACCCACACACACATGCAGCATGTGTGACAATGTTGTGATCTCTGAAGTATGTCCATCATGTGTGTCACACATGCATGGACACATGCCTACTGTTCGGGCTAATCCCATGTTGCACATGGACCAGGTCAGGCATGTCTACTCCGGACATGGTGTACACTCAGTTTTCCTACTCATGTGTGTCAAAGTAAATTGAATGCATTGTGCAATGTGCAATCAGGTGTCAGCCTCTGTCTCATTGTGGAGTGGGCTAGCTTTTTAGACTCCTGGGGTGTCAATTATTTTTGGGTGGTCAGACAGCTGACATGTGGCTGTTGGATCTTCATGATGGGGTCAAACATCGGTGTGTAATCACTTGACTGTGCCTGATGGTGTTTCCAAAATTTAAGTGCAGGCAGCTATACTTCATTGTCATCAGACTGTGATGTGCTCATGTTGCCAGACTTGTGCTTGCTGTCACTCTACTGTGGCATATGTTGGAAGTGGGATCATCATTTGCCTTAACATGTGGGTAGCAGTGGGGCAACATGTGCACTTGACAGATGCAGGGCTTATATTCCCCACAACTACATTATTGAGATACAGTGCAGACTGTTTGTTTTGTGATGCACTGCCCCAGTGACAGAAGGCAGCAATGACTGATTACCCAGACTGCCCTGTAGCATGTTGTTTAATTTGCTCTAGTGTATCCTGCAGTGATGGAAGTTGTCCTGCATGCACTCAATTGTGGCATCGTCCAGCAAGACATGAGCACATCATGGTGTGTGGTGAAGGAAGCATATCCATATTACTGACAATTACTTTGGCCATCCCTTTACCTGACACATGTACAAACTCAGTGGCAGGAGATGGTATATGTGTGTACTGACACATTTCCATCACAAATCCTGCAGTTCAGGCAACTGTCTATGTGGTGCATGTGTGCACAAATGAGTCGTGTCTGGCTACATTCACCAGACTGATGTCTCCATGGACATGTAGGATATGAGGGGCATGGTTTTCTGGCAGACTGACATGTGTGTTTGGCAAATATGTGTCTGCACTTAAGAGTATTTACTGCAAATGATGCACAAACGTGCGCTGTCATGTGCTGTTCTGACTGTGATGTGTGATGTCTATACAGGTGACTGATGTTTCTCTGTTTACCCTGTTGATTTGTAGTTACATCTACGGACACTGGAGGAGACAGCTCCACGGACCATGAGGAGCCAGAGCGCCAGACAGGGTCCGCTGCGGAGGATTCGGAGGGTGGAACGGAGGGTGAGGGGGCCACACTGAGGAGACCTCGGCTACGTCCACCTCGGCTGAGGAACACGCCAGCTTCAGTGATGACTCCCTTGTGGAGGCGGGTGCCAGCAGCCCCCAGACAACACCTAGCAGGTCTGGCCCCGCCACCACCACCATCTCCACCCTCCCTTCTGCTCCCATTCCAGATGTCCGTGGAGGCTCCCGTGTAAGGGAGCATGTCTCCTTCGTGCCAGGCACCGCACCACCTGCCCCTGTCTCCCCTGCTGCCCTGAGTGTGGAGTCTGTGGAATTACTGAAGCAGCTCCATGTAGGTCAGACAGCGATGCTGAGTGTCCTCCATTCCCACACCAGTCTGTTGACACAACTGGTGTCCTTCATGGAGGGCATCTCATCAAGCATGTCTGCCCTACATCGGACCATTCAGGCCATGGCCTCCACACAGACGGCAGCAGTGTCCCTCCTCCAACAGGCCCTCACCCCTGCTACCTCTGCCACATCCACAGTCACCACTCCCCTGCCTGTCCAACAGACACACACACCCGCACATGCACGCACCACATCAGGCAATGGCAGCACACAGACACGCAAGCCAAAGTCTCAATCCACAAGCACGCACACTCCGGGGACTGATGGCACACACACAGGGGATGGTTCACAGACACACATACAGGCATCCACAAGCACTCCGCATTCCTCAGATGCCTCTCCCTCCAAAACACCTTCCCTTGCCTCACCTACTGCCCCCACTTCCAAGCAGCTCTTCCTCTGTGACCTTGGCCTCTTCCCCACAGGACCATCTGCTCCAACTTACAAGGGGAAGAGGAAGTCAGCACGCACAGAGGGGAGTTCCCCTGCAAAACGGACACCCTCCCCCAGGTGCATGGACACTGAGGCCCCCACCCGCAAGTCTCCCCGGACCAGGAAGGGTAAGACACCACCAAAGGCACAGGCTTCCACCTCACACTCTCCATCCTGCAGCACCCCGGACACCAATAAACAGGTCCTACGGCCATTCCCTGCACCAGGTTCACCCACACACCCATACCGCATACCCAGGATGCTTAGGCCCTCCCCCCCTTCCACATGCACTTCCACCCCCACCTCACATGCTCAGCCTGTTCCTGCCACTGGTGTGGAAACCGTGTCTCCCCCCTCTGTACTGCCCACCTCATCTGAACCCCATTTCACTCCTCTTGATGTTGGCACTGCAGTAGGAGGGACATCCCACCCGTCTGATTTGGGCACTGCAGTTGAGAGCCTGTCCACCACATCTGTCCTGCACACTGCAGTGGTGCAGGTAAACCCCACATCTGACTTGTGCCCAGCAGTGGTGACGGCGCCCACTGTGTCAGACCCCTCCACTGCAGTTGCTGGCGTCACTCCTGCACCCACCACACCTCCCCTGGCCCATTCTCCTGTCCCCTGATCCTGTCCCTGCGGTGCCTGGCCTGCCACTATGTATGCCCCTCCAAGGGGTGCGATGTCCCTGGTCCATAGCAGTGCAGGCAATAAATGGATGACAAGTTTTCACCTGTTACCCTGGTTGGACTCTTTGATGGACTGGCCATTGGCCTTTTTGCATCGTGGCATGAACATTCATATATATTTTATTGCTGAATAAAGCCATTTTTGTTATCCAGTGGTGTTGCATATTATGTACATGATGTTGATGATGTGTATCATGAACTTGCTATTGTAATGGTGTCTGTGTTTGTGCTACGGCACCACTGCACTGTTATGTCTTTTCCCGGCCATTGGCAATATGTTTTTGGGAGGTTTTACCCTAGTGTCCCTGTGTCTCCTGGCTCATCGGCCTGCACATTCATCATGTTTGGTATCTCCCATTGCTGACATGGTATGGTACTTGTTCACATAACATCTACAGTCTCCACAGGATTCCTTAGTGTGTGTGTCTGTTGGTGCTGATATGTGTGTATTCCTCATGGTGCTCACTTTGCACATTGTCTGACTGTTCACTGGAGTCATTGTCAAGGGTCATGGCCATTGCTTGTCTGCACATGGCAGAGGGTGTTCTTGTGATACACGGCAATATTTGCCAAACCAAATCTATGTTTGTATGTGACACAACCACTACATTGCCACAACATTGCTTGTGCAATTTTGACACGGACTCATGCATGCTGTTTTGAAGATGCTGCTATTTTCATGTACACAATGACCTTTTGGTCACTGTGGTGATGGGGGGTTTATGTCCCATTACAACAGTGATCAGTTGCAGCAGGATATTAGTGACACACATTAACATTTTGGGCACATATGTGTTGTGAGTCACATTGTATGTCCACTGCCACATTCTGTGTTGTGAGCATTTGTCACATACAAACATGCAATGCTGCAAAGATGGTAGAGGGGGTGGTTTGCTTAGTCTCCCTATGTGTGTGTATCCTGGTGTTGATAGGCATCCACCCCCCTATGGGGAGGACAATACTGTGAGTGATAGGCATCTACCCCCCTATGGGGTGGACAATACTGTGATTGATAGGCATACACACCCCTATGGGGTGGACAATACTGTGTGGGATAGGCATCCACCCTCCTATGGGGTGGACAATACTGTGGGTGATAGGCATCCACCCCCCTATGGGTGGGATATGCTGGGAGTGATAGGCTTCCACCCCCCTATGGGGTGGGCAATACTGTGAGTGATAGGCATCCACCCCCCTCTGGGGTGGACAATACTGTGAGTGATAGGCATCCACCCCCCTCTGGGGTGGACAATACTGTGAGTGATAGGCATCCACCCCCCTATGTGGTGGACAATACTGTGTGTGATAGGCATCCACCCTCCTATGGGGTGGACAATACTGTGGGTGATAGGCATCCACACCCCTATGGGTGGGATATGCTGGGAGTGATAGGCATCCACCCCCCTATGGGGTGGACAATACTGTGAGTGATAGGCATCCACCCCCCTATGGGGTGGACAATAATGGGAGTGATAGGCATCCACCCCCTATGGGTGGGATATGCTATTTGGGATAATCATCCACCCCCTATGGTGGTGTTTCCTTTCGTGTACTCGTGACATTTTGGTGTGTGGTAGGTGTCTAACTTACCTTCTGCATCGTGCGCGTCGGTAACGATGGGCGTACAGTACAGGGAAGTCATGCGCGATTGGATACATGGCTGCTCCGTCTCGTCCCCGTTGATCGTGTTCTGGCGCGACTCGGAGCTTTCATTCATACGCCTCGTCCGGATGCTGTGATGTGCTGGAGCCGGCGCCCTGTGCGATGTGTATTGGGGACGCATCGTACTTGCGTATCCGGAAATTGGTTAGGTTGCGCCTCCGTACGACTCGGTTTCCGTGTTTCCTGAGCCTGTTCGCTACTGACATAGTGCATGAATCGGAGCGGACGATTCGGTCGGAGATTTGCCTGTTATACGCATCGTACTTGCTAGTTTGTAGGAAAAAGCTCCGGATACGGGTCGGACGTAAGGTAAGCCTACGAATAGCATTGGGAAGGCACTTTTGGCGACATCGGAATCGACCCCTTAATGTAGACATTAAAATATAACAAATGGTAGATTTATATTTTTAAATAAAAAGTGTTCCGAAACCAATAAACCCGACGTGGGCCTACAACTTGCGACCTGTGTTGGAATAAGTTTTCAGGTTAAAACATACAAACATTTCTAAAAACATCTGCTCTACTTCTATAAACCTCCCTTTTAAATATAAAATACATTTTAAAAATAGTTACTAGTTTTTTAAAAATAATAGCATTAAAAAACAAATGAAGACACATTTTTTAAGAATAAAATATTTTTATTTTTAAAACAAAATGTATTTAACAGTAGAACCATGAATGAAAATTTTATTAAAAAATAGAAGAAAAATAGTATAATTTTTACAAAATATAGAAATAAAATTTGTAAATGTGTAAAAAAAAATTGTAGATTTTATTAAATGTTTTCCCACGGTTTTACATTGGAGTCTATGATATAAATTGTCCTTTTTCTCTTTTGACGGAAATAAAGGACGTTACCGCTTGAACGTAGAACGTCATTCAGAGGATCGTCGCGCTCCGGATCAGAAGCATGGAAGAGCTGCGTCCAGGTAAGCAGATTTTATACTTTAAAAAATAAGTTAGTGGTGGTATAGTTTATTGTAAAGAGAGAGGAGGGAGGTTTATAGAAGTAGTGTAGATGTTTTGAGAAATGTTTGTATGTTTTAACCAGAAAACGTATTCCAGCACAGGTCGCAATTTGTAGGCCCACGTCGGGTTTATTGGTTTCGAAACACTTTTTATTTAAAAATATAAATCAAAAGTGTTATGAAAACAATATTATAAGATGTGTTAATTGGGGCGACGTGTTTTACTAAAGAAGTGACTTCGTCGACGTTGTTTTTTTGAAAATTAAGGGGCTGATTACGATGGCGGAACTATCGCCACCGCCGGGCCGGGGGTGAGGTCCGCCGGCCCTGCGGACCGCGATTCTCCGACCGCCATATTACGATGGCGGTAGGATCCAGACCGCGGCGGAGGCAAAGCCCGTCCGCCACGGAACCGCCACAGGCAATCGTTATGATTGCCTGGCGGAGCGGTCAGCATGCTTACAATGGTGGCGGAGCCAAGCAGGCTCCGTCCGCCGAATTACGATGCTGGCGGAAGCCAGCCTTTCCGTGGTGGGTAAACCGCCATTGAAAGGCTGGCGGGGATTGGTTTCGGGGGCCCGTTGCGGGCCCCCCCTGTGTTGGGGGGAGGTGTGGGTGCACTGCATTTCACTGCACCATGTGGCAGGCACAGTGTAGTGCCTGCCACGTAGTGCAGTGAAATGCACAACATGCTCTTTTCACCATCGAGGCGGTGCTGCTGTCAGCAGCCACCGCCGCAATGTTAACGGTGCGGAATCTGACCGCAGCGGTGGCGGTCCCATCCTAATCGGGTTGGCGGGACTGCCGCATGCATGGCGGATGGTCCCAAACACCGCTACGATGGCGGGCGGACCAAGTCCGCCCGCCATTGTAATCAGCCCCTAAGTGTTTACATGAACACAGTGTTTTTAAGAAACTATTTTGCATTGCTTTATTAGGAAATACACACTTTTGAGTGCTTTTTTTCATAAAATCGGAGTATCTGCAATGAATTTGGAATTTCGAATGGCATTGGATTTGATTTCGAAGGAGAGGATTGCAACGCTGGACTTCTTGTTGCGTTTTTAAAGAAAAAAAAATTCGGGATTTTTTTTTTCGGGATGCGATTTTTGGTAGTTGGGCACTGTTCTTTATTGCCACCAATTTTTTAAGATGGTCAATAAAGACTTTGCTAAACTGTGTCCATTTTTGGTCCAAAAATTTCGGGTCATGGATTACTGGACGTTTACTGGATTTATTACAATGGATTGTGGGAATACAGGAGACTCCTGGTGAAAATGGGGATTTTAAGAAAGTTCAAGAATTGAAAAAGAAGACATCTAAAGGTAAGAAACCCAATTTTAATTTTTTTATTTTATTTAAAAAGCCAATTTAATTAGTGGGATTGTTTGTCAAAACAGGCAAGTAACTTGTTAGTGGGGTAAGTGTAGGTTAGAAATTGAGGATGTGTGTTATCTAGGTAGTCTGAAGCCACCATCAACGAAAATTGTTGAATTGCACCCAATAGTCTCTCGGACATTTCCTTAGTTCTTTTTGATATTCGTGGGTTCAGACTACCTGTTAATGATTGCAAAATTCTCATTTCTTGGAAACTTTGCTACTTCCTCAAAATTTCCAAAAAATGATAAAAGTTAGGATGTGGTTTTCCAATCGATTTAATGAAGGAGTTGTGCCATCCCTCTATGGCATTATTTGTTTTTGCTCCTCCCTCTAAGCAGGTCGAGTAGTAGTTCCACCACTTCACATGGTAACGTGGCTTCCTCCTGCGGCCTGACCTGCTTAGATGGCCAATCCATGTGTCTTCAAAATAATTTAGAAAGGGTGCCAATTTGTCTTCATTATCTGTAAAAAAAAATCCGAATCAGTAATAGATGTGTAGTACTCATCTACACTGTCAGGAGGAACAAAACAAAGAGCAGTTAGTTTTTAGTTCAAATTGAAGTTTACTGTCTGATATATAATCCTCAACTAAGGATGTTTTTGTATTTTATGCCAATATGCCTGCGAAAAGTGGAAAAAACATCCTTGAATTTGGGTATCCGTGTACATTTTGGTAATAGTATTAATCATAGGTAATTCAAAGTCAATTAAAACTTTTCGAGGACTTTTGTTCATTGTTTATGCTTTAATCACTGACAAAAGTTCAGTGTATGTTGAGGTTTGTTTATCAGGCAGTAAACTGTAGACTAAGGGGACTACTGTATTATTAATGTAGGCATGAATAGTGTATATTTGGGTGAATGGATGGGGCGTGGATTTAAACGTCCCATCCATCATCCAAATATCACTACTCTCTAACTTAACAAGATTAGGGGGAGTGCTAAAGATAAGAATTCGTTTAAGAGGGTTTTGGTTGTCATGCAAAAGAAAGGGTTCGTTAGTTACAGTTACAGAAAGCTCAGGTGGAATGTTTATGTCAGAGAAAGTTTGGGGGGTTACACGTTGGGGGTTACTTGCCTGTTTTTTACGCTGTATAATTCTGCGTAGATTTGGGATTGAGGGCATACAACTTGCTACATGTTTTGGAATGTGTTGTGAAACCTCCCTCAAAACTGAGCCACAGGTTTCATTTGAGGTGGATGCAAGTGCTTTCATTTCGTTAATATTTTCTCTTACCTCTATCTCCATTGCAGAGGCAGAGTGGTTATGGTCTGTGGTTCTTTCTACAGTGTCACCAAGAGTAACCGCTCTGCCTGTGCAATGGGATGAGTAATATTGCACACACCTCCAATGACACCTGGGCTCAGTTAGTCTCTCCTTACAATAAACCTAGCCACTGTGCTTCAAAAGTCGGTTGCCTCGCCTGGATTTGATGTATTTTGCCTGATTTCTCGCAGCCATAATCTGAAAAAATTTGAAAAAGAGATAAAAATGTATTGATTTTTTTTTTTTTTTAAACAAACCTGTAAGTAAAAAGTTCATGCACAACAGTTTCCAGAACAACTTTTTTCTAAAAAACAAGCATAAGTTTAATGCATTTTGTTGTTGTTTACAGCTTTGTTTTGCTTGAAATTGAAGCTAGGTTAAGTTTATTTTGATTACTCATAATTGTTATGCTTACCTTTTAGAGGAATGTCTTTGCTTATTTGATGAAGATTAATTCTTGTTGGTGTTTTTTGGATTTTCCTTTTGATTGGTTTTGTAAATAGAGATCTTTCTTGTTGAATTTGTTCTGCAAAATGAGAATATTTTATAGGTTTTATCTATAGGAATATTAATTAATTACTATTTTGCATTCAAATGCTTGTGCACGTTAAACGTTACATTTTTGATTAATTTTGCTGGGCGATTTTTGTTTCTGGTTTTCTAAAAGTTTGCTTGTGTACTACATACTTTCTTTGATACAGATGTCAATTTACTTTTACATGCTCTTTAATTTCTTCTGCTTTTCCATACTAAAAATGGTGCAAACTAAAATAAGTGATTTTATTTACCTTGAATCTTGTTTGCTCTTCTTGAAATTTGATTTGTGGTGTGTCCTCTTCTTGTGAAGGAGTTGTGCTAAAAACCTGTTGGGAAGATTCATATTATTAAAAATGTTTTATTGTATGCTTCCATTGTTTTACAGGCGTTAAATAGGCTTGTGCACATTGATTTAGCAAATGCTTTACAAATAGTACGATTAAGTTTACCTTGTATTTTGAGGGTTATTGTTTGGAAATTCTTTGGTCAGGTTTTGATGATCTGGAATTAGTGTGTCCTCCTTTTTTGGTGTTCTGTGGAGAAGAATCTTTTTTAAATTATTTATGTTAATGTATCCAAATTAAGATTTACATCACCTTAATGTTTTTGCTTAAAAATGTGCACTCCAACTCCATCCAGCACTTTCCCTTAGGCAAACACCTGTCGGAGTTAGATTAGTCATTTTTACCCCCACCACCATCCAGCACTATCCCTGAGGTAAATACCTGTTGGAGTTGGAATAGTAATTTATACCCCCACCACCATCCAGCACTTTCTCTGAGGCAAACATCGGTTGGTGTTGCTTTTGTAATTTTTACCACCACCACCATCCAGCACTTTTCCTGAGGCAAACACCGGTCGGAGTTAGAATAGTAATTTTTAGCCCCACCACCATCCAGCACTTTCCCTGAGGCAAACACCTGTTGGAGTTGGAATAGTAAATTTGCCTCCACCACCATCCAGCACTTTCCCTGAGGTAAACACCGGTCGAATTTGGATTAGTAATTTTTACCACCACCACCATTCAGCACTTTCCCTGATGCAAACACAGTGCGGAGTTGGATTAGTAATTTTTACCACCACCACCATCCAGCACTTTCCTTGAGGCAAACACCTGTTGGAGTTGGATTAGTAAATTTGCCACCCACCACCATACAGCACTTTCCCTGAGGCAAACACCGGTCGGAGTTGGATTATTAATTTTTAGCCTCACCACCATCCAGCACTTTCACTGAGGCAAACACCGGTCGGAGTTGGAATAGTAATTTTTACCCCCACCACCATCCAGCACTTTCCCTGAGGCAAACACTGTTCGGAGTTGGAATAGTAATTTTTACCCCCACCACCATCCAGCACTTTCCCTGAGGCAATCACCGGTTGGAGTTGGAATAGTAATTTTGTCCCCCACCACCATCCTAAACTTTTGACCATTATGCACATTCCCTGAGGCTTACACCCATTGCTTTTGGATTTCCTACTTTTGAAGCCACCACCATCCATCACTTTCCCTGAGGAAATTTACCGGTTGGATTTAGAAATCTACTTATGGCACCCACCAACACACAGCTCTTTCCCTGAGTGATACACTAGGTGGATTTGAAATAATTAATTTATGCCTTTTCAATTTCAATTTTTTAACATGAGGCAAACATCTGTTGAAGTTGTAATAGCATTTTTAGTCACCCGCCTGCATTGTCTACTGTCATGGGACATGTATCCTAATTTTTAAAATTTTTAAATTTACTCAATGTTGTTTTTTGAAGACCATTATAAAATTACTTGTTTTTCATTTATTACTCATAAACATATATATTTTTTTTAACTTACTTTTTAGTCGTTTTATGATCCGGCTACTCCTTATTTTAATTCTTGTCTTTCAGTTGAAAAAACAGTAAAGGCTGCAAAATAATTATTGAAAATTGTTGTTAATTAATATGAATTGTTTGTACTCATTTCTCACATATGCTTTGTTATATTCCTGTTAGTTGCACTTACTTTTGACTGTAGATGGCACTGTTATCTTTTCGAACGGGTCGTTGTCGCTCTCCATTTCCAAAAGCGTGTGGTCACTGTGACAGTCAGTTTACCACTGCACTCAAAATGGTTGATGGCTGCTTTTATATGTTTTTGGTGGGAAAACGTTATTTTAAATGAAAATATGTTTCGAAAACTGTATTTTCGCGCGATTTAGATTCTGACAGAAGGTATAATTAATTTGTTATGCATTAAAATATTGTTTATTTCGTTTAATCATGGAATGTCAGCCATTTTGTCATGTTGATGGATAAGGTACATTCATAAAAATAGTTGAAGGACTCTCTTTTTTCATGTGTTAAAATGGTGGGTGATATATCTATCCTTTTCACTTGTTTTTCTGTTTAATGTATTTTTTCTGTGTTGTTTTTATATATGCGTTCCTTTTCATATTTTTATTCGGGAATTACTCGGGTATCAGAATTTTTTTATATTTTAAAAGTACCCTAGTTTTATTTTTAATACCTGAGTATTAATTTTAGAACTTGAGTATTAAATTTAATTCCCGTATTTTAATACACTCCCCCACCCAAAACCCCTATTTCCCTTGCATCCCATTCCAGGGGTTAGGTTACTTTTTTTAAAAATAAATAATAATAATTTATAAAAATGCGTAGTTATAGTATGCGTGTTATGAGCATGCATTGTAATGGTTTGCGTTGTAATGGCACTTTTAGTGTATTTCTATACACATGCGATGTAATGGTATTCGTAGTAAAAGCATGCGTTGTAATGACATTTGCGATGTAAAAACCGCATTGTAAAAGCATGCGTTGTATTGGTTTGCGTTGTAACGTCATATATTCGTATTCCATGCACTACAGATTGATAAGGCATCTACCCGTAACCTGATTAAGATTTGATGCTGACAAGATGATGGTTTTTAAACAAGGCGTTTAATATATATTTAGATGTTTGCAATTTTGCACAATCACATCTGATTGTTTTGCACTGCCGATTTTCGCCCTGTGCGGGGCGTTTCATTGAGTGGGCGGGTTCATGACGAGCTCAGCTCGTCATGCGCACACGAGCACTGCGCAGCATGACGAGCTGAGCTCGTCATGAGCATAGAAGGGGTTAATGCATTTCAAATCGAGAAGGTATCTCTTTTTAACCTTATTATGATATGATGTTGATTTAACATTTAATATATACTGACAATGATTTGTAACAAATGTGCTGTATTTACTCTGTTTTATCTTTTATTGATTCTTGTTAATCCGAATAAAGATTTATAATGATGACTGCTCTCTCTGCAACATATCCTATTAGTGCAAGCAGCGGCGTCAAGGGGAGCTACCCACCCCAAATAGTTATCAAAAGAGTCATGTAGCGGAAACCGCATTTTATTTGTAGGGCTGAATTATAATCACACGTGTAGAGAGCACCCGCATATAATCCTTTGTCATACTAATGTGAAGTGTTAGAATCTTGAAATGTATTAACATGAAACGTGATGTATTTAGGCCACTGAATAGTAACATGGAGAATTAACATAGAAAGTGAATGTAATTAGCAGAAAACATTAACGTGAAGAACTTGTGTTGTGCAACTGACAATCATTAATTTATTAAATGTGTTTATTAATTCATTGTTTACATGTAGGTAGAAATATTAACTGAACTTGCCTTAGTTTCTTATGCAATTTTGTAAAGCTCGCATGCCAGTTTCTTATGTTAGCTGAATTTTGTAGGCTTGAAATGTATTTTTCCCTGGAAGCTCTCGCTTTAGAATTAGTAGCTGAATTTCATGTGTGCTGTGGAATTTTTTCTTTCTCACGTTTTGCATTGCAGGTGAAAGAAGCCCTCATGTTACCTAGAATAATGTCTTTGTTTTACTAGTCAGGCAAGGAGGGAAAAAGTTACATCGTTCGGTCTGAATCAATAAGAGAAGGCCATTGTCCTTCGCACAGGAGAAGGCTTAGGAACCAAGGACAGAATTGGTGAGAAGAAGAACATTGCGGTCCCATGGAAAATTACCTTTAGGATGATGTCCAGAGCAGATGGCTTTACCCACAAGGACTCTTGGGAAGGATACCTGTAATGATGTGATGTTGAAAGTAGGGAAAGTGCCCACTTCTCCTTCTGCCTTCGGCGATAGAGCATCTTAGCACGAGCTCTGTCTCGAGAGCTTTATGCTGTTGGACCCATCAATGGTGGAGAGACTTCTTCTTAGGAAGACTCCACATGCTGACACCTTTTATTCCTTTTCCTGAAGATGCTTAAGTAGGAATGCCATTTTAGTGCTAGTGTAGGGATAGATTGATGCTTTATTTTCATCAACCCTCGATGTGGGGAAATTTTGACTCATGCTTTCTGATCCTCTGTATCCTATTTCTTGAGTTCATTGTTTTGTGCATGTTGCATTGCCTCAACTTGATTTGCAGATTTGACTTTATGCTGATTCCGATGTATTTCTACACTCTCATTTTGAGGTGTCTTTATGTCCAGTTATTTTTGGCTTTGTAATAAATTAACTAACCATACGTAGTTGTCTGTGGTTACTATGAGGGTCCCTAGGATGGCGGGCGGATCGCCACTGCCGGCTCAGCGGTGGCGATCCGCCCGCCATCCCAACCTGATTTACCCCCGCCAAATTATTATGGCGGGGGTATCGCGGCGGACGCAAAGTGCGTCCGCCGCTTTGCCGCCAGTCGGCAATCGTTGCGATTGCTGGCCGGGCGGAGCTGGGGCAAAATATGGTGGCGGTGCTATTATGATGCCTGGTGTGAAAGGCCTTTCCATGGCGGCGATGCCGCCATGGAAAGGCTGGCGGGGATGTGCTTTGGGGGCCCGTTGCGGGCCCCCAGGGAGGGTGGGGGGGTTGGGGGTGCACTTAGGGGGTACCCATGGTACCCCCCTGCATTCCCATGCAAAAGGTGGCAAGCACCGCGCGGTACCTGCCACATTGTGCATGGGAATGCACAACATGTCAATTTGGCATTGCGGCGGGTGCTGCTGTAAGCAGCACCCGCCGCAATGCCGAATATGCGGAATGCGACCGCCAGGGTGGCGGTCGCATCCTAATCAGCGGTGCGTGACCGCTGCATGTCTGGCGGCTGGTCCCAACACCGCCAGCCTAATGGGGCCCTATGTGTCCAGAGAAGTTTGTGTTGAATTGATTGGCATTATTAATGGCTTTGTCCCGCTACGCTTACATGCTGCTAAAAAGAACCATCGGATTGTGATTCTAGAATAGAGCCAAAACTTATGGGCCCAGCCCTTTCAGTTGGTAGCAGAGGATGCTTAGCATGTGAAGCGAGGAGAGAATCCAGAATCAATCTAGAAAAGTGGAACCTAGAACCCCAGAGCCCCAAAATAGAGCCCAATGACCGAGAACGGAGAGAGACGGAATTCGGCGGAGACCGACGGAGTCTGATGTGCGGCTAAATCAGCGGCGAACAGAGGAGTGAGTATCAATAGGGTGCATGGCGTGCAATAGATTGTGGGAATGAATTGATTTGTGATGTCTGGCAGAGTTGGTTTGAGAGTCGAGTGAATGTGGTTTCAGGACGGACGTTGTCCAAGGATTAAGATTTGAGTTTCAGGTCCCGAAGTGGCCTAAGATCCTGGGATATATTAAATGGTGTAGAAGACACCGAGACTTATTGTGATTGTCTGACCGAAGAATTGAGGAGTTGTCGTGAGATGTCATCGGTAGTTCGACCTAAGACAGGGAACTTTGTGTCAATGGGACGTATGGGAATTGTTTAGTGGACCTTGTGTACAGAGGTGAGCTATACTGATTCAGGTGACAAGTGCAGGTCGAAGGTCACCATGCGTGTATGCTCTTGGATGATTGAATTCTATCGATCGTTTTAGGTGGCAGACAATTACGAAATTTAAGACGATTGTGCGAGTGAATGTGTACAGAGAAATTGTAAAGGAGGGTGAGCCTCTGTGAAGAGTGAAGGTGACGTCAGAGTGTGCCACGCTGTGATAGGTCAGTTGGTGTAACGCTGCGCTGGGATTAGTTGGTAGTCATCGGGAAGTTGTCGTTGGAAAATATTGTTCCATCGTCATAACTTTGAACAACTTGCAATTCAATCATGCGTTGTTTTAGGGTGTTGCTGGATCTTTTCAGGGGTGATCAAGGGGTTGTTACTCGAGTGGGCGAGGAGGCACCACCTGAGGATACTCCGGCTCATTACATGGTGATAAAAGTAGGGCTCCACACTATAATTTGGCCTCAAAATTGGCATAAAATCACTGAAAAAGAGGGTGACTTGTCATTTCCACGTTTTGGTTCATTTTGTTTGGATGTGTTGCACCAGTTGAGAGGAGTAATATTTGCTCTGCGACCTTTGCCTAGACCAACACAGTTTGAGGTGTTAGATGCATGGATATGTACAGCACATGGAAAGAAGCAGGAGACATACCAAGGGAAGATGAGGAAAGCTTTAAGGACATGTCAGGCAGTGCAATGGGATGCACAGCCCAAGAGATGGAGAGTGGATACTATTGAGGGAGAAAGGTTGTACCCAATGCTGGTAGGAGAGTGAGACTCTCTGAACAGGAAAAGAAGGGAAAATGGAAATGACGGGAGTGATATTGATGATAGCTTGTTGGATGGGTTGTTATCTGAGCGTCCACCACCTTATAATCCCCAGTCAGAAGAAGGAAGGTGAGATCTGGTGAATGCAGTGAATATGGAAAGGGTTTCAGCACCTCAAACAGGTCCTAGTTGTGGGAAGGATATTTGCATGAGTAGGGGGGGACAGGAGTGTTCGCCTTAGGAGGTATGGAACTGAATGGAGTTAGCGCTGCTTCACCGTAACCGGAAGCTCTTGCAGTACCGGTCACCATTGGTCCTGTTGTCCCTGTGTATGATCAAACTTCAGTGGGAAACCTTAGTCAGCAGCAGTTTGTTCAAGTGGAAGGAACAGGATTGGGAAGTTCAGGGAACCCGATTGGGAATGGTCCGTCTCTAGTGCCTGTAGAATCTAGTACCCCTTTACCAAGTACTGCCGATCCTTCCAGATACACATTGATTCCAGTACTATACGACTATACCTATGGCAAACACTAGCTCAGACCTGAGGATGTGGGAAACTCCAGTGAGAGAACCAATGGGTGCAGCTTCAGAAGTAAGGGCAAGTCAGGGAGTCACGGGGAATCAACATATTTTAGATGTTGCAAACTTAGAGACTGGTTGAGAGATCACAATAACCGCAAGGAAGGTCAGAGAAGTACATCCAGTCAAGGAACCATCAAGGCTGCAGTAAAGGCAAAACTATTAGATGTGGTAAGGTTGAAAGCTGAGGTAGACGAGATCATCAGTGGGAACTTACCTTTCGAGAGACTAGAGACTTATGAGCCAGATGACCTGTTGTTTGTAGCGAAGGATGTCATCCACAAAGCTAGACGAGCGCATAAGAAGTTGTCAGAACTAGCTCAGAGGTATGAAGTAGACCTGTCTTGAACAAAAATGTTACAGGGAAATCATAGGCTTAACTACAGTGACCAGGAGCTGGAGGAAAAGAGAGTGACAGGATCGAAAACACGCATCCGAGAGTTGGTTATAGGAATAAGGGCTTGGAGTACGCTGAATAAGTGGAAGGAAAGGTGGTCTAAAAAGAAGAGTATGAGAAGGGTGACAGGTGAATCACCACCTCCAGGAGGGGGAACATCGGGAGTTGAGGCCTATCCACCACAAGAGGTGCCTAGCGGAGGATATGTGCATGTTCCATGGAGTAGAGGTGATCTTTATGCATTCACAAATGATTTGCACAGGTTAAGAGAGAAACCTGCTGAATGGTACAAGCAAGTGGATCGCTTTGTGAAGATCTCGAAGGTGTTGTGGATTGACTTAAATACTCTGTTTGAAATTGTGGTTGCTAGTGATCTATGGTCTGCATGTAAAATCGCTATTGAGTGGCCTGCTGCTGAGCCAGAGAGGGATCCTGTAACTCATGGTCCTTCGCCCTTGGTCATGAAAAAGTACGATCAGGTGATCACATGGGTGCAGTCCAAAATAGCCCCTCAAGACATAGATTGGGTTAAAACAGATCGAACGACCCAGGAGCCTAATGAGTCAGTACATGCCTATTATGAAAGGCTGTTGCAAGCCTTTTAGCAGTACGATGGGTTGGACACACTCGACCCTAAAGACAGCGGCCAATTTGTCTCAAAATTTGTGACAGAACTGAGGCCGGAAATCAGCCTCATGATCCAGCAACATCTGATCTGCAGGCAAAATAAGTCTGTGGACGAAATTCTATGGTATGCCAGGTATTGCAGTGTTGAGTTGGATTCCAAACATAGGAGGATAAAGGAAAAGTTAATGTATGTTCAAATGTGAAATGCGCAGAAGGGAGAACAGGTACAGGCAACCGGAGGAACAATAGCTCGCAATCAAGGGAATGTCCCAGGAGGTATTCAGGTTACATCAGTTGCAGGTCCGGCGGAATAGGGAAGAGGAAGAGGTGTCCCCATATATACTAAAACAGGGACAGATGTTGCTACGCTGAAAAAGACAACTGCCTGTCATTTTTGTCACAAGATGGGGCATTGGAAGCGCGAGTGCTTCTTAAATCTGGCGAATCAGGTGCAAGAGGGAGAACTTGTGCAGGTGACTGATGTGGTAAATCAGTTACCGAAGGTAACAAGCCCAAGATCCCTTAATGCGGGAGGGAATCAGAACCAGTTAGTGCAAGTGCCCCAACCTCAGAGAATTTTGCCGGGCAATTGAACCTACCATCAGGAGCCCTTAATGGAAGTGCTTGATGGATTTGATCAGGGCCACTGTTTCTTCTAAGGTACGTGCCCGGGTGTGCGCGCACCTCTGCTTCCCGGAGTGGGCAGTGCTGTGTGTGAAGCGCACACATACAGGACATCCCGGGAGAGCGTTTGTGCGCCAAAAGGCAGAAAATGCTCCTGCACTTGCTGCCTTTCTTTTCTAAATAGGGCGCAGCTGCGGGGTTGATTGTGGGCCTTTTGAAAGTATTTATGTTAAATGCAGCCCATGACGGGCGCTGCGATTAACATAAATACTTTCAAAAGCAAACAATCAGCTCGCAGCCGCGCTCTATTTAGAAACGAAATGCAGCAAGTCTATAAACACGAGATGTGCTTTCAGAATCATCTGAAAGCACACGTTCGTGCTTTTAAACTTGATGCATTTCTTTTCTAAATAGAGCGCGGCTGGGGGGCTGATTGTTTGCCTTTTGAAAGTATTTATGTTAAAAATGCAGCCCTTGACGGGCGCTGTAATTAACATAAATACTTTCAAAAGGCCCACAATCAGTCCTGCAGCCGCGCTGCATTAAGAAAAGAAATGCAGCAAGTCTACAAACACAACGTGTGCTTTCAGGACCATCTGAAAGCACTCGTTATGCTTTTAAACTGGATGCATTTATTTTCTTACGGCGCAGCTGCGGGGCTGATTGTTTGCCTAATGAAAGTGTTTATTTTAATCACAGCACCCGTCAAGGGCTGCATTTTTAACATAAATACTTTAAAAAGGTGCTGGGGGCTGAGGAGAGGGGGCTAGTTCCCCACTTAGTCCTACCATCCCTGATCAAATTCATCCCCCTTGGTCTATGATGCCAACCCCATGCTTATACACACACAGTCGGTCATCTCTGACCCTCCTTACACCTCTAATCAAATGATGTACTCCTCACCTGCTGCCTGTTTGGACAGTCGCTGATTTTGCACATACACCAGCAGAGTAGCATCAGGAGAAGTCACTTGACCCTAGAATTTGGCGAGGAGGTGGTAACCTCCATGAGGCAGACGGGTGCGGTTGTCAGTGATGGCCTTGGATAAAGCATCCAAAGATGCTCCATACACCTCTGTGGAATGCAGTAAAGAGTACTACCTCCTGGCTTGGACTGATCTCCCACCTCCTCCATCCCATGTGACACATTCCATGGAAAGGGTGTTGGCCTCATTCAGAGCCAACAGTGGACCACTTCCAAAGCATCACAGTCGCCAAAACAGGTGAAGAGGTAAACTACTTACGTTCCCTTTTGTTGCCTCTGTCCCTCCCCTTTGCCATCATGTCTCCCACTGTTTGCCTTCTCTTCTCACACTCTTTCTTTTTCTCTTCTGCACCTTCCTTTCTCCTGTACTTCCGTTTTTACCCTTGTCCAACACTTTCCACTTTTCCGTCATGTATTCCTTTGTCACGCTCTTCTGTTGACACCCTTTATTCCTTTCCTCTCTCCCACCCTTCATTCTTTTCCTCACTCCCACCCTTTATTCCCTTCCACCCTTCATTCCCTTCCACCCTTTAGTCCCTTTCACCCTTCCACCCTTCATTCCCTTCCTCACTCTCCACTCTCACAAGTCATTCCTTTCCTCTCTCCCACCATCGATTTCCTATCTCACTCCCACCCTTCCCAGTCCTTTTCTCACTCTCTTCCTTTCGGTCACTGCTCCTATAGTCCCGCCCTTCCTCCTAGGTTGCTTCACGTTACAAACATACACACGTCCTTGAGTCTGGATCCGACCTGTTGAAGTTAGTATTCACTATTTCTATTTAATTTGCTGTGAGTTCTTGCTCATGCCTAAGCGAATCCTGTATTTTTACCTGTGGCCCTTATGGGCCTGACACCCCAGTTGGGGACTATCAATTCTGAGTTTAAAGAAATTCAGTGTTTGACAAAGTTCGGTATAATGGTGCATAACGTAGCTCGGATGTTTTGCCCAGATTTAGTGGTGTTTTACCGTCGGGCAGTGTGTGAAGTTTCTCAGTTTACGATAAGGGCTACCACACCTAAAATCTGTTTATGTAGGTAGTGGCTTCTCACGCCCAAGAATCAGTGTGATAACTTTGTGGGTCCCCTTAGACAGGGGAATCTTAGGGCCTGATTCACAAATCTATTTGCATGCCTAAGGTGAATTTAGGTGTGCATATTTTTTGATTTAGGAGTGTAAATCCACGCTTGATATTATCAAAAGCTACATACACTCACTCTCTTTCCTGGAGAGTATATTTTTGCCCGTAGGCAGAGAGAGGCTGTCCCAGGCTTGAAATGCCCATGGGGTTTTTCACAAATTTTGACCAAAGCTATCCCACCCTATCAAGTGCAGGTGTAAATTCTTTCAAAAGACAAACCATCAACCCCGCATTTAGAAAAGAAATGCAGCAAGTTTTTATATAGTGCGAACTCAACCCAAAAGTATTGAAGCGCTATGCATGGGGAGATTAATTGATTTGCCCAGAATCACAGGATGTTAAGCTGCCCGAGACTCAAAACCCATCTCCTAAGTCGGCAGCTCGAGCATTAAGCCACAAACCTCTACCAGAAAAGCGGAAGCATTTTCAATATTGTATACAACTTGATGAAAAAAACAACCATTGACAAAGCCAATAGTCCTGGCTTCTTGTGGGTGTAATGTTACTTGTATTATATATTTGAATGCAATGACAGAAGCAGCAAAATATCAGTCAGGTAGCACACTATGCGATGCACATATTTTTAGCTTAATTGCTTTTAAGCCACGCCCTTAATTGCATCGGTTACGCCCCTTTGAGAGGCCCCTAGTTTTTTCATCCCACTCAAAGCCCTGGTCTACACGTGCGCTTGGGTTCTTGGCTCACATAGCCTTGGCTGCAGTGCACAGAGACCTTACTCTGCCACACACAGAGGAAACAAATTAGAGGGAACATTGATCAGGACCCATCCTTATGAAGGTGCCTGAGGGGGAGGAGGACTGTACACTTGGCGCAGTCTTAGAGGCAGACCAGAGTGGGCCATATGTAGAAGCTGACATAGATGGTCATCCCATTACATTCTTGACTGATACTGGTGCTACCCATTCTACTGTGAGATCTGCATTAGTCCCAAACCTACCCCTCTCGGGAAAGTTGATCCAAGTTGTAGGAGTTGCTAACAAAAGAATGGCAAACCCTTTGGCAGAAGAGGTACCAGTGAAAATCAGAACTTTTCAGGATCACCATCAGTTTGTAGTATGTGATTCTAGTTCAGTCTGTTTGTTAGGGCATGATCTCTTATGCAAATTGAATTGTACCATCTATTGCACGCCGAAGGGAATTGAATTGCAGACTAATGATGAAGATATTTCCTTCAAATTGGCAAATGAGAATCATTGCACAGCTATGTTTCCTTTAATGACAGTGGAAGACATGCCGCTGGACTTGAGAGACACCGTCTCTCCGGTGGTATGGGACTTCACAGGAGAGTAAATCGGACTGAGTCGAGGAGTCGAGCCAGTCCGTACACAGATCAAGCTAAATGCAGAATTCACGAGAACACCTCAGTACAACCTGACCCCAGAAACGGTGGCAGGGATAACACCTGTAATTGAGTCCATGATCGCTCAGGGCATACTGAAAGAGATCATAGGAAGCCCGTGTAATTCACCCAAAATGGGATTGTAGAAACCGAACGGAAAGTACTGCATAGTTCAGGACCTTAGAAAGGTAAATAACACGTGATTCCATGTTGTCCTGTGGAACCAAATCCATCTGTGATCCTTTTTCAGATTCCTTGTGAAGCTGTCTGGTTCACAATGATTGAACACTGTCAAGCATTCTTCTCCATTCCATTGCATGAGGAAAGCCAATTTTTATTTGCTTTCCGACTGGAAAATCGTGTCTTGACATGGTGTTATATCCCTCAAGGTTATATTGAAAGTCCTTCCATATTCAATCAGGTCTTGGAGAAAAACATCAAGAGCTTGATTTTGCCCCAAAATTCAGTGCTAGTTCAGTACATTGATGACCTTCTCATTGCATCTGAAACACTGGAGGCTTGGAGGGATGATACTATCGCTTTACTGAACCATCTGGCTGACGATAGGCATAAAGTGCCCCCGAGCAAACTTCAGTACTGTCTGACTGAGGTTCAGTATTTGGGTCATCGAATTGAGAGAGGCAAGAGGAAGGTGTCACAATTACGAATGGAGTCGATCATGAAAATTAATCCGCCTACTACCCAGAAAGAGGTCAGGATGTTTTTGGGAATGGTTGGCTACTGCCGACAATGGATCCCAAATTTCTCCTTGATGACAAAACCTTTGCAGATGCTGACCCACAAGGATGTGAGTGATCCGGTACCTTGGGATAACGACTATTTACTTGCCTTATTGGAGCTGAGAGAGTGCCTGTGTCGCGCTCCATCTTCAGGAATGCTCATGACAACAAAGTGTTTTCGCTGTTCTGTCATGAAAGGGAGGGTAGTGCTCTTTCTGTGCTCCCCCAGACACATGGGTTGCCTGTTGACCAGTGGCCTATTTCTCAGCTACATTAGATCCTGTAGCTTCAGCATTGCCCGGAAGTCTCAAATACGTTGCTTCAATAGGTGTCAGTATTGAACGATGTGAAAGCATTGTGATGGGTCATCCACTTATTGTATATGTACTACACCCAGTTGAACTCCTGATGACGAAGACCAAAACACAGCATTTGACTAATAACAGGCTGACAAGATACGAACAAGTGTTGCTTGCAGCAAAAAATGTAACTCTGAAGCGCAGTTCTGTGTTAAATCCTGCTACCCTGTTACCTGTTCCAAATGCTGATGGAGAAGATTGTGAAGACCATGACTGTTTGGACGTTACTGAGCTTTGCACCAAGCCGAGACCTGACATTGTTGATAAACCATTGTCTGATCCCAACCAAGTCCTTTTTGTTGATGGTTCAAGTCTAAGAGACAATGAAGGTAATCTGAGAGCAGCATTTGCTGTTTGTACCATCTCTGGAGTTGTGGAAATAGCTTGTTTACAAGGAGTACACTCTGCACAAGTGGTCGAAATCATTGCCTTGGCCCGTGCATGCCTTGTCTCTGAGCAGATCCAAGTCACCATCTATACTGATAGCTAGTACGGTTTCGGTGTGGTTCATGACTTCAGACAGCTATGGTCGAAGAGAGGGTTTGTAACGTCATCAGGCTCTCCCTTTAGGAGCGGGGAACTTGTGAGACAACTGTTGGAAGCATTGCAGTTACCAAAGGAAGTGGCGGTCGTTAAGTGTGCTGCACATGGGAAGGGAGATGATTTTGTCACCATGGGAAACCGCTATGTGGATGAAGTTGCTCGTTTTTGTGCTATACATGCTTGCATTTTCAATGGGGAATATGTTGGCGAGAGTGCCGCGAAGATTAAACTCAGCATGATGCTAGCTGTTGCAGACACATGGGATGAAGTTAGGCGTTTGCAAATGGAAGCAACAGATCAGGAACAAGCGGGTTGGATCAGAGCGGGCTGAGAGAAGGGGGGAAAGTGACATATGGGTCTCAACTGATGGCAGGGCGGTGTTGCCGGATTGTCTGTTAAACTCAATGGCCAGGCAGATTCATGGAGCAGCTCATATAGGAAGGGATGCAATGGCAAGGTTGTTCAGGCAGACGTGGTTCAATCCAAGGTTTCGTGTGATTGCTGAAGCAGTGTGTCATCAGTGTGTTACGTGTTAACAGATGAATGCTAGAAAGGAAATGATTGTTGCTTTGAGCCACATTGGCAGATTAGAGGGTCCCTTCAATAGGATTCAATTGGATTTTGTTGAGATACCTGTGTGTAATTCACTGAGGTACATTTTGGTTGTTATGTGCACCTTTTCTCAGTGGGTGGAAGCTTATCCAACTAGAAGGTGTGACAGTCTCACAGTAGCAAAGTTATTGCTGAGGGAGCTTTTACCTCATTTCAGATTTCCAACTCTATTGGAGTCGGATAGAGGAACTCACTTTCACAGCGAGATCATGAAGCTGTTGTGTACCGCCCTGAGTGTGGATCAAAGACTGCATTGTAGTTACAGGCCAGAGGCATCAGGCATTGTGGAGCAGATCAATGGGACTTTAAAGGCTGGCAAAAGCGTGTGCTTCAACATCTTTGAAATGGCCTGATGTGTTGCCCTTGGTTCTGATGAGCTTGCGCAGCATTCCTGATAGACGAACTGGGTTATCGCCACATGAGATCCTCATGGGAAGGGCGATGCACTTACCCACAGTGCCTACGACTGCTTTAATCAGTATCACAGATGGTTTGATCCTTGACTACTGTAAAGGATTGGCTGATGTTGTTCATTCTGTGTCTCATCAGGTTGAAGCAGCGACTACACCGACTTCAAAAGACCTTTGCCACGACCTGAGCCCAGCAGATTGGGTGCTCGTCCGAAAGCATGTATGGAAGAACTGTCCTGACTCTCAGTGGCGCTGACCATATCAGGTGATATTGATGACGAATATTGCTTTGGAGTGTGGAGGAGTGCTGAACTGGATCCACGCTTCCCATACCCGACGAGTCACAGGTCCCTCCGATGAAACGTCTCCTCTTCCAGAAGTAGTTTCAGCCGTGATCGGAAGGTCACCGGAGAGGGCAAGCCAAGCTGTGGATGTTCCTGAAGAGGCTGGATATCCACCAGATCAAGCTGAGGGGGGGGGGGTCAAGCTACCCAAGATCCAGGCATGGACTCTAAGGGAGACTGTAACATTGCGAGTGGTATACAGTCTGACTCACCAGAAGAGACTGGTGTGGAAATCGGTTGTGTGCAGTCAAGAAAGAAGGATGGCCCAGTTGAAATGTGGCCTGAGACAGAAAAGAAGGAACTTGAGACTTGCATCTGAAAGAGAACTTGCACCTATAAGTGAATCATCTGAGTCTGATCTGAGTGAGTCCGAGCAAGCCCCAGGAAGTGTAAGGAGCTCAAGGAGAACAAGAGTAGCGTGTTGGAGGTATTCTTTTCCCAAGTGGACCTATCTGGTTACCAATGCCGAAGAGAGAGAGGTCGGAGTTCTAGATACTGATCGTTTAGGTTTTGCTGAGAGTTCCTTGAATAGGGGCTAATGCAATCCTGTCATTGACTGTGCCTTATCCACCAAGGTTGAGTGGTTTACAGACTCTGATTCTGGAAGACATCGAATTCCCGAGCTTCGGAATTCCACCATCTCCTCAAGAGATTGGAGCATTCAGAGCTAAACTGTTACAGCGAGTCATCGAGGAAATTGGCTCTGATCTCATAAGGGATGTAAATTGAACTTTTGAACTGTAAATAAATATTTGTTTGAAAGAAGATAACCTAGGCCTGAGTGGAAGAAGAATAAGAATAGGGACTTTTCCTTTAGAAGAAGAAAGAGGGCTTAGGAAGTCTTCCAAGCTGTGCAAATACTGTGCCAAAGACTGCTACAGAATTTTCTAAGATCCAAAAGAAGTTGCTCAAAGACTTTTGTTGCACAAAATGAAGAGGCGGACAAAAAAGTCTCTGTGTGTTGATCCTCTTACAGCTACAATCCAAGCCACTTTTATAATGGAGTCTGGAAATTAGAATCGTAGGCAAAAATGTATTATAGGTACACTTATTGTAGGGGTAATCATAGTAATAGCTGTAGTCATTATTGAGTCCATTTTAAGCGCACACAAAGCTGAGGAACGGGACATCCACACCTACCACTGCTGCCTCAAAAGACGGGTATATAGGGATCTGATAAAGGCTTAATAGAGCAAACGAGTTGCTTGCTGCATGTAGATTTGTCTAAAGGTGATTAAACGCTGAATGCTTATGCGAAGTTGCTGTATGAATATATAAAACTATGGATGTGAGAGATTGTTAGATGTGCATGCAATTGCCTGCTTCGGTCGAGGAAGGTATTAGGTACCATCACCTGCCCTTGACGTATGGCATTACATGTAGTTTGCTCCTTAGCATGTTTTATGGAAAGGGTCATTTAGAGTACTATTTCTCGAATTGTGATTTGATTCTCTCAGAAGTTCCAGTATACAAACATCTGAACAAATATACAAGCAAAAAGAGAGAATGGGAAAGTATTTTGTACCCACAGTAACATTAGACACTGCTTATGCTCACAGACATAATCTAACTTGCACGTTAACAGACATAGAAAAGAAATTTGTAGATCGCATAGAGGATAGACATAGAGGCTTAACCGTTAAATTTAACAATAGGGAGGGAAACTTTGAACGGATCAAGGAGAAGTTAGCTCACAAGGCAAAGGGAAGCTATGGTCCTATAGCTCTAGATTGGGAACAACGAGGCAAGCTTTCCATTCGACAAGTACAGACCTGTTATGACGCTATTTTTGTGGGACAGAGTGAGTGTGATAACTTCTTCCTAACTGATGCTTCTTTGAAGAAGTTCCTACAAGAAGAAGTGCAAGTGGTGCCCAGAGTATATTTTGTGCGTGGGAAGAACGTTGAGTGCAGGATCTTGAGCTGACTGAAGGGAGTCAAGCAGCAGAAGTTCCACTTTACTTAGAATGACTTTCAGGAAACTCCCTACTAAGCAGGGGCCAATGCCAGTCAGGCAGCTTTCCTGGGCATATCATTAATTTTGCTTGCTTGTGACTTGTAAACATGAGGAGCCCTTCTACTGCAAGGATTACATCTAGAGACAGGAAATTGAGTCTTAACCCTTCTCCCTCAACGGAGACAATAATGTAGGAGTGGGAAATTGGAGGGACCCTTTATTTTAATGAGAGGAACAGTCAATCAAAGAAAACTTCTTCACACCTCTGTTTTGTATATCCCTCCCCTCTGGAAGTGAGTCATGACGCCTTGATCCTGGGCAGCACAATGATAAGTTATATTTCTTTTTGACTGAGATTCACACTGATGAGTTTCAGAGGGCATTGTTTCACATTGGTGGGTTTGCAGACATGGATCAACATTTGTGGATGATCTGGGGCGCATTTTATGTTTGGGGTTTACTGGGTGCATGATTACCTGATGTTTACCTTTTTTGTTTAACAGTACATGGCACAATGGTTGGTGATCTGGTGCACACATTCTTGGCAGCGGTTTGCTTGGTGCATGTTTCCCTGTTGTTTTTTCCTTTTGGTGGATTACCTCCCTTACATTTCAACAATTGGCTGAGACGAGGAGCTCCTATCCCCATTAGCTACTGCATGGCACAGGTGTACCTGGTAGTGGGCTTCCTGTGACACATTTCCTTCTTGGTTGGTTACCTTGAGTGTATTACATGTTGGTGGTGATTTCCTAGCATGTATTAATCTGTTGGAGAGTTTCTGGCATATTGTGAGAAGTTGGCCTGGCATATGCTGTCCACTAATTATAGTGGGCACCTTGCACCAGTCCAAATCGACTCTTATGGTAGGTAGGTTAAAGACAACCTTATTGAAAGCTATCCTAGTGGTAGCTGTGGAGAGCAGCCTTCAGGCTAAGTCTTGAAGGAATGTAAAGCAGCTTGTTTTACCAGTCTATAATCTCTTGAGTGACCAAATGAAAGAGCACCACACCAGGTATATATTCAAAATATATGTATTTATTACTAAACACACCCCTCTAGTCTCTTTATGAGGCTAGAGTTCGAAGTACATAGGTTATAAGATCTTAAGTCACAGTAATAGCACAAATACACGTTTGGGCCCTAGGGGCGTACCAAACCATATACCAATAAAATGGTATGCGAATCACGACTGAACTAGACACTAGGCCTAGAGCCTCTAGAAGTGCTTGGACCACAAGGAACCACCCAAGGTAGTGACACAGGGGACCCACGGGAGACGCGTGCAGTGTAAATACACAACCGCGATACGCCGTTAACTTCTATGGAGAAAGTCGGGATCGGGAAAATAGAGGAAAGGGACACTTTAAAAAGGACTAGGACAAAACCCTTTGAGATCTAGGACTTTGAAGAGTCTCTACCCACGGGAGCACCGGAGTACTCGTGTTACCTCACCCAGGGAAGCCGGGTGCATAGGTGCCTTTCGGGGTCGGGTTTCGTCGTCGTGTCTTATGGCGATCTGCTGCAAAGTGCTGCTGGCGACCAGGAGAAAAGTGTCCGGGTGGATCCAAGAGTGGATCGGAGTTCTGAAGAACCTAAAAGCAGAGGGGACAGAGTCTGGGTCACTAGCCAGTGACCAGGAGGGCGATGGACAGATGCCCACCGATGTCGAGTGCTTCAGATTCGATGACGGTCGTCTTGACTCTTCAGCCACGAGGTCCAGGAGGCGTTGTCGGCGACCAGGAGCAGGATTCGGGCTGTTGCTCGATGTCTGTCGAGTGCAGAGGTGTCGGCGACCAGATTGGACCCAACAAGCCTTGGCAACGGCAAGTCTCGAGTAAGATGTAGATCGTCGATGATGCAGACCAGCAAGGTCTGGGGAACTCACCCAGCAAGGGTAAGTGAGGGCAGGCCTGGAGCAACCAGACTGCCAAGTAAAGAAAAGATTGGCCTTCGGTAAGGGCTACTAGCCAACGGGCTAGCGACCGCAAAGGAGCCTCGTGACGCCGCACGTGGAGCTGGCTTACAGGACACTCGTGGAGTGGGGGCCAGTGATCTTCGGTGCAGGTGGTGCTGGAGGCTAGGGCTACTCGGAGCCCAAAGCACGACTTCTTGGGAGACCCAGAAGATGGTGCACTTGCAAGTGTGCTCGGTGTCCAGGGGTCACGGTCTCAAGTCACCCACGATAGCCACGGGCCTCAGCTTTGCTGGGGACTCAGGGTAGCCTCGGGGAAGTCTGAGAATCCACCTCTGGTGATGCGATGACTTCGGCGTCCGACGGGAGCTTCAGTGATGCGAACCGGACAGATGCTTCTTTGGTGCCTGCCAAGCAGGGGAGTCACTCCTTGACCCCAAGGGAGATTCTTCAGTCCTCTAATCTTGTCGTAGAGCGTCGAAGGTCCAGGATTCCGTGTCAGAGTTTCGTCCAGGTATAATCTAAAGTCCTAAGGACTGGGTTCCTACCTTTATTCCAAAAATAGGGGATGGACTACTCTGTGGCCCCACCTATGGGTGGGTCAGGGCAGAGGGGTGGCTACACCCCTTTCCCTTTGTCCAGTTCGCGCCAAAGCAGGGGCTGCAAGCCCCTGATCCGGTTTGAACTGGGGTATGCACAGGGACACCAAATGTGCCCCCAGTGCAGGACTTCAAAGCACCCGAAAGTGCTCCCGCCCAGCCCCAATACACATTGTCCTGTCTGGGGAGGTGGTCACACCTCCCTGGGACAGGAAACCTATTGTCCAGGCCTCCCCTGCCGGAGTTTCGTCCAGCAGCAGGAGGCCAGACTCGTGTCTGTGGCAGCAGCATCCATTTTGTGATGCCAGGGCTCTGGAAAGAAGTTACCGGACTCGTCAGAGTTAACATGCCTTTCCCTCTAGAAGGGTGGAATGCTACCCCCGCCGCCAGGATTGGCGGGGGGTAGTATTCCAAGATGTTTGACACCAAACACGACATGTTTTGGTGCAGCCATTCCATAGTTAGCATTTTACCGCGAGGATATAATGCGTTTAAGAGTATATGGTCAGGCTGCACTACAAACAGCATCCGAGATGGTCTCCGAACGCTGCAGAGGGGCCCTGCTCATGCAGGGGCACCCTCTCACATAGGAACCATGCACTCTGCCTTTAGGATTGATAAGGCCTGCCTTAGGAGTGACTTATAGGTTTATATGTGTGTATGCTTTTAGTGATATAGGTAACCTATACCACAGCAAGGGGTGCATGCACCACCTTACCCAGGCTGCAGTAGCAGACCTGTGGTGTCAGTTTGGATGGCCTACCAGGGGTGGCATAATACATGCTGCAGCCCCTGGCAGGCCTCTGAGGTACCTATGCCCTTGGTACATAGTATACCATATACTAGGGACTTACAAGGGCACTCCAGATCCCAATCAGTGATGTGCCTAAGGCACATGGAGACCCTTTTAAAGAGGAAACAGCTAGGCTGGGGTTCTGAATAGCAGGGCCCCAGCCAGACTAATGTCGAAAACCAGTGAAGTATCAGCAAAAGTGGGGGTACCCCTGTGAAGCAGATCCTACTCTCCTACACAACCCCCCCAAACGTAGGGACATTAAACTAACCTTGCCCAGTTAAGTCTTCATGTTCTAAGTGGAAATACCTAGAGAGTCCATCTGCATTCGCATGGTTACTCCCAGGCCTATGTTCCACTGTAAAGTCCATCCCCTGTAGGGAAATGGACCACCTAAGCAGTTTGGGGTTTTCACCCTTCATTTGTTTTAGCCATAAGAGGGGCTTATGGTCTGTCTGAACCAGGAAGTGTGTACCAAACAAGTATGGCCTCAACTTCTTCAGAGCCCAGACCACAGCAAAGGCCTCCCTCTCTATGGCTGACCAACGTTTCTCTCTAGGGGTCAGCCTTCTGCTAATAAAAGCTACTGGCTGATCCTGACCTTCTTCATTCAATTGTGACAGTACAGCCCCTACCCCCAATTCAGATGCATCTGTTTGGACAATGAACTTCTTGGAGTAATCAGGACTCTGCAGAATTGGAGCAGTGCACATGGCCTGCTTGAGGTCATCAAATGCCTTTTGACAGCTAACTGTCCACTGAACCTTTTGGGCATTTTCTTAGAAGTTAAGTCATTCAAGGGTGTCACTATTGATCCATACCCCTTGACAAATCTCCTATAGTACCCAGTCAGGCCTAAGAAGTCTCTCACCTGAGTCTGGGTAGTTGGAGCAGTCCAGTCCATGATGGTCTGGATCTTGCTCTGCAAAGGTTGAACCTGGCCTCCACCCACAAGGTGGCCCAGGTACACAACCTGACTCTGCCCTATCTGGCACTTAGTGGCCTTGATAGTCAGGCCTGCCTTTTGCAGGGCCTGTAAAACATTCCTGAGGTGGACCAGGTGATCCTCCCAGGTGGAGCTAAAGACAGCAATATCATCTAGATAAGCTGCACTATAGGCCTCCAGTCCTGTGAGAACTGTGTTCACCAACCTCTGGAAAGTGGCAGGTGCATTTTTCAGACCAAAGGGCATCACCACAAATTGATAATGCCCACTAGGGGTTGAAAATGCTGTTTTGGGCTTTGCAGCATCAGCTAGTCTGATCTGCCAGTAGCCAGCTGTTAGGTCAAATGTGCTGAGATATTTGGCAGAGGCCAAAGTATCTATGAGCTCATCTGCCCTGGGTATTGGATGGGCATCAGTCCTAGTGACTGCATTGAGGCCCCTGTAGTCTACACAAAACCTCATCTCTCTTTTCCCACCACTGGTGTGAGGTTTAGGTACTAGGACTACTGGACTAGCCCAAGGGCTATCTGAGGGCTCAATCACTCCCAATTCCAACATCTTCTGGACTTCAGTCCTGATACAGTCCCTGACATGGTCAGGTTGCCTATAAATCTTGTTTTTAATAGGCAGACTGTCCCCAGTGTCCACTTCATGAGTGCACCAGGTGGTCTGACTGGGTGTCAGAGAAAACATATGTCTAAACTGATTGAGGACTTGCCTACAATCAGTTTGTTGCTGGGTAGTGAGGCTGCCTGCCAAGGCTACACCATCAACTGACCCATCGTCAGGGTTCTGTGAGAGCAGGTCAGGGAGTGGGTCACTCTCTTCCTCCTGCCCTTCATCAGTAGCCATGAGCAAGCCCATGTCTGCCCTGTCCACATATGGCTTAAGTCTGTTGACATGGAGAACCCTGTGGGGACTCCTGGGTGTTCCCAGGTCTACTAAGTAAGTGACCTCACCCTTCTGCTCAACAATAGTGTGGGGTCCACTCCATTTGTCTTGGAGAGCTGCTGGGGCCACTGGCTCCAACACCCACACCTTCTGTCCTGGCTGGTAAGCAGTTAGGACAGCCTTTTGGTCATGCCAGGCCTTTTGAAGTTCCTGGCTAGCCTCAAGGTTTTTGGTTGCCTTTTTCATGTACTCAGCCATCCTGGAGCGGAGACCAAGTACATAGTCCACTATATCTTGCTTTGGGGGCTTGAGAGGTAACTCCCATCCTTCCTTCACCAAGCACAGTGGACCCCTCACAGGGTGGCCAAACAGAAGTTCAAAAGGGCTGTAACCAACCCCCTTCTGAGGCACCTCCCTATATGCGAATAAAAGGCAGGGCAAGAGTATGTCCCATCTACGCCTAAGCTTTTCTGGGAGCCCTTTAATCATGCCCTTCAAGGTTTTGTTGAATCTCTCAACTAAACCATTGCATTGTGGGTGATAGGGTGTGGTGAACTTATAAGTAACTCCACACTCCTTCCACATTGCTTTTAAGTACCCAGACATGAAGTTTGCACCCCTGTCTGATACCACCTCCTTAGGAAAGCCCACTCTTGAGAAAATTCCCAGGAGGGCCCTTGCCACCACAGGTGCTGTAGTGGTCCTAAGGGGTATAGCCTCTGGATACCTGGTGGCATGATCCACTACCACCAGTATAAATCTGTGCCCAGATGCTGTTTGGGGATCCATGGGACCAACAATGTCAATCCCTACCCTCTCAAAGGGCACCCCCACCACAGGTAGTGGTATCAGGGGGGCCTTTGTAGTGCCACCTGCTTGGCAGGTTACACAGGAGCGACAAAACTCCTTGCTGTCTTCAGACATGTGGGGCCAGTGAAAGTGAGGGACAATTCTGTCCCAAGTCTTGTTCTGGCCCAGGTGTCCTGCTAAGGGAATATCATGGGCTAGGGTCAATAGGAAGCCCCTGAACTTCAAAGGTATTACCAACCTCCTGGTAGCACCAGGCTTGGGGTCTCTACTCTCTGAGTACAGGAGTCCATCATCCCAATACACTGTATGGGGACCACTAGCTTTCCCAGCAGCCTCAGCAGCAGCTTGCTGTCTGAGGGGTTCAAGGGAGGGGCAGCTCTGCTGCTCCTGGCTCAGATCTGCCCTAGAAGGTCCCCCTGTCCCCAAGAACTCAACCTGGTCAGGCTCAAGTTCCTCTGGGACAGTTCCTTCTTCAGGGCTGAGATCATCCCCCTCAAGGGACTGATCTTCCTCCTGAGCCAAGGGGAAGGCACTGCCTTAACCCTACTACTCCTCCTCTTGGAAGGCACTTGGTCCATTCTTCCAGAATCCAAGGCCTGTTCAGTTTTAGACAGTTTAGCTTGTGACCTGGTCACAGCAAACACATCTGCAGGGATCCCCAGCATTTCTGCATGGGTCCTGAGCTCCACTTCTGCCCAAGCAGAAGTCTCTAAGTCATTGCCAAGCAAGCATTCGACTGGTAGGTTTGCACTTACCACAACCTTCTTAAGGCCAGTTACCCCTCCCCAGGAGAAGTTAACAACTGCCAGAGTATGGTCTGTTCTGACATTGCTAGCATTGGTCACTTGGTACATTTCACCAAGTATAACTTGCCCAGGTAGCACAAGGTCTTGTGTCACCATTGTGACACTTGCCCCTGTGTCCCTAAATGCCAAAGCCTCTCGTCCATTGATTAAAGGCTGTTGTCTGTACTTGCCCAGATTACTGGGACTCACAGTGGAGGTCACATCCATGCCTCCATCACAGACTAACACAGCCTGAGTCAGTTCCCTGACTAAGTCAGAGCCCAACTCAGTTCCCAGGGTGAACCCTACTAAACCCTTTGCTGGAGCACTTCCACCAACTGTACTAGGGGGAACAGGTGCCTTAGGGGCATTGGTGGATGCTGGACTGGAGTCTTTGGACTTGGTGCAATCACTGGTCCAGTGGGTCTTTTGCTTACAGACCTTGCACCATGGTTTTCTTTGGCCTTTACCCTTGGTAGACTGGGAATCCCCACCAGAAGAAGATTTTTGGGGGCCTGATGAAGACTTTTGATCTTTACCCTTCTCCCCATCCTTGTCAGAGTTCTTAGCATCTTGCTTCTTGGTTTCCCCACCTTGGTTCTGTACCTTCTGCTTCACCCTGGTTCTGACCCATTTGTCTGCCTTCTTTCCCAATTCTTGGGGAGAGGTCAGATCAGAGTCAACCAGGTACTGATGCAACAGCTGGTTTTGACAGTTATTAAGAATCTGCTCCCTCATTATCAGATTATACAATCCTGAGAAGTCACACACCTTACTGCCCATCAACCAGCCTTCCAGAGCCTTGGCAGAACAATCCACATAGTCTACCCAGTCTTGAGTCTGTGCTTTTTGGGTGTCTCTGAACTTCAACCTGTACTGTTCAGTGGTTAGGCCCAACCCATCAATAAGAGCACTCTTCAAGACCTTGTAATTGTCAGCATCCTCCTCTCTAACAGTGAGGAGCTTGTCTCTACCTTTGTCAGCAAAGGAGAGCCACAAGATTGCTGCCCACTGCTCCTGAGGGACCTTCTGTACTTTACAGGCCCTCTCTAAAGCAGTTATCCATTTGTGGATATCATCCCCACTCTGGTAGGGAGGGACAATCTTACTCAGGTTCCTATGGTCATAGGACCTTTCCCTATCTCTAGGGACATGGCTGCCACCATGGGACTCTAGTCCCAACTTTCTTCTCTCTCTAAGGAGATCTAGGGATTCTCTATCTAAAGCCAATTGCTTCTTCCTGATCTCCAGTTGAGTTTCCTCATACTGGACCAGTCTCTTTCTTCTCTCATGAGAGGATTCCCTCCTGTGAGAAGAAACAGAGCTCCCTATGGAGGTGCCAGAGTGGTTAGACTCCTGAGAAGGAGACCTAGACTTTCTGAGCACACTCATAATCCTTCCTGGGGGACAAAGGTGTGGTTCTCCAGATCCTCATCTTCATCTTCCCCAGAAGGGATTGGGTTTTCCAGGTCAGGGTCATTGTCACCCTCCTGGTCAGTTTCAGAGGGGGGCTGGGGGTAGTAGTACCCCTGGCCCCTTCCTCATCTGCTGGCCCACCCTCTGCTCCTACCCCTTCAGTCTCTGAGGACTTACTAAGATCATAAGCCACCAACATCTCCTGGAGGTGTTGGGTGGTGGGACTTTGGCCTGTCCTTAATTTCCTCACGTTACACAAAGCTCTCAGTTCCAAGAATGGGAGTGTGTCATACTTGGAGGGGGAAGCTCAATGGCTTCCTGCAGGGCATCTCTAGATCCTGCTTTTAAAGACATTACTAGTGTGGTGTGGTGTATGCACTACCTACTCTAGTGTGGCCTACTAAACTCTCTTGAGTTGTAGAAAGGGTTGTGCTATCCCTTAACACACAACTCTAAGTTCAGTAGAACTTACTGATATTCTAAGCTTAAATTATATGTACCTTAGGTACCTTTAGTGGTTTTCAGTTGATCAATTCAATTGAGATTATCTGGTAAAACAATAGCAAGCTGGAATCCCACACGCTGCACACCAATGTGAGAAGTTGGCCTGGCATATGCTGTCCACTAATTATAGTGGGCACCTTGCACCAGTCCAAATCGACTCTTATGGTAGGTAGGTTAAAGACAACCTTATTGAAAGCTATCCTAGTGGTAGCTGTGGAGAGCAGCCTTCAGGCTAAGTCTTGAAGGAATGTAAAGCAGCTTGTTTTACCAGTCTATAATCTCTTGAGTGACCAAATGAAAGAGCACCACACCAGGTATATATTCAAAATATATGTATTTATTACTAAACACACCCCTCTAGTCTCTTTATGAGGCTAGAGTTCGAAGTACATAGGTTATAAGATCTTAAGTCACAGTAATAGCACAAATACACGTTTGGGCCCTAGGGGCGTACCAAACCATATACCAATAAAATGGTATGCGAATCACGACTGAACTAGACACTAGGCCTAGAGCCTCTAGAAGTGCTTGGACCACAAGGAACCACCCAAGGTAGTGACACAGGGGACCCACGGGAGACGCGTGCAGTGTAAATACACAACCGCGATACGCCGTTAACTTCTATGGAGAAAGTCGGGATCGGGAAAATAGAGGAAAGGGACACTTTAAAAAGGACTAGGACAAAACCCTTTGAGATCTAGGACTTTGAAGAGTCTCTACCCACGGGAGCACCGGAGTACTCGTGTTACCTCACCCAGGGAAGCCGGGTGCATAGGTGCCTTTCGGGGTCGGGTTTCGTCGTCGTGTCTTATGGCGATCTGCTGCAAAGTGCTGCTGGCGACCAGGAGAAAAGTGTCCGGGTGGATCCAAGAGTGGATCGGAGTTCTGAAGAACCTGAAAGCAGAGGGGACAGAGTCTGGGTCACTAGCCAGTGACCAGGAGGGCGATGGACAGATGCCCACCGATGTCGAGTGCTTCAGATTCGATGACGGTCGTCTTGACTCTTCAGCCACGAGGTCCAGGAGGCGTTGTCGGCGACCAGGAGCAGGATTCGGGCTGTTGCTCGATGTCTATCGAGTGCAGAGGTGTCGGCGACCAGATTGGACCCAACAAGCCTTGGCAACGGCAAGTCTCGAGTAAGATGTAGATCGTCGATGATGCAGACCAGCAAGGTCTGGGGAACTCACCCAGCAAGGGTAAGTGAGGGCAGGCCTGGAGCAACCAGACTGCCAAGTAAAGAAAAGATTGGCCTTCGGTAAGGGCTACTAGCCAACGGGCTAGCGACCGCGAAGGAGCCTCGTGACGCCGCACGTGGAGCTGGCTTACAGGACACTCATGGAGTGGGGGCCAGTGATCTTCGGTGCAGGTGGTGCTGGAGGCTAGGGCTACTCGGAGCCCAAAGCACGACTTCTTGGGAGACCCAGAAGATGGTGCACTTGCAAGTGTGCTCGGTGTCCAGGGGTCACGGTCTCAAGTCACCCACGATAGCCACGGGCCTCAGCTTTGCTGGGGACTCAGGGTAGCCTCGGGGAAGTCTGAGAATCCACCTCTGGTGATGCGATGACTTCGGCGTCCGACGGGAGCTTCAGTGATGCGAACCGGACAGATGCTTCTTTGGTGCCTGCCAAGCAGGGAGTCACTCCTTGACCCCAAGGGAGATTCTTCAGTCCTCTAATCTTGTCGTAGAGCGTCGAAGGTCCAGGATTCCGTGTCAGAGTTTCGTCCAGGTATAATCTAAAGTCCTAAGGACTGGGTTCCTACCTTTATTCCAAAAATAGGGGATGGACTACTCTGTGGCCCCACCTATGGGTGGGTCAGGGCAGAGGGGTGGCTACACCCCTTTCCCTTTGTCCAGTTCGCGCCAAAGCAGGGGCTGCAAGCCCCTGATCCGGTTTGAACTGGGGTATGCACAGGGACACCAAATGTGCCCCCAGTGCAGGACTTCAAAGCACCCGAAAGTGCTCCCGCCCAGCCCCAATACACATTGTCCTGTCTGGGGAGGTGGTCACACCTCCCTGGGACAGGAAACCTATTGTCCAGGCCTCCCCTGCCGGAGTTTTGTCCAGCAGCAGGAGGCCAGACTCGTGTCTGTGGCAGCAGCATCCATTTTGTGATGCCAGGGCTCTGGAAAGAAGTTACCGGACTCGTCAGAGTTAACATGCCTTTCCCTCTAGAAGGGTGGAATGCTACCCCCGCCGCCAGGATTGGCGGGGGGTAGTATTCCAAGATGTTTGACACCAAACACGACATGTTTTGGTGCAGCCATTCCATAGTTAGCATTTTACCGCGAGGATATAATGCGTTTAAGAGTATATGGTCAGGCTGCACTACAAACAGCATCCGAGATGGTCTCCGAACGCTGCAGAGGGGCCCTGCTCATGCAGGGGCACCCTCTCACATAGGAACCATGCACTCTGCCTTTAGGATTGATAAGGCCTGCCTTAGGAGTGACTTATAGGTTTATATGTGTGTATGCTTTTAGTGATATAGGTAACCTATACCACAGCAAGGGGTGCATGCACCACCTTACCCAGGCTGCAGTAGCAGACCTGTGGTGTCAGTTTGGATGGCCTACCAGGGGTGGCATAATACATGCTGCAGCCCCTGGCAGGCCTCTGAGGTACCTATGCCCTTGGTACATAGTATACCATATACTAGGGACTTACAAGGGCACTCCAGATCCCAATCAGTGATGTGCCTAAGGCACATGGAGACCCTTTTAAAGAGGAAACAGCTAGGCTGGGGTTCTGAATAGCAGGGCCCCAGCCAGACTAATGTCGAAAACCAGTGAAGTATCAGCAAAAAGTGGGGGTACCCCTGTGAAGCAGATCCTACTCTCCTACACATATTTCCTGCTGTTGGTTGTTTCGCTGGGGTGTGTTTCCCTTTTTTTGGGATACTTGGTATGCATTTTCCTATTGGTGGTTTCCCTACATTGTAATCCAACATAGATGGGGGCCTGGTGTGTATATCCCAGGTGGCAATTACATAGGTTCATTCAACAGTTAGTGAGTCACCTGATACACCTTTTTCTTTAAGTGGGCTATCTGGCTCAGGTTTCATGAGTGGTTGGCAAATACTTGGTGCGTGTTCACTCTGGCAGCTTACCACGAGGAGAGAGAGATCCTTCTACGCCACAGCCACTAAGCCTATGCTTCATGAGAGTACTAGTCTTACGTAGTCCATAAAAGAGATCAGAGGGGAAAGCAGGCTAAGGAGTATGTGCAAGTGTTTGCTGTGCTTTGTAATCTTTAAATGGGCACACATACATATGAATGTTTGCTCAGTACTACTATGTGTTATACAAGCCAAAGAGCATTACCATATTTGGACTTGTTCCTGTGTCAGTCGCCTAAATACTTGCATGTTATTGTCTGACCTTCAAAGATGGGTCAATAAAATTGGCCTTTTGTCCTGAATCCTTACAATCACTGCCAAGAATGTGCCTCCAAGGGGGTTACCCTGCTCAGCACAAGCCCCTGAAACTTTAAGGAACCCAAACACTTCCATTGCAGGAATTAAAGCTAATTAGTGTGGTGATCAGAGCGCGGGCGGCATGTACGCTGCGGGAGATGCGCGCCGAGCTGATAAATTAAACACACACACCGCTAGATAGATTAGGCGGCGACTGCCCCCGAGCGGGCACGCCCCTTCCCTTTATTGAGCGCGCCCCGCCCGCCGGCGGGAGCGCGTGGGTGCACCACATCCGGCGGCGGCCGGGAACAACTAGACTGTCCCAATCATTACATCCCATCCCAACTCAGTCTCTTTTCCTTTGGCTGGAGGTTGGTTGCTTCACCACCTGACAGGCATAGTCTCTTAGTCGGGAGCTGGGCCTGGGGTTTTCTCTTAGTTGGTACCGGGGTTGTTCAACCCGGATGGCAACGCTGGACTCCGGTTGCTCAGGGTTTGTTGTCGCCGGCACTGATGTACCAGCGGTCGGTGGTTCCGACTCCTGACGCACATCGCCGTGGGCCGTTGGGGCTGGCGGCGGCACGGCGTCCATTGAGGGCTCTTCTTGTTCTGTTCCGTCCTGCTCCTCGGGGTCTTGGGTGCTGGCGGCTTCCTGAGTGGTGGGAGGGTCAGGCACTTTCTTGAGCCAGGAGATGTTCCGTGTGACTCTCTCTCCCCCTTTGGCTACCGTTATCATGGTCCCTTTCACGTTGACCACCTTCCAGTAGCCTGGTTCGCACCTGGTTCGGAATTTGCCTCCTGGTCTTCGGTCTTTCATGAGTACATAGTCTCCCCTTCGTAGTTTTCTGGGCGCTGCTCTCCGTGCCTTGCTGGCGGCTAGATTTTGCTTCTTTCTCCGCTCTAGGACGCCTTCCTTGTGGTATGGGGGCGGGGCCCATCCTGGGCATACAGGGAGTGTGTCCCGGCGGACCCCATTGAACATTAGCGCCCACGGTGTGCATCGGGTAGTGCTGTTGGGGGTGCCTCTGTACTCTCGGAGGAAAACTTGCAGATGACGCTCAGGGTCCACGTTCTCTGCTACAGCGATCCGTAGGGCTTTGTTGAGGGTCCTCATGAACCTCTCAACCTCCCCGTTGGCTTGAGGCCATTGGGGGGTGATGCAGCGATGTCGTATGCCGTACCTCTGCATGAAGTCCTGAAACTCGCTTCCTTGAAAAGGGGGCCCATTGTCGCTCTTGATCTCTTCCGGGCATCCGAACATGGCAAACGCCTTCTCGAGCACTGGGGCCACATGGGAGAACGCGGTGGAGCTGACTACTTCTACCAGGGGATATTTGGAGTGGCTATCGATCATCACTATGGTCGTTCGACCATCGGGAAAACTCCCGAAGTCGATGCTCACTTTTTCCCACGGGGTCTTTCCATGATCTTCCGTCTGGACGGGTGCTGGTCTCTCCGAGGCACTGGTTAACTGGCATGCTGGACACCTTTTCACTGCTTCTTCTACCTGAGCCTCCAATCCCGGAAACCACACCTTCTCTCGCATCCGGGCTTTTATTCTCTCGACCCCTTGATGTCCTCCGTGGGCCAACTGGGTTGCTTGGTGCTGTAGAGAGGACGGTATCACTATCCTGGACCCTCGTAGCAGACTCCCTCCTTGTGTTACACTTAGCTCGTTTCTGATTCTCCACTTTTTCAGGAGACATTCCCTCTCGGGCCCGGCCCAATCATTGGCGGATTGCAGGAATTGGTACCAGTGCCCCCCTTGGACGACTGCTCGAACCTTGGACAGCACGGGATCTCCCTCTGCAGCCGCAGCGATGTCTTCGAGAGTGAGGGCTTTCGGCCACGTTATCGTGGAGATCATGTTTAGGTGAGCTTCCATTGCGTCGACGACCGAGTCATCCCCTTGCTCGTCCTATGGTGCCGGGTGCCTTGAGAGGAAGTCGGCAGGGTTCTTGGCGCCGGGGCGGTAGACTACTTCCATCTCGTACTGTCGGAGCCCGATGGCCCACCGCTCAATCCTCGGAGGAGGGTGTGGTGCCGACCCTCGGAATAATGGCACCAGGGGTTGGTGGTCGGTAACGACCCTGAACGGTTGGCCACAGACGTATAAATGGAAATGGCGGCTCGTCCACCTGATGGCCAGGGCCTCCCTCTCGATTTGCGCATAACGCCTCTCCGTGGGTGATAGGGCCTTGCTGGCGTAGGCCAGGGCCGCCCACCTGCGGGGTTCTTGCTCCTGGGTAAGTACGGCCCCTAGGCCAACAGGGCTGGCGTCGACGAGTATCTCCGTTTGTTTGGCCGGGTCGAAGTACACTAGAGTGGTGTGGTCCAGGAGGGCGGTCTTGATTCTCTTGAATGCTGTCTCTTCCAGATCTCCCCACTTCCACATGGCATCGGCCCGGGTGAGATTGCGAAGTGGCTCCGCGATAGTGGCTAAATCGGGGATGAATCGGCCACAGTATGTAGCCATCCCTAGGAAGCTTCTCACTTCGGACACTGTCGCTGGGGCCGGGGTGTCCTTGATCACTTGGGATTTCCGTGGGTCCACTTGTATGCCTTCCTGGTTGAATAGGTATCCGAAGAATTCTATCTGCTTCTGAAACAGAAGGCACTTTTCTTTCTGTAAAGTGACTCCATGATCTTGGAGCCGCTTCAGGGTTGCCCTCAGGTGGCGGTAGTGTTCGTCCGCAGTCTCTGAGTGGATGAGGATATCATCACTCACGTTCAGCACTCCTGGTAGGCCTGTCAGGATTTCTCTCACTGCGTCTTGAAACACCTCTGCTGCGGACAATATCCCAAAATTGAGGCGTTTGTATCTTCGTAGACCAAGGTGGGTACTGAACGTGGTTATGTAGCGGCTCTCTTTGGCCAGGACCAGCTGGTGATAGCCTGCATTCAAGTCCAGTTTAGAATACCAGCGAGACCCGTTTACGTCGGCCACTATGTCATCCATCGTTGGTGTGATGTGACGTTCACGCTTTATGACCTTGTTGGGGAGGCGCATGTCTATACACAGTCTGATCTTCCCTGACTGTCTGGGCTTTTCGGCTATCACCATAGGGGATACCCATGGTGTGGGTCCTGAGACTTTCTCAATGACCCCTTGATCTACCAGCTTTTGCAGTTCTTGTTCCACCAAGGGTCTGAGGTGGAAGGGGATCCTCCTGTGTCGTAGTGCCGTGGGTGGGACTGACGGGTCTATGTGCAGCTTGACGGGTGCTCTTTTAATTCGGCCTAGTCCTTGGAATAAGTCCGCAAATTGTTCCATTAGTTCCTTGGTTTGGTTCGCTTGCACACTTCTTGCGAACATGACTAATCCTAAATCCTCCGCTGCGTGGCTGCTCAGCAGGGTGTCAGCCTCTTGGTTGATGATGTGGATGTCGGCCGTGATTTCACTGTCTTCTGACCGTATTGGTACCGTCATTTTGCCCCGGATAGGAAGGGGTGAGTCACTCCCATATGCAAATATTCTTGTTTTAGATGGTTTGAGCTCGGGCTTGGGCCTCATCTGATTATATTGTTGGATGCCCATGACGTTTACCGACGCGCCGGTGTCAATCACCGCGCTTACTTCTGAACCGGCGATCTTCACTGTGCACGTGGGCTGGGGCCTTTTACGTTTCTTCAGTGCCTGTGTGAATGACACGAGGTACGTCTCGCCCTCGTCTTCCTCGGTGGAGGAGTCTTCGACTGGGTGTGTGGCTCGTTCCCTCTTCCTTCCCCCTTGAGACGACGCCAGGGACATGCTCGACAGTTGCCGTATGAGTTTACGTCCAGGCTTGGCTCCCCTGTTGTCCTTTCTCGGGCCTTTCCTCCGGCACACCGTTGCAAAATGGTTTGGAATCCCGCAATTGGTGCACGTCTTCCCTTGTGCAGGGCACTTATATGGCGGGTGTTCTTCGTGCCCACAGTACCCACACTGGCCTCTCGGGGTCTGGGGCGGGTGATCTCGTGGTCTGCTTCTCTTGTCCCGCGTCGTGATGGCGTCAGCTCTCTCTACCTTGATGTTCGCGCTCTTTTCGGTCATGCGCGTCAGCGCCAGGTCCATTTCTTCCGCTTGCGCGGCCGATAGGTCGTGTGACCAGGCCATGACCAGGATGTCATTGAGGGGTATGTTCGGCTGCCTCAGGATGAGACCTCGTAGGACCTTGCTGCGCACCCCCTGTATAAGCTGGGCTCGAATCTCCTCCGCGGCCCTCTCGTCGACTAGGTGAGTGCTCGCCAGTTCCCTCAGTTTGGCGTGGAAAGCGTCGATGGACTCCCCTTCCCGTTGTCTCGCCTGTCGTAACTTGAACCTTTCATAGTCCGGGTTCAGTTGGGGGTCGAAATGCACGTTGAGCGCTGCGACTGCTGCATCATATTCAGTTGGGCCCCCAGTGTTTGGGAGGTGCTTGAAGAGTAAGTATACTTCTTCATAGTGGAGTAGGAGCGAGCGCTTAATGGCTCCATCCGTCTCTCTGGTGGCTATAAAGTAATTCCCTAGGCGGCCCAGCCACGTCTTCCATCGCGGGGACGCCGTCGTAGGGTCAGCCGCTTCGCTGAATGGGGGTAGCACCCCTGTGGGTGCGTGCTGAGTAACAATGCGTACCTGCGCCGGCTGGCCATCTGGGTTGTCCCCCATGTTCACTTCAGTGCGTGCAGCGTGGCTGGTATGTTGTGCGCCCGCCTAGTACAGCTGTTGCTGATCTCCTTCCCACCCCTGGGGGTTGTGCTGCTTAATCGGCAATGGGTGGGTGGGCCCCGGTGTTTCCAAACGTGGGTGTCTTCCGTCACTCCTCCTTGGGGTCATGCAGCGCTATGCTGGAGCATGTCTCGCCCACTGGTGATCTAGGTGCAGAGATGGAGCTTGGGCTGTGCCTGTGGTTGCCCAGGGCCCATGTGTGCAGTGCAGGAGGTTGCAGTGTGTGGGCCTCACTGTGTGGCCAGGGGGTTGTTCCTTACCAGCAGTCTGGAGTGGTGTAGTGATTACCCCTCCGCAGGCCTGTTGCTTGAGGGCCCTCGTTGGGTCCGCGTTGCTCAGGCAGGGACCACGTGGCTGCAGGCGGTGCGGAGCCGATGGCCTTCAGGACCGGGAACTGCTGCTGGTTGGCCCGTGACGACGCGTCGGGCTGGAGCGTGAGGTCTGCTCCCCTCGTCGCCAGTGTGGTGATCAGAGCGCGGGCGGCATGTACGCTGTGGGAGATGCGCGCTGCGCTGATAAATTAAACACACACAGCGCTAGATAGATTAGGCGGCGACTGCCCCCGAGCGGGCACGCCCCTTCCCTTTATTGAGCACGCCCGCCCGCCGGCAGGAGAGCGTGGTTGCGCCACATCCGGCGGCGGCCGGGAACAACTAGACTGTCCCAATAATTACAATTAGAACATAACATGATCGGACAATGCCATGCCAGCCGTAATAACGGCCAGGAAAATAAAAGTGTATGTACTCACTATCCCAGAATACCCGTTTCTTATTGAAAGTGTTGTTACTCTCCCATTAAAACCATTGGTCTTTTTCTGAGAAGTGCAAGTACTCGCCCTTCAAAATGAAAGAAGTGCTGATACCGAGTACCTGACCGTGCCAGTCCATTTAAAGCGCTGATAACGACTCAAAATATGGCAGTACTTCCTGCCGACTATGAGAAATGACACATAGCAAAACATCACCCACAAGCTTCAGTTTCAACTGAAAGCACAGCGGTTTTACAAAATTCTGCATTATAATATATACTATGATAATTTAATGCCACTATATAGATGTTCTTTACAACGCAGCGTCGTGACGTAAGGTATTATTGTATGGGAAGGTAAGAGTAGGGAGTGAAAGGGGCAGGGCAGTGGGTGTGGAATGGGAGTGGCTGTGGGAGGGAATCCTAGAGCAAATGAAAGCATCACTTCCTCCCGGTACCTTAAAGCCCTCCTCTCCAAGCTCCATGGCCGCCGCGTGACACGGGCTTGCAAGAGCTGCAGCAGCAGGAGAGAAAGAACCCAAAGGAAAGGGAGGGGAAACCAAAAAGCAACTTAAAGTATAAAATTATAAGGACAAAAAAGATAAGTAACACCGCGCCCCTCCCTTGTCCGCCGCTCTCCTTTGCCTCTCTCTGTCCTCCTGCTCCCCGCGAGAAACAATGCCTAACATCGTGCTGTTCAGCGGCAGCTCCCACCAGGACCTCTCGCAGAAGGTGGCCGACCGGCTCGGCCTGGAACTGGGCAAGGTGGTGACCAAGAAGTTTAGCAACCAGGAGACCAGGTGAGCAGCGCGACCGGGCTTGTTGACGTGAATCCCTCGCGCCCCGGGTGACTGCTCTTGGGAGGGCGGGAATGGGTGGTGAGAGTGCTGCTTGCACATGCTGTCTTCACCTTGCTTGAAGTAAGCCGCCCGAGGGAGACTCGAGTGCTCGCCACACATCCATGCGTTCATTTCAGGGGTGAGAATTTGAAGAACACAAAATAAGAGGTCAAGAAGAGCGTAGCGGGGTGGAAACGTGCATAATGGGTGACCGTATTTTTCCATTTGGCTTCTATGGCGCAGCCAATTTCAAATCTTTTGTTTTGATATAGCTCACGAAACGTTGGTGCTTATTGATGAAGTGTGAGGGTCACTGATTTATGCTGACTTGAACTTTTTTTGGGTTATGTCTTGTCAGCCACCCATAAAAGTCCAAGGATCGTGACAACATTTCTGGTGGCTTAGGCCGTTGTTTTAACAATCTAGAAAAAACACTTTGACAGTAAATGCATCTTTTGCGTTATGGATTCCAGCGCCAACACTTGGGGGTGTGTGGATGAAGCCCCGCGTTGCCTTTCTCTTGGCAGGCGGGGTGGTTGTGTACTGTTTTGAGTTTGGCGCCTGCAGGAAGGAAGGCACATTGTGGTGTGGGGGCAAAGAGTTGTAATATACTTTGCCTGCATCATCTAAGTGGCTCCGGAATGCGCTCTCCCCTGACCTTCGGTGTACCGTGAAGGAGCCGGAGAGAACTGGACCTCTAAGTTCCAGTTCTAGCCACGCTCCCGCCATTGCTTGTTTCGACCTTTTTAAAGTGTGGCATCGATGATGCACATAGCACAATCGGCGTGAGCGGTAGCGCCAGGCCCTTAGTTCTCATAACGTTTATTTGGGAGGTGAATATAAAAATATTGCCTTTGGAGTTTTTTTCTTTCGGCGCGAGTTACCTCCATAGGCCAGGCGGTACATGAAAAGACTGAGGCATATTTGCCATGCTGTGGACATGGTTGTCCAAAAGCTTAGCTAAATTGGACGCCCCTCCCCTTTCGGATTTTCCCGGCTTGGAGTTAAAACATTGTTTGCGGCTGACCCTCCCCCACTTTATGCTGGACATGCCATGCGTTCTGGCCCGATCCCTTCGCTGTTGCTCCTTTTCACTTCAAAAGCAGACTTTTCCTTAGATTTTTGCAGAATGTGTTGGTACTCGTGCAATAAAACGCTATACCACAAACCGTTAATAGTATAAAATGCCACTTTAAGACAGGTGTGTAGTTATGTTAAGTAATTCCCATGGAAATACATTAACAAAATTAACCAAACTAATGCATGAAAAATTCTGACCTCCGCTGTCCTTAAACTACTCCAAAGTATAAATATTCCCCCAAACAACTTACCCCTACCCTGAAACTTCGTTATTTCATTCTTTTTTTTTTTTTTTTTTTTTTTCTTCCCTTGCATTCCCCAGTATTTTGCCCTACCAATGGCATATTGCTGGGGTGGCGTGGTGAATAAAAAAACTATGGCTAAACCCAGATCTGTGACTGGGGGCGTGAATGTTTGATTTTATCAGCATTCTGTCCATCATCTGTTCTTTTTGCTGTTGTAGCCCTAAGTGCGCCAGGTATGCCCAGAAGTGGGTCCCATGCTCATAGTGCCACTAGATTCAAGCTAGCCTGTCTGATGATGAGGGGATACTCTGAAACCGGATCAGCATGCTTGTTTCCGGTCCAGGGAGGACCTAGCTTGACAGTTCAGGTTGGTCTGTTCCCATAGGGAGCAGCGCCAAGACTGTTATTTGCATATGGCTGGGACCAAACTGGGGTGACGGGGCGAGCAAAATAACAATGGATTAAACTCATTTCTGTGACTTGGGGTGAGTGTTTAAAAAAAGTTTCACCACTCCCTCTATTTTATTTTGTGGTGTTGCTATGTGCGCCCTAAGTGGATAAGGGTATGCCCAGATGTGGGTCCATTGCTCGCTCCGCCACTGGATTCAAGCTAGCCTGACTGATGGGCGATACCCCGAAACCGGTACCAGGGTGCTTGTTTCTGGTCCAGGGAAGACCTAGCTCGGTAGTTTGGGCAGGACTGTTCTCATGGGGAGCAGAGTTACGACTGATTTGCATATGGATGGGTGCAAACTGGGGTGACATGACAAGCAAAATGATGATGGATTAAACCCAGATCTGTTAAATAGGGTGGACAGTGTAATGTTGTGCCTCAATGGCCCCCATTACGTCGGTGAAAGCTTTCGGACGGCAGAGCTAATGGGGGGGGGGGGGGGAACTGAAAGCTTAGGGTCCCCCTTCTCTAAATGATGCAATTGAACATAATTTGGTGGTCATGGTAGTCTGTCAAGCTCTAAGGCAAGCCCATAGATCCTTATTCCATTGAGGGGGCATATGCATTGTCCATCAAGAGAGACTGTCATTGAATAGTTTACAACAATGTTCTGTATGTGGCTCCCTCTTCCCACCGATTATTCTCTGTCTTAATGAATTAGATCGCCATTGGGCATGTTGCACATTCTGGGCCCTATCAACATTTTAAAAAGTACCTATTGCTGGGACTCGGGATGTGCTTAAAATATCAGCCTAGGCTACCAAATTGCCAAGGTCCAGCTTTTTTTTTTTTTTTCCAATTGGGTCCCTGATGACTTTAGGCTTAAAGGAGCATTCTTGTGCAGGAAAAATGCCCGGGGTCTGTGGTGCTGCAAACATAGCTATATGCATTTTGTGCTCAGTGGTCTAATGTATCCTCTCCTGGAATCTGTGTTTGGCCTCATGCTCACAGGTTGTAATCCTGCAGGTCCTATACTTCAGTGGTTGTCAAAACGAATACCAATGAGTTTGGTAACAAGAAACCTGTTTTTCAGGAGCCCCAGAGAGGGAACATGCACTTTACAAATACTCGGGTTACGTTTTCCTCCCTTGCTCCTGAGTAGGTAGGTGTAGTATTCTAGTTTACTATCCATTCCTGTGTATGCCATTTCCACCATATGACTTGCCAGTAGAATGTTACAGTATGATGATGTAGTACAGAATGTTGGGTGTCTGTCAAGAAAAGCCACAGTTATGATGGGGCTGAGCAGCATGCTGGCTGCTCCTGGTGGGGCTCATCTACATATCTACAATAAATCATCTTGAACTCAACAATCTGTCTGGACTTCATTACTACATTTTTATGGCGACGATCTGGAAACTTACCCTCGTTCTACATTCTCAACAAAAGAATTCAATGTCGAAGTCAAGATTTTTCAAGAGGCATCAAGAAACTACAATCTATAATTTTAACAAGGACTCTGGCACTTTGAGCCCCACCAGTGACCACCTCACCGGTCGCCCCCAACGTGCATGTGCCAGATCCCACTTCGCTCAAGCACCACCCTTGCTCTACAGATTGTGCTGTCTTCAAGTGTTTCTCAAGATCAAAGCAACTGAAGCACCTTTCATCAGTTTCAACGGCATTTCAAAACAGTTAAGCGTCGCTGTCATCTCCATTTTTGCGGTAAAAGGGAGATACCAGTGACCTGGCCATCGGTCGCCCACTACACAAACGTGCCAGTTCCTGCTAATTCAGTTTCAGCTGCAGCCCAAGCCTGTTCCTGCTGTGTCTACAGTGCCTCAACAAGCAAGGTAATTAGACTGCCTGAGTTTGTGTCTCCCGTGCAGAGTGGGGTGCTTCTTGCAGAAAACAGGTTTGCGGAAAACAGATCATCTCACCAACGGCTTTTAGGGAGAAGTGTTTACTGTCATGATGTTTTTAGTGCCATGCAGAGTCCAATTTGTAGCGACTGTGCTGGCATTTGTTTCGGCAGCTTCTACAAGTAAACTATTTACGAAATATGTACTTGGATCTCACCATGCGCATTTTCTACAAGTGGCTGTGCTGGATATTTTGTAAAAAAAACAGGTATACTCCAAAAAGAGTTCTTTTCTACAAGTGGCTACACTCATACTTTGAGGAGGATTTGTAAGCTGAGGCATTTCTGTGTCTGATTGCTAGCCCCCTTTGAGATATTGGGGCTTTGTCTAACCGCCGTGTTGAGATTCAAAAGTATGTCGCGTGAGTCACTAGCAGAGCGCGTCCTTACCTTCGCTCCTGTGGGGTCTCCATGGCACCAAAGTGACGTCTTTTCCTTTTATGTGGTTCTGTCTGCTGCTCAGGGACGCTTTGCTGCACAACAATGCCGGGAGCCACCCGGTGCAACGTAACCTACGTGCCGCCATTTACAGGTTGTCTGACTGTGCTAGCATTACTTTGTTTACAGTCTTCACGTTGCCAACCGCGTTTTCACCATTATTTTGGAAGTGACAAGTGCGGCGTTAGTGCAAGACGGACAGCGGAGACGGAAGGGATGTGAGACACATACGTTCCATGACAGTGCAGTATTTGCTTGGTTATGGTCCTCCCCGTTGCCGAAGAAGACCTCATTCACGGAAGTTGTGGAGTTGGTGTTCTTGCTCTGTAGGCTGCTAATGTCTTTCAGTTTTAAACTTCAGGTGGTATGTACGTCCTCTGTGGTTCGCTGATAAGCCATGTCCCATGCTGCCTTAGTCCTGCTCCGCTCACCTATGTTATCCGTCTGTTAAGGTCATTTGTGGAGGGTACAAGACACCTTGGATACACATAATACCTGTTCATGGATCTACAGTACAGATCTGTCCTGTTTATATTTGTTAACAAACGAATTGTAGTCATTTTGTCTGTTAATTCTCAGACTTCACATACTGTTTTTTTGGTGTGTTCAACATGGTACATATGTGGATCTTAGGTACACACCATCAAGAGTTCAATTATTCTATTATTTCTGTTCACATGCATGCATGCAGCCTTCCCTACGTAGGGATGGCTATGGGTTTTAGTTCCATTTGTTCTATATACATTTGCCCACTTGTTCTACTTATGGTCTCTAGCCTCACACAGGGCACATGTTTTGTGTATGAGTGTTAGTTCTTTCCACACCATTTTATCAAATCAATTTCCAGGAATATGTCATTGGTTCAGACCCATATATTCTACCTATTCATAGCTATCCTTCCTCACGTTTCGGGTTAAGTCTTAGGTTCAGGTTCAATCTTCAATTATGCCATTACTCCACACAGTGTGTGTAGTATGGGATTTATTCCAAGTACAGTGCACGACATGTGACCTCCGTATGAGGGTGTCCTTACACGGACGTCAAGTTTGTCCAGGTTGTCCTTACGCGGACGTCAAGTGACCTTTACACGAGGTTGTCCTAGTTCTCCCTTTTACTCAGTGTGTGTTATATGGGTTTTAATCTCATTATTACTGTGCAGTGACCTCTGCACGAGGTTTCTACACGGGTCAATTCCATTCTCAATTGTTCTTCACCCTGTTTACATTAATGTCGATTTTTCGTTGTTTTCAGGGAAGTAGGAGTGATGTTATTGTATTCATTCTTCACCCTGTTTACATTAAGCTTCATTGCTTTACAATGTCGATTTTCCATTGCTAGGTTGTTTACAGGGAAGTAGGAGTGATATCTTATTCATTCATTCTCTTCTCTGTCTTCTTTATTTCTCATGCTGTGCTTTGCCACCTGTCTGGCCAGTAGGTGTGTCTGGATGTAAGGATCGGTACTCTTGTTTTTCTTTTGTTTTTTATCGTATTTGTTGTGTTAGAAGAAAAGGAGATATGTAGTATTCTAGTTTACTATCCATTCCAATCTGTCTGGACTTCATTACTACAGTAGGTACTGGAATTCAGGCCATTTCGGACAGCGCTCAGATGCACGAAAGACAAGGGACTGCCAGTGGCCAGACCTACTCACACGGGGTCGGCCATTTGCGGTGACACAAACGTTGCTCACTTACTGTTTCTGCTGGTATTTTTTTATGGCATGTCATCATCTGGCACCAAATGCAAAAAGAACAATTGAATGGAATGCTGAACAATGTAAACATCTAAGCATACCCTCTGCCCTTTTTAGGTCTCTCCTACGCAGCGCGCATGCGCTGCATAGGAGGGCCTTTAGCCGTCGCTCTGCTCATTTTCAAGCACACACTCGTGCTTGTGGCGGCATCCACCTTGCGGGAGACGCAGCAGCGGCGCGCCACAAGCACGAGTGCAGTGCTTGAAAATGAGCAGACTGCTCTCCCAAGCGCGCGCCACTCGCGGGCTCACCTCCTGCTCCCCTCTCTTTAATCGCTTTTCTGCAGATCGTGCCCTTCTGTACAACACTTTAGACGTTATGTTTTTAAACAAGCACAGCAACAGGCACACGCTATATACAAATTACCATTTTTAAAGTTTGAGAGGTAAACATGATTAATGTGCTAGGTTTGCGCCAAGCATGCGATAGATTTGGGACAACACACCAGAAAACCATGGCATGCAGCATCACGACGGTGCTCGCCAGGCTGCAGCCCCTTTGACGTAATTTGCTATCACTTCATAGCAGTCCCTGGGACATCCCTGCAGCATTCAAGGGCGCCAAAACCTGACCTCAAGCCGCACATGGTTTTCACAAGCTTTCTCACTCGCAGGCAGCTTGAGGTCAGTTGGTAACTAACCCCCAGTGGCGAGAGTTCACTAACTCAATCTTACTCTGTGTATTTACCTTTCACTCGCCACCCAGGCACTTACAGTAGATACCATCCCAACATGGCGACTGTGTACACGGGTGTACGCGAGCCAGCAATCCCAATAGTAGAAGTTTCAGTCCCTGCGTCAGTCACCCAACCGTCATCAGCAATAGAAAGAGGACAAAGTTACGAGGCGATGGCTTGGCTTCAGAGTTTCCTGTTTTTTTTTTTTTTTGGCCTTCAAATGTGCCCAAGGGCAGCGTGGGCTCTGATTGGTTCTCATCACGGCTGCACCTATAACTACATTTGCAGCCGGCTCAGGCTTGCAAGACAGCTTGCGATTGGCTGCAAGTATATCCGTGTAAATAGATGCTCTGTAGGCACCATCAAGCAGCTAAGAGACACTGGTACATTTTACAATGAAAAATAACAAGCATTTGCAAACCATTCGGTCTCGCATTTGTGAAAGTTGGAGCTTTTGGCGTTGTAAATGGTCTGCTGTGGGTATAACCATCTGCTGTACATTCGTTTTATTAATACCCTCCTGGGTTACAGTAAAACAGATGCACAGTGGAGTCTACCACGCATGAAGGAATGGGTAAAATGTGTCCATGTGACCCTAAAGAGAATGCAAAGCATTTACCGAGCGCTGCGTGTCACGGGTCTGACCCAGGCTACCATTTCTTTATTAGCAGCCAAAGCCAGACTTCTCTCAAATGTGCTGAACAATCACTGCATTATTTCTGTATCGGTGAAGCAAAAATATGTCTCCCAGTGAAAGTGTGTGAGCACGCAAATACAGTTTCTGTTTTGGGGCGTAGGTTGTACTCCTTGTAGGGTTGGGGGTATATTTTCCAGTGAATGCGGAGGTGTTTGTTTGTAGTATGTTTTTCTCGTCCTGCCTTTGAGGCTGCCTACGATAGCTGAGGGTAAACATGGTGCCCAAAGTGTATCCCAGTTAAAAGGAAATGTTCTTTCAGTCATAATAATCTTTATTCGGCTATAAAAAGCCTAAAAGCAAAGTTAAAACGCACATAAAATACATCAATATGACAACAATACAGACAGAAAATTAAAAATATTAAGAGTACTGATAAATGCCCTCAGGACAAGTCCCCATGGCTCTTCCTAACTGCCAGTGAACATCTTATAAAATTAACAACAGCATAGGGTATTTGAGCATGGCCAAGTTGTTGCAAGAAAGCAAAAGCAGGCTTACAATAGCCAATGGGTCTCGCTTTTGGGACCTTATAAGTATAAGGTTATGCAGCACAATGTCCTTGGTGCAACAACATCAACTGTTGCATGGCTAAACACTTATAAGGTCCCAAAGGCGAGACCTATTGGCTATGCCAATGCTTGTTGCATTTGTCACCCTAAGTGGGAAGACTGATTTACATATGGCTAGGTCCATCTGGGTTTGCGTGGTGGGCACAAAAACAATGGATTCAACCCAGATATGTTGACTGGGGGTTAATGTTTGCATTGTTTAGCATTCCGTCCATCATCTGTTATTTAATTTAAAGAAAAGAGAAGAAAAAAGAAAAATTTGAACACCTGGAGCCAGGCAATCCACATCCTTGGGAGCAGTGGGGTACCAGGTGGTCTTCAGTGAGACCATCCTCCTCAGGATGTCTATCCTGAGGGGCACAGGACGCTTTTTAACCCCTGACTGTGCCTATCTTTTGCCTAGATTGTTTTCATGTTACCAAGCGCTGAGGTCAGCAACTGCACAAATGGTTTATTTGTTCAGGGCAGCTGGAGTCTGTCTAGTTAATTTGATTTGTAGTAAAACAAGCATTTATTTGCTTTTCAGTACCCATGGCTTTATGGTACTGAATCCATTAGCTAATTATGTTTCAAAATAACTTTGACGGTGTTCTCCAGACGTGCACTGGCATGAATATTTCGTAAGTAACACTCTAGAGATTGACTGTTGCGCTGGGCATCTTTCAGTTTTAAAATGTTTGGATGCCCACCAATGACAGACTTATTATTTTTTTCAAAACTCATTTTTTTTTTTTTTTTTATTGAGTCATCAAATAATATAATCACATTCTTTACAGAGGAAAAAGAATATAGATTGTTCAATATAATAGCTTTTGGGCAGGTGACTTCTATATGCCATTTATGATACAAACAGATCAACTTTTCGGGTCTGTGAACGTCAGCCCCTTACTTTACAAACGACTGTCTCATGCTTTGAGTAGTCCATAGCTCAATGACCGACTTATTGATGAGATACCTAGGAGATGTGGTTGAATAGATTTAGCTGTACATACTGTACAGTTCATCATAATGTAAAGAGTAATTTATTGCAGCAGCCAGAAATGTGGATGCTGTAGTTTGCTTCTGACAGAGGCAGGTGCGTAACTGGTTGCTGCTCTTTGCCTAATATGTAGAAGAATTATTTTCAAGGAACACCGGAGTACGTATTTAACCTCACAATTCGAGGGTTAAAATTTTGTCTCAGCATTGTTTTAAGATGGGTCAGCTATTCAAGAGAATTAATGTAAAAAGTATATAATTTTCAATACAGTCTATTAAACATAACGTGTTGTAAAGCGCACGTTCACCATTGGGATCTTTGCGCTGAATAACAGATGTTTGTAACCCAACTCAATGGTACTCATTTTATCGACCTCAGATGGGTGAAAGGCTGAGTGGACCCGCCGGGATTCGAACCTGTGACCATGAGGTCGAACACAGGCCCCTGCAGTGGATGCATTAGTCCACTGAGGCACCCTTTCCGTGCTGTCGGAGTAGCAATTTCAGATGTGCAGTAACAGACCTGTTGCGTAGGTTTTAGCCGATGTGAATTGCCTACATGGGTCGTGTTTTATATTGCATTTAACTGAATTCGGGTTGTCTAGCGCTTAATAGAAATGTGTCCTAGAACATGGGGCTGTGCTGCAATTTCCTTGCAGCATCCAAGCTCGACTGTGGTTTTTTTTTTTTTTTTTTTTTATATAATGTAGTGTTATATACTGTTCTGCGGTTTATAAGTGCTATAAATCACAGGTTTTATTACCCAATGTATTAGTCAGTTTTGCTGGCTTTGAAAGGCTGCATTGGCTCTCCAGTAATGCAAAGGTTTGATCTTAATATTGCCTACATGTCCGCGGTGAGTGTTTGGCTCACTAAACCATTTTGACTTCTGGAGCCAGCAATAGTTTCTTGCAGTCCAGGTGGTTCCAGGTAGCTGCAGAAGTGCTGTAACTGAGGGCTCCTCCTCAACCCCCTCTCCCTCATTTTGACCCTTGCTCAGTCAACTTGCGTTAGGCCTTGTGACTGGCTGACCATCAGACAAACTGCGATATGGTTCTGTCCCACCCTTGGGACGGGGCTCTTGCAGTCACGTCCCAGGGAGAAAACACCAATGGTGCTGCGAACATGCGCTTCCAAAAAGGGTGTCCTCAATATTATGTCAGCCAGGCATACTCCATAGGCACTCCTTTATCCATCCAGGCAATCCACTCTAATCAAGCCTATTGGCCATCCCCTATTGGAAGCGGTAAAGTAGCAGTAGGCGCATCCTAACTAGGTTGTCTGTAGCACTGCCATTTAATGAAGGAAATAAACTTAAGGTAGGGCTGGAAAAAGTTTTCTGTTGCACGAGGACGGTGAAAAGAGGTGGTCATTTGTGGGAGGAAAAAAAAATGTTCTGTCAAGTGGCTTAGGATACCAGTTTTTATTGCATTATATATAAACACTCTCACCTGCCCATATTTATTGTGTACATTACTTGCTGCAGAGTAAAGGGAAGGACGTCCCCCCGGTGCTCGAGGAGAACACAGAGTAACCCTTGAATAGACTTTTTCTGTGAATGCGGTTTCTACCTTTACTCTGTTGATATCAATGAAATGCATGCATGGAAGCCCGGGACCGCAGCCTAAGCAATTTCTACTGTTTGAACCTCCAAGCAATATAAAATGACAGAAACAAGACTACATGAAACAAATGCACTCCATTTTATTTAATTCAGAAACCAAAAAATGTAAAAATAAAAATTCTCTAAAAGATTAATTCTAGCCTGTAGCATATGTTTTATGTTTTGCTTCTAATGCATGCTTTCTTTTTTCTCTGCCCATACCAGTGTTTCAGTTTTCCTTTCTGTATTGCTTGCTCGACTTGTGCTGCTCACATAAATAAAGCTATGGATACCAACTTCATTTTTAGCCTTCAATTTCAAATTTCTTCAGTTGCAAAGCTTTTTAAAATAAATGCTCAGTTTTACATTTTTCTGTGTGTGTATATGTATTTAATCTGCTAATCTGTAGTTTTCTAAACAGTTAGGGCCCACCTCAGTAGGTGTTGCTGGTCTGCAGACCACAGGTTAAAAAAACTGCTGCTCTAGATGCTTCTAGTCAAGCCCATGTGTTTTCGTGGAGTTGCCTTTGAGCTGGTCTTCTCTTGTAGGCAGTGTAGAGACTGGTCTCTGTTTTGTTTCATCTCCTCCGGGGCTGCCCTCAGGCCATATTCTTTCTATGGGCTGAGCTCTATCCTAGGATGGACTCTTTTTGGTTTGGGTGACAAGTAAGCTACATTTCTTCATGGGTCCAGGTTGAGTGTTGCGTGCATCAGACAGGAGCTTAGGTGTAAGCTTGCTAGCTGCGATATTGGCTGATGTTCCTGCTTGTACAGCAGTATCTTCCGTCGAGCTTGAATGTGATGTGTTCAGCACTTTCTTCATGGTTTCCGTAGATAAAGGAGTCGCAGACCTGACTTAATGCTTTCGGTCGCAGCCGGCAAGACTCGCAGGTTTGCTCGGGCGGGGGGAGGGGGGGTCACTCGCGGGCAGGTCAAATTAATAAAACTAATATAATTAAACTTACCTTTCCGCTGGCTGAGTCCCGTGTCTTCTCTGCTCTCCTGGTCTCCACGAACAGGAAGCAGGCAGCCAGGCTCCCTCCCCTAAGCCAATCACAACGCTGCAAGCATCGTTGTGATTGGTCACGACGGCGCCCAGCCAGGGACTTATGGAGAGGCCATTTTTTCCATGTAGGCTGCATTGCAGCCTGCATGGAGAAGGGCAGAGTGCACATGACTGGTTTGGGCGGCCCCAGGGGGTCGACCATACAGTCTTGGCGCACTCTGGAGTGGGCAGGCACACCACTCCTCCCGCTCTCGGAGCAGCCCCACCCACCGCAACCAAACATACAATGGTAATAACTGAAAGTTATTACCATTTTATGTTTCTGCTTCTCGCACTGCGAGAAAGCAGTGGGACAACGCTCCTCCGCCCTAGTGGAGGAGCCGCCCCTGCATGCTTTGCTGATAGCTTGAGGTTTCTGCTGGATGTTTCAGGACACCGTGTCTCATCAAGGTAGAATGATTTGGGGAACACACCTCTTTGTGAGAGGTCTTGGTGTCCCTACTTCATGTGCAGAGTTCTCTACTGGTGGTGTGCATGGGTTACAGTTTGGCAGCTGCGGTCAGTATGGTATTGGGCCAAGTCCGTTGCCAGCTTGATACTTCAGGGAGCTGGGCTGCAAAAGGTGGAGTGCTACTTATGCAGCAGTTTTGGTTTAGTGGAAGATTCCGCCACTGAGGATGTATTGGCAGTATAAAGAGTGGATGCTGTAGGATTTGCACGTTAACTGTCATCTTATATGTAAAAGGTGGGCCACCAGTTTTCTCGGTTCTGCTTCTTTGCTCTAATGAAGCCTTCTTTGTGTGGATGTCCAGAGGAGAATGAGATTCCTAAGGAGGCTTAATGGCTTTTTACCCTCACTCGTGCCCTCGCAGCAGTGGTAATTGAACTGGGATGTCGTTGGAATATTTGGAGGCCAACTTACTGTTTGGGGAATTTCCACTTTTCGTACATATTCTAGGATTGAAGTTGGAATGGCGAATTAGTCTCCTGTCACCAACCACTCCAGTCTTCCAAGGTTGCTTCTGAAGGCCAAGAACTGGAACCAGTGGCATACTTTACAGTCTGTCTGATCTGGTTTGTAGCTATGCTTCAGCTTGGTTGAGTTTTTCTGGATGCAGTAGCAAGAAGGGGATGAATGGTTGTTGAGGTTAGCGGATGCTTTGGTTGTAGGATACATATTAAAATGTGCTTGGTGTCATTCAAAGCCATATATGACTTCTTCAGCCCAGATGGCTTACAGATTCCTGCTGGTTACTGGAGGCCTGTATCATTGGGAGTCTTTTTCACTGTGCACTGACTGCTTGAGCGAGGAGCAAGTTGCGAGAACACCTCTGTGGGGCCCAAAGTAGTTTTCAGGCCACTATTGGCATCAGCGTATGCACCAGGTGCTGAGCTATAACGTAGGTAGACTAGAAGTAAAAGGAGACTGAAAACAAGGAGGTACTCCTCCTTTCCAAGTTTATTTCCATAACATACAGGAGCCCATGGGAGTGTCTCCTCGTCCAGTGTCTTCCAGTCTGCAACTGCCTGGAAAGAGCATTTGGAACACACCAGACGAGCACAGCCACTGGCCATAAGTCAAGCATAAACCAGTTGAACGCATGAACAATTGTGACTAACAAAGCATAATAATTCCAGAACAGATACGAGAGGGAGAGAGAAACAAAGGAAGGACTACATAAGACATTTCCTATTACATCTTCTCCCTTTTTTTGAAGCAAAAGCAATCTAATAAAGAGAAAAATGTCTACTTCACTGGTACAGAACTATTGCGTGTTGCTTTGGATACAGTATCAACATTTTCAGGTGGAGCACTTGTATCTAATGTATCTTGTGAAACGCCTGGGGTGACCTGAGTAGGATTCAGGTGAATTTCTTGTTTAACACCCACATCGGTGGATGCTGACCCAAGATGCGTGTGCAAGTCAGTAATTATGGAGTCCACTTTCTTGCCCTTAGTTTACAAGTTCTCACACAACAAATGATTAAAATCATCTACATAACTTCCAAGCAAACTTATGTTAAACAAAATCCTGGTCGGGTGTAAGCTCGACTAATGATTTCCCACTCCACCACCCTTTTATTCAAAAAGATTTAACCTTTTGATGTTTTAAAGACTTGAACGGGTGAAGAAAACAAAGAAGCCCCTTTTTTCACCCTAACTGGGCTTTTTATCATGACCCCATAACCATCCACAAAGGCCAGATCTTTCACTTTGTGTTTGGAATTATAATCTTTTTGCATATTTTGCCGTTTAGGGGTGATGCTTAACATTTTTTGTCTGTCACTAAATGCACAACAAGAAAGAAGTTTTTCTTTTAAACCTTTGACCGAATCCGGACAGACATTCACCAAAGGATCCCTTTTCCTGAAAAGGTGGAAAGGGGAGATGCCAGTGGTAGAATGTGGAGTAATTAACTAAAACCAGAGTTTTCTGCGTAAGAAGTCTGCTATAGGTATGTTATTGGCTAAGGCTGTTTTAATCCCCTCCTTCATGAACCTGGTCATCCCTTCAACATGTCCATTGGATGAAGGAGAATAAAGAGCCACTCTAAGATGTTTGAGGCTGCCCTCGGAGTTGAAGATCCTGCTTAAAAATTGAATTACCAACAAGATGTTGGGTGCAGACGTAAATTCAAATTCAACCCATTTTGAATAATAGTCCACTAAAACAATGAGACTTTTTGTTAGGCAACAGAGCAAATGGGCCAACAATATCTAATGCCAATTTTATGCAAGCCTCCTTGGGTATAGGTACCACATGCAAAGGAGTGTGGTTTTCCAGTGTCGGATAGGTTTGACAACTATTAACCCATTGTAAGACATTGTCAATTGAAGTACACCAAAAATGCTCTTAGGTTTTTGCAGGTCCCACCATGTCATAAGTGTCTTTCGTGTGCAGCCTCCAGAAGCTTGTTACACAGACAGCGGGAGAATGCTGAGGTCAGCACGCATAAGTACCCCTTTAACTATTGACAATTTATTAGAAATGTAAGCTAACTATTTGAGAGGAGATGAAAGTGAAAGCTATTTGGGCCAACCTTTTCTCACCAAGTCCATAGCTGTTTGTAACACTTCATCCTCTTTAGAGGCATCCAGCCAATCCTTGTAACATACTACACCATGAGACGCCAGCATGTCATCAACACTAGCCGAAACACATTCTAAATCATCCTGCATGTCATACTGTGCAGTGTGTTGCAAATGCAATGTGGAGAGGCAATCCGCCCTACCATTACGTCCTCCAGCGATTGTATCTGATAAAATTGATTTCTTGTAAGTGAGACAAAAGTCTTACCAGTCTTGCGGAGGCCTTGACTGTTTCATTGACATTTAATAGTTGTAATAAAGACTTGTGGCCCGTGAATATCTCAAACTGTGTCCCCCCCACAGGAATGTTTTAAACTTTTCTAGAGCCTTGGAACAGGAAAATGCCTCTCTCTCAATTGTACTGTAATGAGACTCTGTTTTCAGCTTCTGGATGCAAAACCAATGGTATGCTCATTACCTGAAATCCACTGATCACAGTGCCTAGACGTATTTGCTAGCATCAACAGTGAGAACATTTTTGTCCAGCAACATAAGACGACAACACCGGTGCATTGAGATTTAGTTTCTTCACTTCTTGAAAAGCATAATTGGCAGCAGTTTGCCAAACTAATGGGATACCCCTCTTGTATAGAGCGCAGGGGCTGAACAACCTGAGCATACCCAGGTACAAATTTAGAATAATACTCCCTCTTCACTAAATTATATTAAGGTATCCTTCTCCATAGGGAGAGACACCTCTGAAATGGCTTGAATGAGGGAAAATTTGGGTTTAATTCCTGATGAAACGATAGTGTGTCCCACATAATCAAGACTGTTAGTTAAAAATTAGCATTTTTCTTTCCTAGGTTGACTCAACATCTTTAAAGCTGTTTAAAACCTTTTTTAAAATTGCCAAATGATCCACGGCCGTTTTTGAAAATATCAGGACATTGTCCTGACAGTCTTGCACACCATCAATCCCTCCCAGAATGTGTTCCATTAATTTCTGAAAAGCACTGGCCACTGAGGCCACACCAAAAGGTAATCTAAGAAATGTATTCTCCCCGAAAGGGGTTACAAAAATGGTAAGATCACTTGATTCTGGGGTCAAAGGGATCTAGTGATATGCAGATCTTAAATCCAACAGGCTGAACAATTTAGAACCCCCAATGTTGGCAAGTAAATCCTGAATTTTTTGGGAGTGTGACCACCTCAATATTTTTATTGAGCGTGCATAGGTCTGCACATAGACGAATATCCCCATTCTTTTTGCGCACTACTACAATGGGACTGACCAACTCTGAGGAATCTGTGGGGATAACCACACCTTCAAGAACCAACTTGTCTAATATTTGTTTGAGATTGTGCCTTACACTTGGGGGTATTGGCCTGACCTTATGAGCAAGAGGAATGGCATTTTGTTTTATGAAATGTTCAAAATTGGTGATTTTACCAAATATAGCCTCAAAAACTTAAGGAAAGCTGCCTAAAATCTTTTGTAGGTCTTCACCATCATCACTCAAATCTAACACTAGGGCAACTTGTGAGTCCTTCAAGTGAATAGTGACCTCCAAACCTGGAACAAGTTTCAAACCCAATTGAGCTATATCCTGCCACCCTTACACTGTTTTTGCTCTTTATTGCTACATAAACTTTAATGTTAATGTCTACCCAAACACTTCACGTTTTCTAGAAAATAACCCATCATATCAATATTATCTCCGTACGTTTTGGGAATAATATCGGCTGGTTGTAGAAGTACATTGGAGGACCAATGTTGCGCAAAAAGTTGATCCGAAATTATGGCGACAGGAACACCAGAGTCTGCCATCATGTTCAGAGTCCAATATCCCAGCAAAACTTGGCAAAATGTCCCTTTTGCCTTGTGAGCCAAGTGGGGAACCACACCAGTATCGATGGTTAAGAACAATTTGTGAAATTCATTCTGCAAACATTCACCATGCACACATTCGTCCTTAAATTGAACATCATTCGCCTGTACATTGCTCGCTTGTACAATACCTTTTCCTCTGCATGCAGTTTGGAAATGACCCATCTTACGGCATTTGACACATTTCTTGCCAAGAGCTGGACAAGTGGGACTATTACTCGGATGTGAGCGAGAACCACACCTGTAACACACTGTACCAGATCTATTTGAAGCATGTTTGTTTGCCTTATCTTTAAAAGAGAGCATTAACAGACTCCATGTATCAAATTAACTGTAGACTAACTGGGTGACTCATTAGAAATGCACTTGGATGAACTATTGCAGGTTCAGTCCGTTTGGCCATATCTATTACTTCTGTAAGTGATGGGTCCCTTTACTCAGAATGCGCACTTGTGTTTTTGTAGAGCAACTATAAATAAATTGTTCCCTTTATATATGTATTCAATGCAGTCCCAAAATTGCAATTGGCTGCCAAGTTTCTTAGAACCAATATGTATTCCTTAACGGTTTACTCTTGTTAATGCTGTCTCTTCATAAAATTAAATCGTTCGAACATGACACTAGTTTGTTCCAAAAATGTCTTCTTCAATCTCTGAACTGCCCCAGTGTACACATTCCAGCCATCGGCATCACCAGAAGGAGGATTTAAAACAGATTCATTGTCAAACTTGTGGGCCTTCGCTGCCTAAATACCTGAAGAGTAGTGCTAATTTTCTCTTGGGTGAATATTTTTCCACATCAGTTGCCACTACAAAGTTCTCAAATGAGCAAAACCAAATTTTCCATAGTGGTGTTGGTTTCCCAGGTATAGGTAAAAATTATGCGAGCTGAACCACTTGTTTAGAAGAAGCCATACTATGGAGCAGCAACGAAAAAGTCAACACAAATAGAATGAGGCAATGAACCTACCACACAGTGTCAAAAGGGATGTGCAAATAGCGCTGTCCCACCGCATAGTATTGTGAATTTGTTTTTAAGTAAGAGCGTCTTTTGGCAAGACAGAATGCCTCTTCCCAAATGAAAAGCAATGTAAGAGGCCAATCTAAGATGGCCACCATGCAGGAAGACGTAATTGCGTTGGTCACGTGTAGCGCTGGAGAAACTTGAAAGAAGATGGTGTCCTGGTCAAAGGACTCTTCCCAGAGCACAAGACAGTAATCCCAACAGCGACGTAAACAAATGGTGCAAAATGAGCTGGGGGGGGGGCAACGGATTAGGCTAAATGCGGAGCTCATCCGAAGAGCCAGGTCTTGAGGTCCTTCCTGACTTGCATCAGTGAGGGTAATTTCCTGAGGTGGATGGGAGAGTGTTCCATGTCTTGGAGGTGAGGCAGGAGAAGGACATTCCTCCGGTTCTGGTCTTGCGATTCGTGGGGCGGTAGCCAGGAAAAGCTGTGCAGAGCGTAGGTGGAATGTGAGGCAGTGATTCTGGTCCGGCGTTGTGAAGGGCCTTTTATGCGTGGGTGAGGAGTTTGAAGGTTATTCTTTTGTTGACTGGGAGCCAGTGGAGGTCGCGGAGGTGTTGAGTGATGTGGCTGCGACAGGGTATGTTGAGAATTAGTCTTGCTGCAGTGTTCTGGACATTCTGGAGTCTTCGGAGGAGTTTCTGGGTGATGCCGGCGTAGAGTGCGTAGTCTAGTCTGCTGCTGATGAGGGCATGGGTGACTGTCTTCCTGGATTCGGAGGGGATTCTTTTGAAGGTCTTTTGAAGCAGGCGGAGTGTGTTGAAGCAGGCAGTGGAGCAGGTGTTTATCTGGCGGTCCTTTGTGAGTGAAGATTCCAGTACGATGCCTAGGTTTCGTGCGTGGTTTGTGGGGGTAGGGGAACTTCCTAGAGCAGAGGGCCACAAGGAGTCGTTCCAAGTGGAGGGGGAGGCTCCGAGGATGAGGATGTCTGTCTTATTCTAGTTGAGCTTCAGGTAGCTGTCCTTCATTGAGGCGGCGAAGGCTTTCATTCCTTTGTGGAAGTTGTTCCTGGTGACTGTGGGTTCTTTGGTGAGGGAGAGGATCAGTTGGGTGTCTGCGTAGGAGACTTTGTTGAGCCCGTGGTTCCTCACGATAGCTGCCAGGGCGGCCATCTAGACGTTGAAGAGTGTCAGGCTGAGGGAGGAGCCCTGAGGTACTCCGCAGCTGATCTGTCGGTTTTGAGAGGTACGGTGGGAGTCTAACCTGTTGTGTTCTGCCGGTGAGATAGGAGCGGATCCAGTTGAGGTCCTTGTCTCGGGTACCGGCGTCATGTGGCTAGGGTGTGGTGGGAGATTGTGTCAAAGGCCGCCAAGAGGTCCAGTAGGACGGGGGCCTTGGTTTTGCCCTGGTCGAGAATGGACCGCATGTCGTCAGTGGCGGTCTCGGTGCTATGATTGCTTTGTAATCCGGATTGGGAGATGTCCAGGACGTGGTTGGTTTTGATAGTTGTCGAGCTTGGCGTTGAAGGCTTTTTCGATGACTTTAGCTGGGAAGGGGAGCAGGGAGATGGGCCTGAAGTTCTTGAGGTCGGTCGGGTCCGCGGTGGGTCTCTTGAGGAGGGGGGGGGTGATCTTGGCGCGTTTCCAGTCGTCGGGGAAGGAGGTGGTCTCGAGAGCAGCTGATGGTTCGGCATAGCTCAGGTGTGATGGCGGAGGCGGCTCTGTGGAAGATGTGGTGCGGGTGCGGCGGTCATAAGGTGCTCCGGAGTGGATGCTTTTCATGGCCTATATGGTGTCTGGTTAGTGGGGACCAGCTGTGCAGAGTTGGTCGGAGGGTGTTGGTGCCGGTTGTGGTGGTTGCTGGCGCGGTGGGGTGGTCCTGGGTGTTGAAGTTGTCGTGGATCATCTTGATCCTGTGGTAGAAGATGCCAAGTCTGTTGCAGAGGTCTTGGGAGGGTGGGACGTCTGTGGCCTCGCTGTTGGGTTTGGCGAACTCCTTGATGCTGAAGAGTTCTTTTCTATTGTGTGCGTTGTTGGTGATTCTGTCTTAGAGAACCTTCTTCCTTGTGGTTTTGATGAGGGGATGGTGGGCGCTTGTGGCGGCTTTGTAGGCGGCCTGGGCTTCCGGGGATTTGTTGTTCCTCCAGGTCTTCTCGAGCAGTCTGCAGGTGCGTCTGGACCATGGGTACTCGCAAACATTTGCCCAGGGGCCACAAAGTACGGTCAGTGGTGTGACCGAGGGCCGCACTGATGCCAGCAGGGTGGCAGTAGGGGGTCTGGGTGGGTCAGGGATTGTTTAAGGAGGTCTAAAAAATTGTTAAATGGGCAAGCATTTATTTGCAGGTAAATAAATGCTTGATCGTTTATTTAAAAAAATGTTCTGAATATTAGTGCTCAGCAACTAAACAAAAGCTGGTGCTGCTGGTCACCAGGGGGGCCACATATATAGGTCAAGAGGGCCGCAAGCGCCCCCCAGGTCGTACTTTGAGTATCACTGGTCTGGACTCTTGAAGTGTGAGGGTGAACCAGCTTGCTTTCTTGACGTGCTGTTTGCCAGTGGCTTTCTTGAGGAGGGCAAGTGTGTCGGTGCAGTTTGCGATCCATTGGTGAAGGTTGCGTGCTGTGGTGCTGACTTCTGAGGATGTCGGGGATTTGTCGTTGAGGATGGTAATGAGTTGATCTTCTGTGACTCTGTTCCAGCTTCTGCGGGGTAAACGGTGGGCGTGCTGGTGTGCTGTGGGTTTGTTGAAAGAGAAGTGGACGCTCTGGTCGTCGGTCCAGAGGAGTTCGGTGGTGTGGCTGTAGGAGATGCTGTTTCTTGCGGCGAAGACTGGGTTGAGTGTGTCCTGCTGTGTGTGGGAGAGAGGTGACTGTTTAAGTCCTATGTTGGCGATGTTCTCAAGTAGGGACGAGGTGTTGGGATTGTTTTGGTTGTCCAGGTGGAAGTTGAGGTCTCTGTGTAGGATGTAGTCTGTGGATGCGAGGGCCTAAGGTGCGATGAGGTAGACTGTAGCATTGGTGAAAGAGGTGTGGGGACCGGGTGATCTGTAGATGCGGGTGCAGCGGAAGGTGGATTCGGTTTAGTCTGTATCTGGAAGTGGAGGTGTTCCATGTGGGTCATTGGTTCGTCTGAGTGGGTGGGCAGGCGGAGGGAGCTTTTGTGGACGATGGCGATGCCTCCTCCTGGCTGGATGGGACGTTCCTTGCGGATGAACTTGTAGCCGTCGGGGATGGTAGTGGCGATGTCTGGCACTGAGCTGGAGTTCGTCCAGGTTTCTGTCAGGAAGGCCTTGTCTGGCAAGGCGGCATCAGAGTTCCCAGATCTCTGTGGCGTGTTTGTGGAGGGATCGTATGCTGAGGAGGATGCACTTGAGAGGCTTGCGTGCATCGAGTCAGTAGTTTGGGTGAGGGAGCCGGGGTACGGAGGTGGGTGAAGGTGAGGCAGCAGTGAAGGCAGGAGAGAGGGCTGTGGGTGTTGGTCGGCGGCGAGAGCTAGCTATTGTTGCTTCTGCGGTTGAGATCGTGGAGGATGCTGGGGTTGTAACTGTGGCGGGTCGGAGGACCGGGGTCCCTGGCGCTGGGCGCGGTCGGGGCACAGACTGGTATGCCTTTGGCGTGGCCGCACTGCAGCTGCCATGAAGTAGTGAGAGGGGTGGGGGATGGCTGGTCAGCTGGGAGGCGGGAAGCAGGGAGCGGGAAAAACGGCGCGATGGAGGGGGGGTGGCGGCGGGGGGTCTGCAGCGGCATGAAAACAGGAAAGCGCTGGAGGGCAAGAAAGAGGCAACAAGAGTTAAGAGGAAAAAAAGCAAGAAGAGGAAAAAGGCACAGTAGGAGGAAAGAAAAATAGCAAGGAAAAGACTGGGGCAGAAGAGCAGAATGCTCTCCCACTGGATGACCAGGGATGAGGCACAGGCAGGAGCCTGCGGGTGGAGGAGGGCCTCGAACACCCAACCCAGAAGGGTCCGAGCGCACTCAAGGGGGGCAGCTAATTAGTGGTGGAGCAGTGTGGGGAGAGCAGTGACTGGCCAGGTCAGTGGGCTTGCTCCTTGAAGAACGGAGGAAAAGCACAAAAATGGTGGGCTCCAGCAGAGCAACTCGTCGGAAGATGTAACGTAGGTTGACTAGAAGTAAAAACAAGCATTGGCATAGCCAATAGGTCTCGCCTTTGGGACCTTATAAGTGTTTAGCCATGCAACGTTGAAGCTGTTGTACCAATTATATTGTGCTGCATAACTAAATACTTAAGGTCCCAAAGGCGAGACCTATTGGCTATGCCAATGCTTGTTGTTTAAGTGTAGTATGGTTGTGGTTTAAATAAGGACAGGGGTAATAAAAGGAAAGAATAGCTGCCATAAGTCAGCCAATAAGCTGCGTGTTTTTTTTTTAAAGATGCTTTGTAATTGGCTGAAAGGGCAATGTTGCTTTTAGGCTACCTTTCCAGTTGAATGTGTTTGAAGCATTCACACCTTGCTCCCGAAAGAAGAACTGATGCGCCAAGAAGTCTGGAGTGGTGTGAAACGTTCGAATAGTTAGTAGATGTGTTTGAATGGGAGTCTGCAGTGGTACATAAAGAGAAATGTCGCCTCCTGGTAAAGATCGTTCTCATTGGTAGGAGCTGTAAATGTGGCTATCAAGTTGTACATATGGATGCTGTTTAAACAGGCTGGCAAGTTTCTTACTGAGATGAGAATGTTATTCGAAAGTTTCCATTCCGTTTGCGCTGTAACAGTTTCACTTGCAAAAAGTTAAACAAATTACTCTACCCAACACTGCTTGTTTTTCAAACCCACTCTTTAAACATCCATGCTGACATTTAGACAAACTCCCTCGGCCAATTATGGTAAAATAGGTGATATCCGCACCTTGTATTCCTTGGCAACGCTTAGAAGCAACCGCGTTAATTTAAAACATGAAACCAGGCGCAGTGGTGGGCTGCAGGAACACAAAGGGAAAAACGCATTTGGAAAGCAAAAATAATGATAAAAGCGGCACCCGTGAGTATTTAAATTGTTTATTGCGACCCTGAAGCGACGCAATAGTGATTAAAAAAAAACGGGCGCTGTGGTGGGCTGCAGGAACACAAAGGGAACAAGCATTGGCCGCGCGGCCGTGAAACTGATGCGGCCGCGAAAGTAATCGCGAGGGAAGACAGATGGGGAGGGAAGCCATATGGCGCCTGATCGCGCGTGCACGCTCGCGTGAACGCAAGCTGGTCGCCAGCAAAAGCCACTGCTGTTTGCACTTCCAAAACCCGCTTACTAAAACTCTCGCCAGAGCAGCGCATGCGCTGGCTCAGGCGAGACCTAAAAAAGGTTGAAAACAAGGAGGTACTTCTTCTTTCAACGTTTATTTCCATAACATACAAGAGCCCACGGAAGTGCGTCCAGTGTCTTCCAGTCTGCAACTGCCTGGCAGTAGCATTTGTTACACACCTGGCAAGCACACAGTCACGGGCCATATGGCAAGCATAAACAAGTTGAATGCATGCACAACTGTGAATAATAAAACCTAATAATTCCAGAACCGATACACAAGTGAGAGAAACAAAGGAAGGACAAAGTAAGCCATTTTCTATCATTGCACGAGCATAGAAGGGTGGCAGCTGGAGTCGTGTGTAGTGCTGTTGGGGCACAGCCTGGGTATTGCATTTCTTAAATATGGTGTCTTGTGCCATTTGTGAAAAGTCTGAGAAGGATGTGGCTTATTGCAGTGTGTTGCAGAGTTTAGATGGCCAGATAAGGTTGGGGGCCATCAGCCACCTTAGCAGTCACATGATGGTGATACAAGTTGAGACTGTTTTTGTGGAAGCAGCATGTAATGGGTTGCACTGTTGAGGTGGCAGTATAGCCTGCTTGATATTGCCCGATCATAGCATTGGGTGGTAGTTCTGCTTTTTAGCATTGGTGTGCTTGCGAATGCAGGAGTGATGTGTTAGGGGGGGGGCGGGTTGGGTTGGTAGGCTCTAATTCATTCAAGCAAGCAAAGAAGGGACAGACCCCAGGTCGAGGAGGTGACCAAGCTCCCTTCACCAGGCAAGGATTCATGATAAGCTTCAGTTTTCTGGTATTATTTTCCTCTTGACCAGCTGACTGGTTTGATCTTTGTAAAATAATCACAAAAGTATCCCCTACACACCATCACCATGTAAAACGTACTGAAGTTCCTGTACCAGTGAAAGAACAGTGACTAATGGTGGTCTGGTTTCTCCTACTGTAGGATTATTTTTAATCGATCATAATGCAGACCATGTGTTCTTCATGAACAATCGAAAAAGGTACTGGGATTAATTGTATATGTAACAATAGGTGGGAATTAATATAACATGGGCCTAAGTCTAAGAATTAGGCCCTGACAATGGAGTTATGAAAGGGTAATTGATAATACCCTGATATGAATACAAAATCGTATATGTAATAGGAGGTGGGGAGAGATGTCCCATAGGTCTATTTGTAAGAAGAACCACATGATGGACCGATAAAGGGGATATTGATAGTATCCTCAATCCCAGTATGTAAACATAGGAGCATTCTGGGTGGTGCTTAAGAGTGTATGGAGTGTGTATCCCTGATGGGGTTTTAATGTGAATAAACTGAACTCTATATATGTGATCATGTTAAGTGTATATAAGAATAGTATTTTTAATATATGTATATTTCTTTAGATGATTGTTGTCAAATATTAAAGTCCTGAAGAAGGTGGTTTTATTGAACCCGAAACGCCACGTCGACAACTTTGTGATAATTAACGTTTGTTTTGCTTAAATTGTTTTGATATTTTGTATTGTTTTTAATGTGTGCATCACATAGATGTGATTTATTGGTTTTAAAGAGATTTTAATCTTGTTTTTGATGTATGAAATGTTTTGATATAGAAGATCAAAGGAGGTGTAGAAGAAAGTACACACACCAATGTCATCCTGAGAAATACAGTTTTTTTTAATGAATTGAAGGTGGTTTTCTATATACACTTATAAATTTAATAAAACACATTTTCGCATATATTTAGGTTCGGTATATAGGTGTTATTTAATGATGGATGAATGGTGAATGAGAAGTTCATATCACAGTAAGCATTAAAAATGTGGGTGTAGGGGATACTTTTGTCATTAATTTATAGTGAACCCTGTCCCCTACAGTTGTAAGGGTACCTCGAGTTTTGATTTTGATCTTTGTAGCCTCTGGGATATAAATTGGGTGTGGACTTGCATGGGTGAGTAAACCCAGCAGGTTTATAGTAATTTGACATGATCTGTCTTATTTCAGCAGCGCACTTTCATTCCAACCGTTTTGTGTACCACCCTGGAAATGAGCAGGGTGCAGGCCTGACTAAGGCCTTACCCATGACACGACTGGAGTTTCAGGAGTACGAGGCTGGGGTGAGAACCGCTACACAAAATTCGACCTGAGATGGGGTGAAATCTGGACCTTTAATATGTTGAGTAGGTTCTCCTTAAGCATCCATCTTGGACTGCTATTTTCAATAACCATCTAGCTCATTTGGCAGTATTCCTGCCTTCAAATGGTTGCATTTAAAACATGCAGTGTCCAACAATCCATAAACCCTTCATAGTGTTCCTCAGTACAAATAGAGTGCAGCAGGGGCGCTTGCCCAGTGCTACATGAGGGCATTGGGACATTTCTCACGGTAAACATCCTTTACAACTCATGCGTTACAACGCATGCCAATACCCTGCATTTTTTACTCCGCAAAATCTTTTACAACGCAGGGCTTTACACCGCAAACCATTACAACGTATTCCCCAAAGTAACTCCCCGGTGGAGTTAGAATAGTATATAGCGTTGTAATGAGGAATGCGTTGTAATGGATTGCATTGATAAGCCCTGCATTGCAAAAGATTTTGCGGAGTAAAAAATGCGGGGTAATGGCACGCGATGTAAAGGCGTGTGGGGTAAAGTGTCCTATTAATCTCTCACCACCTACCTGGGCTCTTAGAACAATTAGCATGGTAACATGGTAAAGACTTCAGTTTCTTGGAAGTCCCACCCAGAAATTATCAGGCAGTGGAATGTATTGGGGGGGGGGGGGGGGTAAGGGTAGGGGCTGTCAAGACAGGGTGTACCTTCTGGCACTTGAGCAAGAACTACAACATTTTCTGAAGCTTAAGACTTTGCAGAGCTTTGTAAAGTTCGGTATATTTTCAGGTTTTCAGGGGACGTGCTGCTTTCTGTTGGTTGCTCATTGGCTGCCTTTGGAGTTTGTAGTGTTTCAGTTTCCACTAGACAAATGCTCCTGTGCGTTTTTGTGTGTTTTTTTTCTCCTCCCCTCCATGAGTCCTGACAGAGGAGCTGTGGTATCAAAGCAACCTCCCAGCTAAAGTCCCTTTATCCTTTTTGATACTTAAAGATCTGCCTCCTCCTCTCGTCACCATGTCCAAAGAAGAATCCAGTCCCTTTATCCAAAAGTATAAAGGGACTTTAGCTGGGAGGTGGCTTTGATACTCCTCTTCTGGACTTCCTTGTACCAGGCTATGCTGGGTTCTTTCTCTGCTAATTGCAGCCTGATTCATTGATTTATATGGGAGACTCTCCTCAAAATTCTCTTGAGAGGTGATAAGCATCGACTGAAAACTGATGGTGGTTCTCTACTTTTGGTTTTGTCCTGGTGATGACCTAATGAGTAACGAGGTCAAAACGCAGTCAACACCTTCCTTTGGCAAAATCAAGAGGAAGCATATATTGTGTTTTTGACATCTGACAAACTTATTTCTGTATTAATGTTTCCCTCTGCCATTGTTTCTTTTACACTTAAGTTTGCACTGTCTTAATTGTATATGTTTGTGTAACCTTGTGAGCACCAGTTTATTATTGTTTGTTTTTGTATTTTGTACTTTTTCTTTAACAAACTTCTTTTGACAAGCGATTGTGGGTACCTAATTTTTCATTTTCTGCAAAATTGTTCTTTGTTGTGTTGACATTACAATTTTTCCTTTTTATATTATTCCCTGAGCCATTGTTTCCATATAGTATTCCGGATAAGGGCATGAAGCTCTGCCCGCTTTCCGTCCATTTTTTTAATTGGCTTCTGTCCTTTGTAAATGGTAGCTTTTCATTGGTCAATAGGCTTAGTAGTCCCTCCTTGGTACCACCATTTCTTTTTGTAACCTCCCATGAGGACACTCCCTGTTACATGTGTTACTCACTAGGTTTTAATTACAGCCTCTGAGCACTAATTTCTTAAATAGCTTTGTCCTGCCTGCTTTTGCAGGCAGGACACGTTCTCCCTCAACACTTTTTTTCCTCTTCATTTAGCCAGCACAGCACGCCTTGGTGGCCATGTTTTTTATGTGCTGGCCTAACGCAGCCACGTGCCTGTCATTATTTCTGTTTCTTTGTGTGTGTGTGTTTGTTTTTTTTATTTTTGGTTTTTTACTATGGCTCCACCCTTAAATTTAAACATTTAAGCTAAATCTCGGGTGCCACGATTGCTTCATAAGTAAAGAAATAGAATTTTTTTTCTATTTCTTTACTCTTGAAGCAATCGCTGCACCCGCTCTTTAGCTTGCAATGTTCAAAGCTAAAGTGCCACAAAGGTCTCGCATTTGCAGGAGTTTGAGCTATTTGCATTGTAAACGACAATGCCTTTTATTTGTGTTTACAAAACCTGCAAGCGGAGTTTACGCACCGCTTGCAGGTTTTGTAAACACATAAATAAAAGGCATTATTATTTACAATAGCTCAAACTCTCACAATGCAAGACCTATTGCATTGCAAATGCTTGTTTCACGTAACTGAAAAGGGGGCCAAGTTGTCATCCATCGTGAGCTCTTGTAAGGCATGTCCTGATTTTTTTTACTTGGCATTTGAAAACTCGGCTGATAGTCCAAGAGCATTTATGCGGTGATGATGGATCAACGGAAACAGTCAATCATGTAAACACTGAAAATCAAAAATTGAATAGTTTTACAATTTGAAATGTAACTTACTTTCAAAGCGCAAGATTTTTTTTATTTTTTTTATTTTGAAATGCGAAACGAATGTATACACCGGGCTTTGGTTCTGGGCTACTTACTAGGGAGCGAGCATTAAGGCTCCGCACACACCTCCCTCGCACAGACTACTCGCATCTGCCGCACCGGAGGAGGCTTGTACTCTCACCTCGCTGCCAAACAATGGAATACCCTCCCTCTCCTCCTACGCACCTAACCCTTGCTCGACTACTTCAGGAAGGGACTCGAGACCTGGCTCTTCGACAGAGACCCACAGCACAGCGCCGGATACACGCTAGGGTGATAAGTAGCAGTTTACAAACACCACTCGATTGATAGGTAGTCCTAGTGTTAGATTTGGGCTCTATGCTAGGGGCATGAAATTGGACTTAAATTTAGTGTTAATTCATTTAATTTGCATTACTTCCTCGTAAGTCTTCCTCGCCACCAGAGTTACGCAGTGAGCTTTAGGTCCACACCAAAACACTCCAAAGCAATTTAGCTTCCCATGCCACCCATCCCACTTCCTGTTTTTTTTGTTCTGCGTGCAGAGTCTCCATAGCGTGATGTCGTATCAGGTAAGTGGGGGTGAGGTCCTGCTCTAGCAGGTCCCTGGGCAGGTGGCCCTGTGTGAGCGGGTTCATGCATTGGGTGTTTCCCCCACCTTGCCCCTGGTTGGTGCCTGAATGTGGTGTGCTTGCAGTGTCTTTATTGTGGCCCTGCACTAGCGGGCTCCTCGTGTGTGTTCAGCCCTGCCCTAGCGGGCTCACCTGTTTGACCATTTCTACTCCCTTGCTGGGTCGCGTGCAAATAGCGGTGTTTCGGCCCTGCGCGCCTTTCCCAGGCCATGCGGTATTCGCGGGCGGTCTGTTGGGACCTGGGGCCCCTACCGCTTCCCCACGCGTCTCCTGGTCTTGGCTAGCACTGCGCTGGGGCGGCCGGAGGTTTTTCCGATCTTCTTGTCTCCAGGGGGAGGCGCCTCGCACGGCCGGCTTCCCGCTTGGCTTCTCTGCTGGGGGTGGGTTGCCTGGCGTGGTGTGCTTGCAGCCCTCCCTCCTCCCTTCCGGCCATTTAGGGTGTCCCCGACGCGTGGGCGGTGCTTGGCTGTGTCGGGGCCCCTCAGCCTCTCTGTCCCTTGTTGTGCCTTATGGGCAGATGCACTGGTTTGGGCTCGCCGGTGGCTTCATGGCTGCTGGACCCGTGGGGCGGTTCGCAGGTCATGCCGCTGCCTCTCTCTCGCGCTCGTTCCGGGGCGCTCTGGCGGCCTGTGGACCTGGGGGGCCCTCTGCTGTGCGGGGGGCGCGGCAGTGGGCTAGATGCTCTGCGCCTGATGCGTTGCATCCGGCAGCGAGCGGGCCCGTGAGCGTTTGTCTAGGGGGGGTCTTTGCGGCCCTGGGTCCCACTGTGGGGTTTCCTTGCGCTCCTTGTTAGCGCTCCCGGCAGTTTCGCTGTTTGCCGGTGTTTGTGTGCCTGTTGGCCTCCCTGTTTGGAGCCCGTTTTCCGGCATTGCTGCTTGACTCTGGTCGCGCTGCGGTGCTTCGGTCTCTCCCTCTTCCCGTTTGGGTCAGGAACTCTTCCGGGCTCAGCTTACGCCTCCGGCCCCACCCTCCCTCCTCCCACTTCTCTACAGGGGGTTGGCGGCCGGTCATACCCTGCTCGGACTCCCCTCCTCATGCCTCAGTGGCCGCTGTCTGTCCCCGGGGCGAGTGCTATGCCCCTGGGGCGTGTGGCGTCTGGTTGTTGTGGGTTTGTCAGCCTCTGTTTTTTCTGCTTGCCTAGGGGTTGTGGTGGTCGCTTGCGCTGTGTACATCCGGCTGGCGGCTGTTTCTGCCCGGTCTCGAGCTGGAATCCTTTCGGGTGTGTCTGCACCCCCGGTGTGGCTTCCCAGTGACGCGTGCTGGCTCAATGGAGTCTGGTCATGGCGCATGTTTTCCTTGAGGATTGCTCCTGTTGTCTTCCCCTCTTTGGCACTGTTGTCTCCTTGTGTGTAGCGCCCTGTGCCTATTCTCCATCATTAGTGCGTGTTGGGTGGGTCCGGTTGGTTCTGCCTGTGGGCACTTGGCGCACTTTGAGTTTCTAGTGGCAGGGTGGTGAGGGTAGCTGGCAGGCATTGGTACGCCGTTGCTCATTCCGGCTCCCCCCCCTTCCTTTCGTTGGCGTCTTTGACGGTTTTCTGCCCTTTTTGTTGCTCGGCATTGCCGTTTTCTTTGGTTACTCCATCGAGTCTGGTGATGTTGCTTGTGTTCCGGCCTGGCAGCGCTCACTTTTTTAATGTTTTTTTATGCGTTCGTATCCGGTCGTGGCTGTCCGTATCTTGTTGTTGGTTGCGGCCGTTGGCGACTGTTTGTCCGTTTTTTGCTGCCCTATGCTTTTGTCCGCGACTTGGATTGTTGTGGGTCGTTCAGTGGTATGGGTGCATTCGTTTGCTCTGCACTGTCTCCTGTCCCCCACAGCCTCTGTGCTTGTGCTTTTCTTTCCGTTATTGGCCTCAGTGACCGTTTGTGTTGGGCGCTGCCCTCCTCGGTCTGGGATGATGGGCTGAGTTTTGTCCTTTGTCTTTCTTTCCCGGTTGTGCCTGCGGGCATTCTTCCCTGACAGTGCCTGTCTTTCGCCTACCGCCCTGAACACCCTGTTCTTATCTGGTCTTGGACGTTGTGCTGGGTGTACCCTGGTTGGTGCCTGAATGGGTGTCCGCCTAGGCGTGCCTTGTGCCTCTGGCTGGGTGCCCGGTACTCCGGTGACCAGGTGGTCTGGGTTGTACTCTTTTTCGCACGTCCTGTTTCAGTGGCATTTTTCTGGTCGGGGGTTCCATGGCCCAGTGGCATGGCCCGCTTCATCCCGGTTGGTGTTCCCATACCTGGGCATGGCCAGGTGTGTTCTCTGCTTTATGGGCTCCCACTGTGCCCCTGCCGGCTTGAGGGCTCTGTTGCTGCTCACTGCTGTCATCTGGGGGTCACTTATTTGTGTCCCGGCTTCGACATCTTTTGCCTGTGGTGTTCCTTCTCTTGTCCCTGGGGCTCCTGGTTCCATGATCTATGGTCTGCCGGTGGTCCTGTCCCTGCGGCTTCAGCCCGCTTGGGGTTGATGGTTGGTGGAGTCCTCTTCCAGGGGTCTTCCTCTCTGGTGCCCCCTTCCCGGGTACTTTCGGCTTTTGTCAGCCTGCGGCACTGGGGGGCGACATTGGATTCCCGATCTGTGCCGGGTCACTTTGCTTGCCTGCATGCGGGTTGCGGGTCCTACTTCTGGGTGTGAGAAGTTGGCCTGGTATATGCTGTCCACTAATTAAAGTGGGCACCTTGCACCAGAACAAACAACCTTTATTGATTAGGTTAAAGACAACCTTTATAGAAAGCTATCCTAGTGGTAGCTGTGGAGAGCAGCCTTCAGGCTAAGTCTTGAAGGAATGTAAAGCAGCTTGTTTTACCAGTATATAACCTCTTGAATGACCAAATGAAAGGAGAACCACACAAGATATATATATAAAATATATGTATTTATTGCTAAACACTCTCTACTAACCTCTTTATGAGATTAGAGAACAAGGCACCCAATATTACAGTACTAGAACGACAGTAAATAGCACAATACACAGTGGGCTCCAGGGGGAGACCAAACCATATATTAAAGTGGTATAACAACCCCGACTTGACTAGACACAGTGCCTAGAGCACGTAGCATCGCTGGGACCCCAAGGAACCACCCAAGGTAGTGACACAGGGGGCCCACGGAGGACGGGTGCAGTGTGGGAACACAGACGCGAGCTCCGTACAACTCTATGGGAAAGTCGCGGTTGGAAATTTAGTTTAAGGACACTTTGGAGAGGACTTCAAGCAAACCCAGTTAAACTTAGAAGGTTCTAAGGCCTGCACCCTTGTGGGTACCGAGGTACCCGTGTTACCTATCCCAGAGGAGCCGGGTGCATAGGGGTCAAGTGGTGTCGGAAACCCTCGTTGTTTTTAATGGCGTGATGCGAGAAAGTACTGCTGCCGTGGAGAAGAAAAGTGTCCGGTGTGATCCAAGCCTGGATCGGAGATGAGGAGAACCTGAAAGCAGAGGGGACAAAGTCTGGGTCACTTCACGTGACCAGGAGCGGAGCAATCGAATGCCCACCGATGTCGGGTGCTTCAGGGGCGAAGAGGTGAAGTTTGACTCTGCAGCCCTGGGGACCAGGAGACGTCGCCCAGATTCCGCAGGCGAGCTGTCCCACGAAGGATGTCGAGTGCTGATGGGTCAGTTTCTGGATTGGAGACCAACAAGCCTTGGCAACTGCAACCCACGCGGTCAGAGAAAAGATGCTTCTGTGAGGACCAGCAAGGTCCTGGGGACTCCCCAAGCGATGGAGAGTCGGGGCACGTCTGGAGCAACCAGGGAAGCCCACTGAAAGTTAAAGTTGCTTTCTCAGGGACCCACAGGTCAATGGACCAGGGATCGCGAAGGGACCTCGAGAGGAATCTCACAATACCAGCCCACGGGACACTCGTGGAGTGTAGGCCAGTAATCTTGGGTGGAAACACTGCTCGGGGCTTGAACTACAAGTAGCCCAAAGCACAGCCTCGGGGATCGCTGAAAAGCATATGCTGCTGCAAATGTGCAAGGTGTCCGGGGTGCATGGTCCCCACGAGGGCTGCGGGTCTCGGGTTTGCTGGAAGCACTAGTCTGCCTCGGGGAAGCTTGGGCACCCACCTCCTGTGTTGCAAAATCTTCGGAGTCCGTCGGGAGCTGCGTAGATGCAAACCGGTCAGATGTGTTGAGGTGCCTGCGTTGCAGGGGAGTAACTCCTTTACTCCAAGGGAGATTCTTCAGTCGTCCAGCAAAGCGTAGATCGTCGAAGGTTACTTGGTTTCTGTAGCAGAGTTTAGTCCAGGTAATATCTAAAGTCCTGTAGTCAGGGTTCCTACTTTATACCCAAGGAAGGGGTGGGACAAACTCTGGGGACCCACCTATGGGAGGGTCGGGACAGAGGGGTGGCTACACCCATGTCCTTTGTCTAGTTTCGCGCCAGAGCAGGGGCTGGTAGCACCTGCAACCGGTTTGAGCTGGACTATGCACAGGGACACAATGTGCCCCCAGTGCAGACTTCAAAGCACTCTGAGAGTGCACCCACCCAGCCCCAATACACTAGAGCCTGTCTGGGAGGTGGTCACACCTCCCTGTGACAGGAAACCTATTGTCAAGCCTTCCCCTGCCGGAGTTTCGTCCAGCAGCAGGAGGGCAGACGTGTCTGTGGCTGGCAGCATCCATTTTGTGATGCCAGGGCTCTGTGATGCCGGTACCGGATGTACCGGTGCTGTCATTTCTCCCTCTAGGAGGGAGGAATCATACCTCCCACACCAGCTACTGGTGTGGAGGTATGATTCCAAGGTGTTTGACAACAAACACAACATAATTCCTTGCAGTTGTTTTAAAGTTTGCATTTACCGCAAGGTTATAATGCACTTAAGAGTATATGGTTGGCTGCATCACAGACCACCCCGGAATAGTGGTTCCGAAGGCTGCAGAGGGGCTCTGCTCCTGCATGGGCACCCCCTCACATAAAACCCAGCACCCTGCCTTCAGGATTGATCAGGCCTGCCATAGGGGTGACTGATAGGCTTATATGTGCAGTGATTAGGATAGATCTAGTGAACCTATATTTAAGGAAGGGGTGCATGCACCACCTTACACAGGCTGCAGTAGCAGACCTGTTGTGTCATTTTGAATGGCCTCTCAGGGGTGGCATAATACATGCTGCAGCCCCTGAGAGGCCTCTGGTGTACCTATGCCCTAGGTACATAGTATACCATATACTAGGGACTTATAAGGGTACCCCAGAATCCAATCTGGAGTGTACCTAAGGTACATGCAATCAATTTAGAGGAGAAAGCAGATAGACTGGGGTCCTGAATAGCAGGATCCCAGTCAGACTAAGTCGAAAACAGTGAAACATCAGTAAAAAGTGGGGGTAACTATAAGCAGCAGATCCTACTCTCCTACACCGGGTTATGTGTGTACTTCGTTTGACTTGTCTGGGGGTGGTCCCAGCCCTTCGGGGTCCTCCTGTTCTGGTCCGGACAGTCTTGCGGGTGGTGGTGGCCTGCCTCGTTTCAGGGCCTTCGGCCGTACCACCCTGATGGCACCTGGTATCGTCTGATCTCTTGTGTTCAGCTGGGTCGGGCCTGGTTGTTCCCTGGCTGACCGCCTGGTAATGACAGTTGAGACTGGCCATTGCTGGTGTTCTAGCTCTGAGCGGTTTCTCTCCCGGGTTGGTGTGCTGTGGGGCGTTTCGCCTGCCTGGGTTTTTCCCTCCTTGGCCTCCTTATCCCTCTGTGTGGCCGTGTTCCATCTGTTGCTGGCCCTGTTTAGGTGCCAGTCTGCGGTTCGGTTTACGGAGGAGTTGGGTTCTGCCCTGCCTCGCTTCTGCGCTCTCCTCCCGTGCTCGGGGGTGTGGTTGCTGGTTGAATTGTTGTTCCGTGGGCTGGTTTCCCTGCTTACTCTTTCATCCGTTTCCTTTGTCTGCACTAGTTTTGTTCGCCGGGAACTTTTGTGTGTTCTGTGTGGCTCTTGGTGTCCTCTGCTGGGGGGTGGTGGCCGTCCGGGAGTTCTGGGTGTTCCCGGATCTTCCTTCCCCGTCGCGGGGCCTCCCGTTTCCTGTGGGGGTTCTGGCTCGTCTTCGTCTTTTGGCTTCTTTGGTTGGGTCTGCTGTCTCGGGGATGCTCCCTAGCGGCGTTGGAGTTGCTTCAGGACTTCTGTTGTTGCCCGGCTTCTCTTCTGTCTAGTTTTCTCGCCTTTGGGGGTCTTTTTCTCATTGGTTGAGGGGTGCGGATGTTGCCTTTCGGCTAGAGCGGTCGTCCTCTGTGCTGGTGTCCCAGGTTCGTGTCTCAGCTCCGTCGCTCAGCATCCTGTGTTTCTGTGCTGTTCTCTTGCTCTCCCCGTACCTACCTAAGGGTGAGTGTGTCCATCTGTCGCAGCTCTGGACTGATGCTCATGTATGGCGCTCTACCTGTTTTTTATTTATTTATTTATTTTTTGGCCTTGTTCGCGCTACTGTTTCTGGGAGGTTTTTTTCTCTTTTTCAGTGTTCCCAGTGAGGGGGTTTTTGTTTCCTTTCTGTGTGGTTTGCCTTGGGCCTGGCCGTCTCTGCTCTTCGAGCTCTTTGGCGGCTTTGCGGGCGTCCCGCGGCCCTCTCCAGCGGCCTGGGACATTTTGCCTTGCGCCTTTCTGGGTTCTTCCGTTGGTGTTGCGGGCCCTTCTGGTGGGTCCGTTGGTGCCCCTGGGCTCCTTGGTCTTTGTATTCCTAGCCTTGTTGGGGTGTTCCTGAAGGTCGGTTGGGGGTGCTGTGTTCTTCTGCGCTCTCCTCCGTTCTTGCGGGTCCTGATCCGGATTGTGTTGCATTTGGTTCCTGCCTTTCCTTCCCTGGGTCCCGTCGGTTGTCGCCCTTTCCCGGGACGGTGTATTGCCTTCTTTCCCTCTGGCCGTTGGTGTGGTGTGGATTCTGCTCTCTCGCTGTTTGGTGTCTGTGGGGCGGGGTTGCTCCGTTTGGGGCTTCCTGCATCTTCTTGCTGTTGGGTCAGCTTGTCTCTTTTGGTCCCTCTCTCATCCCGGTATTGCTAGGTTGCGCTGCCTCTCTTGCTGACCTCTGCGCACCAGGTTCTGTGGTGTCTGCCCGGGTCCGTCTCCCGGGGGTCTGTCTGTTGGGCCTCAGCCTGGTCCTCCCCACTCCTGTTCTTGGTTCGGTGTGGTGTGGTCCTTCTGCTGGGATCTTTGCTGGACGGTTCAAGGTACTGGTCCTTCCGGTTCTTGTTGATCGCTGTCTGTGCTTCCTATTGGTTGGTGTCCGAATGTTTGTTTGGATTGCACCTTCTTGTTTTTGCATTGTCCCTTTGTCTGTGGTTTCTTGTGAGTTTACATGAAGCCGCTGGGCTTGGGTATTTGCTCACTGTGTAACTCTGGTGGCGAGGAAGACTTACGAGGAGGTAATGCCCTGGTTACTTACGGTAATCTTCATTACTCCGAGTATAGTCTTCCTCGCCACATGAGTTCCCATCCCTTCCTCCCTGTTTGGCTATCGGCTTCAAGTGGTCTTGGGGCTTGGTAGTTCTACAGGAAGTGGGATGGGTCGACCCTCCCCTTATACTGGGTTAGTGGTGACGATGGTCGGCCATGTTGGGGAAGGTTGGGAGGCATGTGAAGCTAATTTGCTTTACTGCGTAACTCATGTGGCGAGAGACTATACTCTAAGTAATGAAGATTACCGGTAAGTAACCGGGGCATTTGTGACTACCTCCTTAATAAATTAGCAAGTACAGCTAACCTGCAGATTAGACTCCTAATTAGGGCATCTCACTCCGTCATTGATTGTTTCCAGTCGTGAATATGATGCATTCTGGGTATTATAGTCTGAGTTTGCCTCCATTGACCTGATTAGACTAGCAATGTCGTTCGCGGTTATTCCAAGGCTGAAAGCCTTGGATTGTGAACAGTGTCCCCGATGACATGGAGTGAGTTGGTCTGCATTCCTCCTGACATTTAAATGAACACGTCTGCATAGATTTTTCCGGAAATTTGCCTTCTGATTCTTACGCTATTCTGTGACTCGAGGTGGGAAACTGTAAAAAAAAAAAAAAAAAAAAAAGACCTGTTTTTGCCAGTGTATTTGGACTTCGTTGGTGGAAGGGGTTAATCGCTCCCACCAAGTGAAAGTCCGAACATGATTGGAAAAGTAGGCAAAAGGCCATTCAGGAGCTATGAAATCTTGCTCAAAAACGGCACGTCTCGTTTCCCTCACAGTGAGTCTCCTATGTAAATACCAACAATCAAATATGCACCCTTGTCGAAGGTCGGCCGTTCCAGTCACCCGTGTTTGCATTCTAGATTCAGCGTTTCCAGGTAAAACCGAAGAGGAGAAAAAAACAGGAGTGAAATCTCAGTAACTAGGCAGGTTTACGGTGTTGGTCTTCCCAAACGGGTATTTCTTGTTAAATGGCACTTTCTCCATCTCTTGTCCATGCGCTTTTTCTATGTCTCGCACAACCGTGTCTAGTGGGATTTATCCCCCCATGACATTGTTGTGCGACACATACATTGCCCAGGTCTGAGCTGGGTCTGTGGGTTACTCCTGTGGTTTCTCCCATATTTTTTTTAAAAACATTTTTTTATTGCAAGCATAGGTCACTGAAATTAAAAGAAAACATGTTTATCTAAAAGTGGAGGCCGTATCCCGGCGAAACAACATTTTTATATACAAAATGTAACCATTTTAACTTAACATTAAAGGCACTTCATAGCTGGCAGGTGTACATGGAACTAGCATGGAAATGACACAAGTGGAATTCTTACTAGCGAGGAAAGATAATTTTGACTTTAACTTACTGCAACTTGATATCCCAATTTAAACCTACACAGATGTCTTAAAATAAAAGGATGAAGAAAGTAAAGACGCATTCTTTTGGGCCACTTAGAATATTTGCTCGCCATGGATGTGGACATGTGATCAGGCATTTAATGTCCCTTCCAGTGCATGAGAGCCAAGGACTGAAGTGTGAAATGTTTGCTGTGGTGAGCGACAGCAGCACGTGAATGATAGCTGAAATGCACGAAGAGGCCTAACCCAAAGCCCCTATATAGAAATTTTTGTAACTGTTTAAAAAAAAAAAAAAAAAATTAGCCTGGGGAGCAGGCTAAAGCTGCCTCTAGTTGGGATTAAAAAGGAACCCGCATTGGCAAATCCAACAGCCCTCGCTTTGGGAACATATTGGCTTTGCCAGTTGCTTTCAGCATTGGCAGACCGTTGGGGGGGAAGCTGTTCCACTGATGCATGCATTTGTCGGAATGCATGCACATGCCAGCGAAATTATGTGAGCTATGCATTCACGTAAAGGGAAAGATTGTAGGCAGCCCCCCACTGATTTTTCTTCTTTAGGTAAAATGCTTATACCCCCTGACTTGGTTACCACCAACTGTTAGTTGCGGCATGACCTATCTCTTCGTGGAGACGGAAGTCATCCAAGATAACAGGAGTGTGTATGACTTTGTATGTATTCCCATTGCCCAATTTGAGCCTTGCACTCAGTTGGCGAGCAAGAGGCAGAAATGTAGCTTGCCCGTCACTCATGACTTGCAGCAAGAAAACATACCCGATTGGCTAGAAAGAGAAGCAGGAGGGTGCATGGCTGCAGTGCCAGGTACTTTCAACCCTACACTCATACAAAAGACACATGATGTGAAAGGGCCTTTTTGATTTTGACTTTCCTGCTCATGAGATTTCTTTTTTATGTTGGTCTTTATCCCGTATGGTCGGAACTAGTGTGGGAGAAAACTTAATTGTCGGAGTTAAAAGTTTAGGCTATTTTAGATGTCCTCAAGAATGTCGTTTGTCAAGCTACATCAAAACAAGTGAACTTAACCAATATATACAACACATGCAGAACAGTCATTGGACTTTGCTTATCCACAGTCGTTCGAAGAAGTAATTTGTGTGATCAGTTAAACTATTAACTGCATCTGCTAGAAAGCAAATGGGTTCAGCAGAGATTTGGATGGTGGGGTTAGAGCAGTCATGGGAGGGGTGGGCACAAAAGTCATAAAAGGTACTCACAGGAGTCGCATGTAAAGGAGTATGGAAGAAACTGGGGCAGAGGAGTCAAGGTGGGGTGGGGGGAGGGTGCATAGGGAAACTGATGAAGGGGGACCTGACGAGACACTTGATGCTCTACACTGGAGGCAAGGGGATGAGCGGTGCTAAAGGAGATGCATGCCTGCAGGGGCAAATGAAGCCAGGGGAGGCACGGGGCAAAGATCTACCAGAACTGAAGTGTTTGAGAGGGGCCAAGGATAACATGGAACGGCACGGAAAGAGCCAAAGGAGGCATCTCTCCCACTTGCTGCTCAACCAATTTTTTTTTTTTCGCCTTGAAATCTATTGTTTTTAATAACTTAAAAGGGGCTTACATCCCGCCTCTATTTCCTAGCTTTTCATTGCCACCTTTTCCTCCGTTTCTATTGGTTGTAGCATATTTTCCTGCATTTACCAATGCTTGTTCCTAATCTGCTTCTCCTATCAGTTTCCCGTTGCAGAAATACTGTTAACATCCGCTTTGGTGGGACTATTTTTTTCATAGTTTTGTCTTTCTGCTTTTTCGTCTTGTGCTATATAAATTTGCTGCAACTTATCACCCGAAGAGATCAAGTGATCAGCCCAGAATCACAGGATGTTGGGCCGCGGAGACATGAACCGTGATCCCCAGCTCTTGAGTCAGCAGCTCTGGCTGCTGTGCCACATCCTCCCCACTCCTGTGATACTTGTGAGGGAGTTCTTTCCTTCGCCCTGGACTGTGAAACAGCTTATTATGCATCACATAGGCGAAACCGATGCACTACCAATGGTTTTTTTTTTTTTTTTTTTTTAAATGACCCAGCGCAGTGCCAGTAAAATTTTTGATATAGAATTCTTGATGGGGCTTCTGTAAAAGTACCCCCTATTTTGAAATATCTGTACATTATTTATTTTTCAAATGCAAAATGTTTAATTTGGCTTTCTTTATGCTGCGTTTTTGTGAAATGCAGCTTATTACCACCATAGCCGAAATTGGGTTTAACACTCCAAATGTTTTATCGGATATGTACCACTAGAGATGCCATTCTCCCTGCACCAGCTTTGCGTCTTTGTAGAGCAGCAGACATGTTGGAAAAGCTCCTGTCTTGGAGATGCAGGCTATTGTTGGTTTTGACATGACCTAGATGCTAATCCTGGCTTTTGGCATGATTATATTGTGCGTTCCTGGTCAATTCGCTTAAATGTGCCCGGGTTTCCTGCCAAAATTTGGAGCTGTTCGAGATGAGCTAATTGCCATTGTTAAGCACTATGTAAGTCGGATATAGGTTTCTATGCTTCTGCATTGCTATTTTAGTGTTGAATCATTACATTGAATATCGGATTGCTTACTTCTCACAATAGCATCAAATTATACTCTAAAAAAAAATCTTGATTTTTGGATGCCAATTAAAAAAAGAACCGTTAAATGTACCATAGGCAGTAAATTATTCTGTTTACATGTGCAGCCTGGTTTGCATGAGCAATGAAATAGTTCAGAACATACAAATATGGTGTTTTTGTGGTATGATATTGAAGGTATTAAGTGTGTAAAACTGCTCCATGTTTTCGTCAGTGGGACATCTCCACAGTGACTTAAAAAAAAAAAAAAAAAAAGTTTTACTGAATTTTGCCCTTAATGCACCAATGCATATTTTAAGATCTTTTACATCTTTTACCAGTCACTAAGCTAGTAGAGCAAATCTTTACCAACGTTCGAAAAGTCATTTTAGCATTGAGGCAATTAGCAAGGTAACCCTGCTGTTTGAAAGAGCCTATTCAAGCCTCATGGCTACTCTTGCCTATCTTGGGTGAAAATGTATTCGCTGGAAGAACCTAGACTTGGAGAATTTGGCTTTTATGTTGAAGGAGCTCCTCACCTCAAAATTTACTTCTGTGATGATCTTGCCTACTATTCTGTACAACCTGGATGAATCAAAAATGTCTTCACATACATGAACAAGCGTTAGAGGTCGTAAACACCAGGTTCGATCGTGGTAAAATATTAAGGAAACTTTCACGATTTTTTTTTTTTTATCGGAGGTTTGCAATAGTGACAGCATTGAATACTGTGGCGCACATATCCATTACAGAATTATATCAGAAACCTGTTTTTCATCCCCACATACTGTGAGCTGGTTCTACCCCGATGCCAGCTAGTCTTATCTTATGTTGGATATACCCAGTTACATTTCAAGGTCCACTAAAATCTAGTCCTTCTAGTCTTTTGTAGAATTGGAAGCCCAAAGGGAAAGACCTGTTTTTGTGTATTTTTTTTCGTGTTTTTTTTTTCCCCCTTAAAAAAATAAATAAAAAATATTCATTTTGGTAGCAGAGATTAGCAAACCATGTCCGTGCTGCATTCCAGCATATTTCACAAAAGTGTTAGTCTGATAAAGGACATTTTCTGATAGAGATTTCTAGCCACATGTTCCTCAACTGTTGAATATTCCCCAGGTGTCAGATTGGATCCAGAACTTTTAGTAGTACACTAGACCTACCGCTCCTTTTGCAGCTTTGGCTGAGGTGCCCCTTACCACCACACACACCAACAGCATTGCGCCTGGCAGTTTTGCGGCCATGGTGCCCTCCACCCAGTGGCCAAAGTCAAGATGCCACACATTCCCAAGCACCACCTGCCAAACTCCTTTAGTGTGCCATTCGCGGAACACACCTACTCTGTTGGAGGCAGAATCCAAAGATTCTTGCCAGGTTGGCATGACAGAACATCAGACTGAGTCCTGCAAATTGTTCTGACCTTCCACCGTCTCCCTAGTGGATCACAGAGGACCATCTTTCTTCCTTGCAGGAGGAGGTGAAAGCCCTTTTAGCCAAGGAGGCTTTTGAGAATGTGCCTGCGTCAGAAATAGGTCATGCTTGCGGTTGTCCACTACCCCCAGACTATGGTGCATCTCCCGTCATCCTTTGGGTTTGCTATCAACATGCCAGAGTTGCACCTGACTCATTCTCGACGCTCTCCTTCATCAGAGGCACTCTGGACCTGGTTTGGTGCCTTTACCCAGTGAAAGAATCTAGGACATTTCGGCTATGCTATTGAGATTTCTGTCAGTCCTGGATTTCAGTGAGGTAGATTTTTAAAGCTGTTGGGATTGTCTCCTGCAGTGTGCCGGTCGCGCACGCCAGGCTCTGCAGTGGGACCTGAAGTGTCAGTGGGCCAACTAAACTGTATACTTTTGATGTTGGGACAAGTTTATGGTTTGGTGATGCAAACGCCAGAGTGACCCACCTCCAGGCCAAGTTATCTGACGTTTTGTTTTATCCCTAGCCTCGAAAGTACTTGCTGTGGGCACATTTAAAGAGTACCTTTCGGCTGTTTATACCTTTTTACGGTTGCCGGACTAGACCTTTAAGCCTCCACTTGTTATGCTCTTTTTGAAAGTTTTACATTTGTTTACTCCCATTTTCATTCCACAGTAGGACCTTACTTGGTACTTACATTTCTAATGTACACCGTTTGAGCGGTTTCATAGCTGTTCATTACGGCTTCTCACCCTTAAGACGTTGCTCCTTGTCATCATAACATCGGTGATTGAGCTTCAAGCTCTGTTAACCTGCCGTACACCACTTTCTTCCTAGATAAGCTGGTTTTGCGGACGTAGCCCTCTTTCTTCACTAAGTTTGTGGCGGTGTTCCACTTCGGTCAGAACATCACCATGCCAGCATTCTACACTTAACCCCCCCCCCCACCCCACCCCTCTAAAAAGGAGAGATTCCATCAGTTAGACCTCCAAGAGAGCACTGAGCTTCTACATAGATCATACTAAGGAACAACAGGTGCACTTTCAGCTCTTTGTGGGGTTTGCAGGGGGAAAAACAGGCAAGGCTGAGCAGGAGAAAACGATCTCCCACTGGGTCATGCTCTGCATTAAGATCTGCTGCGCACTGGCTAAAAAGTAGCTTCTGGAAGGATTGAGTGCTTGTTCTACCAGCGCCAAAGCTGCTACTACGTTCGCTCACGGCTGTCCTCAACATCTGTCAGGTGGTAATTTGGGTGTCTCGCCATACATTCATGAAGCAGCATTGTCTGGACAGTGAGATTCGCCCAGAAGGGCATTTTGCCACTCGGTCCTGCAGGGCTTTCTGGTTTGAATCCATTCAGACCCACCACCAAATAGGTACTGCTTTAATATCTATTCAGCAGGTAAAGAATCAGTGGCTAGAATTCTATCAGAAGAACAAGTTACTTACCTTGGTTAACATTCTTTCTGTTAGAGACTCCATATAGCTGCAGATTCTTCAGCAGTCCTCCCATCCTCCCTGTTCTGTAAGTGGCCTCTGTCCATTAAGATCCCAAGTTTAGTGCGACAAGTGTGCAGATTACTAATTTGCTTTTGTGGCTCTGCGCTCTGGGGGCTTGGACAGTTTCGAAAGCAACTGACAGTGCGGGGGAGTGGCGCCTATATAGGCGTGCACGTCATTTCCAGAGTGGAACAGTGTCCGTGCGAGCCATGTTGCGCTCTTACCGATGCACAGAAGCACTGTTGAAAAATTTCTGGATCCAGGCAGATGTCCGCTTCACCTATATAGACACCACCTTGGCACACGGACGTCTGTTCTTTTCTTTCCGCACCAGCCAGCGCTGATCAGTGAAGAGCTACGCTCTGTCACTTTTTGACTGCCTTTTTTTCGGCTGGCTTTTTTAATGTTTTGGCAAACATTTTTTTATGGGTTTTTTTTGTGTGTTTTTCAAACATGTCCAAGAAGACTTCTGAATTCAAGCCTTGCGGCGCGTGCCACCACACCATGTCAGTGACAGATCCACACTTGGTTTGTCTTTGGTGCCTGGAGTGCAACCACGTGTCAGTTGTGCTCTGACTGCTGGGCCATGGCTTTGAAAGGTTTGAGAGAGCGGTCCCTAAAGCTACTTGCGGCTCAGCACCACATCGTTCACCCAGGAGGTCTCGTTCACGGTCTCGGTTGAGACGAAGGTCCAGGCACTACTCCGGGAGCCCCATCCTTTGGCCTACCACTCGAAGTCTGGGAGTCGGACAGGGAGGAAGTACAAGAAACATAAGTCGAAGCATGCTTCGACTTATCCCCATCCATCGGCTGACGCGACTGAGGAGCCTCAGCGTTCTAGGTCTTATCTGGAAACTGCGCCTGGGTCGGCTCCGTGCTTCCTATCCTTTCCTGCCTGCCATTTTGAGGCTGCCACACCAACCCTCTTTATTTAACTCCCCGATTGTGAATACATTTAAGGGGCTTGTATATATGTTCCCTCTTGCCCCTTTCATCATGCGTCAGTGGGACCTTAATTTGGTTCTCACCTTCCTGATGTGTGCGCCATTAGAACTTCTGCGCAACTGCCCCCTCTGACTGCTTACCATCAAAATAGCTGTTTTGTGGCAATATCTTCTGCCAGGAGGGTGAGCGAATTCCAGACTGTCATCCAAGCCACCTTACCTGACAATCTTCCCATATAATATGGTGCTTTGCCCTAGGGCCTCCTTTCTTACCAAAAGTGGTAACACCTTTCCACGTGGGGAAGTCTGTCACCTTGCCCACTTTCAATTAATGTACAGATTTAAGGCAACCAATATTTAGACCATGATTAATGCTAATACATGAACGATAATGATCTGAAAGAACCAAGGACAACAAATTTATCAAAAGTACAAAAACAGCATTTATTAAGTTTTTAAACAAATAGAAAAAATGTAATAATCATTCATTTGCTTTCATATCCATCATACAGACTCACAAACATACTAGAGACAAATTAAAAACATTGTTGGTGTGGTAACATTGTTCAAATCTGATAAATTAGCACAATATATAAAGAACAGTGTCGAATGAAAATTGAGTGGCACAAATTGAAATGACTGGTGGAATTCAACGCGCGTTTCAGCACAACAGCAGTGCCTTCGTCAGGAGGAGGGCCACAGTAGAAACAATTGATAAATTCTCTGTGTAGATGAGACCTAAAATGTTGAGCAGTCAATGCGAAATTTCCAAGATAATCTCAAATGCCATAGGCAAAAGGACGCTGACAATACGTCGTAGATACTAAAAATATGATCCTCTTGTGGTTTCGATAATGATATGCTGTATGCCTGATGGGTAATAGAAGAATGAAATAGGCGTCGCCTGGACAAGCAAGGTAGCTCAGTGATGTCTGTGGGTGACCGGATGTCACTTTCTATATTTTACAAGTTAGATGCGGTGCAGATGAAAAGGCTGAATGCAATTCTGTTTACTGATTTCGAAAATAGTATCTAGCCGATTACGGACCCTCCGGATTTGGGGTTCCTTCTGTCTGCGGCCTAAATCAGTAAACAGAATTGCATTCAGCCTTTTCATCTGCACCGCATTTAACTTGTAAAATATAGAAAGTGACATCCGGTCACCCACAGACATCACTGAGCTACCTTGCTTGTCCAGGCGACGCCTATTTCATTCTTCTATTGCCCATCAGGCATACAGCATATCATTATCGAAACCACGAGGATCATATTTTTAGTATCTACGACGTATTGTCAGCGTCCTTTTGCCTATGGCATTTGAGATTATCTTGGAAATTTCGCATTGACTGCTCAACATTTTAGGTCTCATCTACACAGAGAATTTATCAATTGTTTCTACTGTGGCCCTCCTCCTGACGAAGGCACTGCTGTTGTGCCGAAACACGCGTTGAATTCCACCAGTCATTTCAATTTGTGCCACTCAATTTTCATTCGACACTGTTCTTTATATATTGTGTTAATTTATCAGATTTGAACAATGTTACCACACCAACCATGTTTTTAATTTGTCTCTAGTATGTTTGTGAGTCTGTATGATGGATATGAAAGCGAATGAATGATTATTACATTTTTTCTATTTGTTTAAAAACTTAATAAATGCTGTTTTTGTACTTTTGATAAATTATTTGTTGTCCTTGGTTCTTTCAGATCATTATCGTTCATGTATTAGCATTAATCATGGTCTATATATTGGTTGCCTTAAATCTGTACATTAATTAACTTTTCCCTACCTTAAGGAACCTTATCGGAACTGTAGGGGGCCTCTTCTTCTTACCTTGCCCACTTTCTGCACTCCTCCGCACCCCTCTAAAGAAGAGGAGCGACTCCACCGTCTGGACCCAAAAAGAGCATTGTCTTTCTACCTTGACTGCAGTAAAGAATTCCAGATCTCCGACCAACTCTTCGTGGGGTACGACTGCGTTGCAATGTGGTGTTCCAGGCCTTGACATTTGTCCGGCAGCAATGCAAGCATCCCTGCACACGTTTACTAAACACTACTGCTTGAATAGTCCAGTCCAAAGAGACCTCCTTTTTGGCCGCTCTGTCCTGCAGGACTTCCTGGTCTAAACTTGTCCGCAGTCCCTCCTCTGGGGGTGGTATTGCTTGGGTATCTATTCAAAGGTAAGGAATCTGCGGCTAGATGTCTCTATCAGATGGACAAGTTATTTACCTTTGGTAACGCCTTATCTGGTAGAGACTTGACAGTCGCAAATTCCTTACTGGCCCACCCATCTTCCCCACACTGCGGATAGGTTTTTAGGGTCAGGGCTGACCTTTCAGGGACCTAGTTGTTGAGAAACACACCAATGTCGGTGCACATCATGGCTCCATGCTTCTGGTGTGGAAAGTCATGAAAAGTAACTGTCAGCGCGCCGAGGTGGTCCCCATATAGTTGACGCAGACATCACAATGGCGGAGACGCTGCTGACGTAGTGGTGCCGACTAATGCCACCTACCGGCATGCAAGGGTATTGCTCGAAGAAAAATCTTCCGGATCCAGTCTGACTCCTTGGAAATTCAAAGGTAAGGAATCTGCGGCTAGCTCATGTCTCTACCAGATAAGGCGTTGCCGAAGGTAAGTAACTTGTCCATTAATGTTATTAGGACTGTATTTTTATCTTGGATGATATCTGTAATGACACCAGGCTGTTTGTTAACAAAGAATTGGGAATATCCCTGAATGCATGGTTGGATGTCCCTGTTCCTTATGTTTTTTCAGTTGTTAGTATCATTTTCCTGGAACCATGTTGGAAGCAGTTATTTAGATTTGGATTGCAAGCAACTTACATCATGATTACAGTTTTGAAAGTATATAGTCCATCAAAGCGGTTTATTCTTGGAGCAAGCGTGCTGTCTGCCTTTGCTAATCTCAGACGCCTTCATTCTCTTCCTCTATTTGGTAGTGTCCCCTGGTAATTAAGGGATTAATGAGAACCTTGAGGTAAACAAGGGTTGCAAGCTATTGGAAGTATTTGCCTTTCTATTTGAATATTCTCAGCGCTTCCTCCTTTAAGACATTATCTGTTCATTGTTGTCATAGTATCTTAAACGACATTACCACTTCAAAGCAAACAGGCGCACAATACAGATAAACACTAAATTGAGGCCAGGGGTTTGATACTCACAGGAATGGACAAGCCTGTTAATTAGTAAACTTGTAGTAACTCGGGTAAAACTTTAAAAATGCAGCTAAATTGATCAGCCAGACCTAAGAGTGACTTTAAAATCAATTAGTTGGATATTGAACTATTACTGGACATGCACATTACCTTTCACCCTTCCATAAAGATAATTACTTCTATGTACAGGAAATACTACCTTTACTTTACTGACATTTTAGATGAGCAAACGGAGAAATTCTGGGTAAATGGACTTAATATCTTGGCTTTAGCACATTATACTTTGACATTTAAAACTATCTTTGAGATGTACGTTTAGTGGTTGATCTATACAGAGGGCACTATCTTATGTATGGGCTAAGACTGTGCATGAGCTGTCTGTTGCATGACCTATTAAGCTTATAATGGGATTTGAGTCCACCCATTGCTTGCCATTGATTGTCACTTATTTGCTGGCTTCTTTTTAGTCTGCTTTGGTAGCTTTCCTTCCTTTGACCCTGGAGCATGGACGCATTATTTGTGTCCTTCCACTGCTCTGTTTTTCTTTAAACACTGAACCAGCGTGTGTTTCCTGGTGTCTTCCCTAGTGTACAAAGAATTAATGGACAGAATGCAGAACGATGTCATACATGCACCCCATACAGAGATCTGGGCCTAAATCCATCGTTTATTTGCTCACCATGCCATTCCAGTTTGACCCCAGCCATATGCAAATCAGTTTTGACCCTGCACCCAATGGGAACAGTCCAGCCCGAACTACCAGGCCAGGTCCTCCCTGGACTGGAAACAAGCATCCTACGACCTGTTTCGGGGTTTCACCCCTCATCAGCTAAGAACAAAACAGAATCATGAACATTCTGCGCCATCTTGTCTGATGAAAGTTCCTACGTGCACATAAACTACAGTCATTCTGATTTACCACAGCCATTTTGTACTCTGTTGGTCACCTTCATTTCACCCTGTCCTCTAGCAGCCTTCTGACTCTCTGACCAAACCTGATATGTGTGCTGGGGGCTATAAACTATTTCCACGACAAACATCAACATCACCTGCTGCCTCAAACTCGTCTTTCCTCTCATCCCTGCACAAACGGGTTACAAATACCAAACAGACTCTTGCAAACATGGTTTATTGCACTACACACAGCAAGACTGGTTTTTTGCCAACAATGGGACCTGTTCTTATCAACAGAACGGACTCTTAGATCTGGCCGGTCTCACTCGTTTTTAGACCCTGAAGCAAGGTCCAGCTGCAATTAAATTGTCTGTTTTTGACCTGGGTGGGAGGAGAGTTAATGTTGGGCTTGTGTAACCATGTTGATAAAACAATGTCAGGCTTGTGTGACAACCTGCCCGGGGCGGAGACTCCAAGCTTGTAACCATGATAAAAGAAACACATACATTGTGTAAAACTGTATAAAAGGAAGAGTCCGAAGCATTGCCAGTAGAACACCTCCCTGAAGACATCCTGGTGTCAGCAGTTGACGTGGTCTCCTCTAAGAGTAATAAACCTTTTTCTTGCCTTCCAGCTTCCAGCGCCTGCCTCGTTATTTTAGATAGTGAATCCAAAGTGGATTAAAGGTGACTTTGCGCCGGGCAGCATTGGGGATCCCAGGAGACTCGCTTCTTTTCACACAGCCAGGATGTGTACTACTTCCCCCTTCGTGTTCTTCTTTCTGATTCTCCCTCAGTTGCCGTTTTTTATTTCCTCCCCACCAGTCATTCTTGCTTCCCCCCCCCCCCCCCATTTTGCATGCCAAACCTCCATTGCCGTTTGCCCCTCCAGACCCTTCTGTCCACCCTCTGTCAGTTTGCTGCCCCAACCCCTTCCACCCACCCTCTGTATGTCTGCTTCTGCATTCTCTTGTGTATTCCGTCTCCCACCTGTGTCCTTCTCTACCGCCCTCCTACATGTTGCCTCTTTCTCCATGCCACTCCATCTTTGTAATAAAAAAGGCGCATTAGTGCTAGACACGTCCTAGCACTTATGTTTTTACATAATTTTTTGCCATGCTGCACAGCAGCTGCAATGATGTACAGCTTCACGAAAAGTCATTAGCTAAGCTAGTACCTCGTAGGCATAGTATCCCAAAATTGAAACAGCAAGCCCAACCTGCACACCAAGGAGCGCTGGCAACGCACCTCCCCACACAAAACCAAACCCCGACTAGGTCCAGATAGAAAGCAAGCTGGGCCAGTATGCCCAGAAAAAGTGTGCACCTCCACTGCCACCGCTGCTTCAAAGTGGCAGGGTCCAAGACCAATGTAACTTTTTCTCAATGTGGAGAGCACCACCAATACAATACGCTGTTTGAAAAATTAGTCCATCCAGTGTAAATGTCAAAAAATGGTTTCTTTATTCTTCAATGTTGCCCATAAACCAACAGCCAACGCGTTTCGTCCATGAAAATGGACTTCATCAGGGCTTGAGTGAAAAGGAAACTAGGTCATGTGTTCAGAAAATATAAAGGGTCATAAATAGAATAAGACCCCACCCGAACAAGGTCAAGCACAGATTAAAATCGTTCCTGAGAATAGAACCGAAGGAGAAGGCCTGATCCAATATTTCAGGCTAAAAGTATCCAATCCATCATACAAAAGTAGATAGCGTTCAAGTATAAGCGTTGTACCCTCCTAGATCCAGGGTCAATGCACTATTTAACAGGCCAATGTGCCCGAACGTGTGAAAATGCAGCCTCCCCGAGTGTCAAGCCTTTAGTAATAGTCGTAGGCATAATCTGTTGCTTTACCAATGCTTGTTTACGTCTATCTGTTTCTTGGAGCATTCAATGCTTAACTTTATTTTATGGAATTGGTGTGAAGAGTACAGTGCTTTTTAAAAAAAAAAAAAAAATTTTTTTTTTCCTCCCCAAAATCGAAAAAGTGCTGTCTTTAATGCAACTAGAGTATTCCCTTGATTGTGTCGTTGGATGTTGGTAACATTGTGCTTTTCATGTCGTTAACAATCATCCAAGCTCCTACTGGTGGAAAACTACAAAAATCTTAAGATCTATGCATACCACTCTCTAAAACAGCAGATCTTCCAGTGGCAGATATTTGTTTTAGGGAGATATATCTTTTACATGTTGCCTACTTTCCTAATGGCCATACTTCTGCTCTATTACTATGTAGCATTCACGTTCTTTACCCTTGAGGTAAAATTAGGTCTATCTGTACTTTTTACCCATATACTTGGATGCTCAAAAAATGAAGATGTTCTTGCTATATCTCCAAAGCATGAACTTTCTGAGATTTTGTTGTGGCATCGTTCCTTACTGGGCATCCTGGGGAGAACTGTTTTCTCAATTGGTTTCCTTGTGCCTCAAATTGTAAATGTGACTTACTTTTTTGTCTGTAATGTCCAGTTGCCATGCCCCTTAACCATCGGATCCTGTAATCTAGGCTAGCCAGACCTCTCGGATACGTAACGCTGTTTTATGTACATGACCTTGTATTGAAGTGCACCTGCTGCACTATATAGGCTTCCTCTGCTCCTTGCTGGATTCATGTAACTTCAGAAACCTAAAGCTGATGGCTTTTTTCTTTTTCCCTCCAGTGTGGAGATAGGTGAAAGTGTAAGAGGGGAAGATGTGTACATCATACAGAGCGGCTGTGGTGAAATCAATGACAATCTTATGGAACTCCTCATCATGATCAATGCCTGCAAGATTGCCTCATCGTCCCGCGTCACAGCAGTCATTCCTTGTTTTCCATATGCACGACAAGATAAAAAGGACAAGGTGAGATTTGACCTATATTTGTATGAAAAATGTATGTAGGAATCTGTACCTAGCTATTGGAGTATTCTTCTTTTTTTCAGCACCAGATATTTTTGTTAATCTTTACTGTTTGATGCTTCTTTTAAGTATTGCAAACAGGAGATTGTTAATGTGAAAGACTTTGTAAAACTACCTGGGTAACTCCAGCATTTTAGGTGTCGCCTGAGAGCGCACCTGTGCTGTCATTTGTGACAATTTGTTTCTCAAAAACACCTTAAGAGTAGATTTTAGCCCAGCTGTTACTTTCCGATGGTTGGCGTCATTGTCAATCTTATTTTCCTCCTTTTTCACCGAGTGCGTTGCCTGCTTAGCTTCTTCTCCAGGTTTCTTTTCTTCCCTGGAGCATAGACCAAGTACTGATTAATTCTTGATTAGTGTTATTCTGAGCTGATTTGAAACTCTCTCTTCCCAGTATTTCCAAGTTTGAACTCCAGCAACTAGCAATAACGAAACTTTGTGGCATGTGACCAATTTCTAAAATGCTAATTTTGGTTGCCTGTCCCTTTTTCTTATGCTTTCCCCTAAAACTTCAAGTTCCTCTCGCCTCTTCCTGCCCTGAACACTCAAGTCACCCTCACCTTTTTACCTTTAACCACGCCCAAACCCTCAAGTCACTCTAGCTACCATTTACTTCTACCCATCCTCTAACCCTCCACTTTCCGAAGTACTTTTTTCCTTGTGTCCCCTTTCTCCCTCCCTCACTGTTGCTTGACTAGTCTGCTCCCCCATTGTTGCTTGTCCCCCTCCTGTCCCGCCTGAAAAAAAGAGCGCAAAAGTCACACCAACTGGTTTCAAGATTTCACAAAGATGCAAACAACACTGTTCTCTCTGCTCTGCATGGCCTTTTTTGGCGCTGTACTCGTGGGCCAGCACAACTAACTTCAGCTCAGCCCTAAAATAATTTTTAAAAAAATACTTTTTTTTCTTCAAGACAGAGAAAAAGCTCATACTAAGAAAATGGATCAATGCCCCTCATGGTCACATCATAGCATCCCTCCCCCCCCCCCCTCCCTAACTTTCAGCCATGCTGCACTGCAAATGCACTGCTGTACAACATGGGGAAAATAAATTGACAAAGCCTAAAGCTCTCCCATAGACGAGACCTATTGGCTTTGCCAATGCTGCTTGTTCCTTCAAATTATCCTTATCCTGTCACTTGAATGGTGCCTCCAGCCTGTTGCTGTGCCTACTCATGGGAACATACACTCCGCATTGGCAGTTCACAGGAAGATTCCAGAATAGGCTGCAATTCTATAATTTGTCTAAGTGGTGGAAGCAAGTTGAAGCTTGAGAGTATTTTGGAGTTTCGCCGGGCAGTGAGATTGGAACTCTGTTTTTGGTGACTTTGTCTTGTGGTACAAATAAGTTATTGGAAGTTTAGTTTTATAGCTCTGATTTCTGAAAATGTTTTGTGATTAGAGGAACATAATGGTTTCTAGCTGCTACAAAAATGCTTGCGTCAGAACACATTTTACATGGTGCGGAAGATTTGCATGCAATCCGACCTTGGGTGGTTGCTAGTGAAGTGTTTTTTGTAATTATGGTTTTCTTGCTGCTTCATATTCATAGCCATGTGTTTGGAACCATTATTTTTCTTAGTCCTTTATACGGATAACTGTTCTTTTGCAGCTTCTTGGCCATGGTATGTTATGCATTATTTTGGATTTGCTGTGCTTTAGAGACCTATAGGTGTCAAAAATGCTTATAAAAAGCAGATCGACACTTTGCAGGTGTGAATGTGTCACCTCTTGCCTCTATACTGTGTATAGTGGTTCAACAAGGTAAAAATCATACATAGACCGTCCTTTTACTATCCCTGTTGTGCTTTAGGTCCTGATGAATTGGTGATTTTTTTTTTTTACCTTCAGTATGCAACTCCAGACGCTCACGTTTTTGAAAATTCACTTCATATTGTGTAAATCCACCCATTGTTAAAACTTTTGTTTTAGTACGCACATGGATCTACATGACGCAATTCACCTTGTACAGTGCCTCTTATGCACTCTGACTGGGACATAACACATACCCTACTTATTTGTTTTAATATATAATCTAGGTAGTCTGACTAAGGTGGTTGTGTGCGTCTGTGTATAGGGCGTCATATCTATATTAATTCCTGCTCAGAATACCCTGCCTTTACTTTAAAATGTTCTTGAGTTGAAATTTCTGATAATTTGACCATGGACCTGTCTTTTAAAAAAAATTTAAAAAAAAAATAATAATTTTTAATTTTTTTTAATTTTTTTATGCCCGGTCCTTCACTTCAGAGCACCTGCGGCTGTATTACGCATTGTCATTGTTTGCGCGGGGCGTACCTTTTAAAATGTGCGCCGTGCGCAAACAGTGACAATGCACCCTATTATGATGTATGCGCTGCCCCCAGGGCAGTCACGAACTCGCGCTGCCCCCAGGGCAGCGCATTCATGTGAAAACATGGAGGGGCTGCTTACAGCTGCTCTGTTTTCACAGTGCAGGTGGCAATCCGCCTGCCCTTTCAAAGGGGATTAGAGATCCCCCTTGCAGGCAGGTGCAGTCAGTGACTGCACCCGCCTGCAAAGGAATGTCTGGGGGGTCCATAGGACCCCCTCACCCCTCCAGAGGGCTGCTCTCAGGGGGGTGTACTCGGTGTGCCACCTAGAAGGTGGCCCACTATGAGTGCGCCCCCCTGAGAGCTTCTTTGCCTCTGCGTCTGTAATATAGCGTGGGCGCAGAAGCAAAGGAATTGCCCCATTTGCATCGGGCATGCCCCTATGCAAATGAGGGAACGGCTCCTGAAGGTAGCGCTGGAGCTTTAAGTGCGCCAGCTCTATCTGTTTTACTGAAGCGGATGCACAAGCGTCTGCTCCCCACTCTGTAATACCAAAGTGCGCTGGGGGCGCGCAAAGCAAGTGCAAACGTCCGTTGCGCCCCCCCAGGGCACTTATTGTAATATGGCCCGTGATGTCTGTTCTGTTTGTTCATCCCAGATGGTGTTTACATTTCATGTTGTGCACACAGCTGCCTGAAAGGTGTTAATGCTTACTTCTTGGTGTTTAAAAAGACTTTATTGAATTCAGTATATACTACATATCAACCAAATACAAGAACAATATTGATAAGCCAAAATGAATATGCAGTATTCGAAATCTATAAGAACCATAAAAAGTATTTATACATTTTTAGAAGGGGAGAGGAAAAGGAGCAGGAAGAGGGCGGAAGGGAAGACCTAGGAAAGATCATATGAGTCATCCATAATGACAGCAAGTTGCCTTAACATAATTTCCTATAATTAACGATATGCATTAATTCTTGAATGACGCTGGGAGGTCATAACTACTGACCACCTGTTTTTTTTTCTTGTGCATGGTGTTGAGATCTGCCACAAAAATGACACCATGTGTAACCCTGTCAACACTGGCAACATCCATACGAGATTCGAGGCTACTTAAAGTCCAAAGGGAACGTGTTTCCATTATCTTAAATGGAATTGTTTTCTTGGCACGGTTAAAAGGCCGGTACCCTCTACCAAGCTCCCCGCGGTAGACTACTTTATCCTTATTGTACACCGAAGCGTTCACTTTGTATATGAGACTTTTTGATGGCTTTTCACTTTGAACTGAATGGTTTTCTTGAACATCCTTTCACTGGAACTACAATGAACACCTGACGAACAGACCCATGCCTTCATATTAGCACTCATTGTGAAACTTTCCAGGGAGCAGCAACGGTCCTAACAGGCAGCCTTCCTTTGATTTGGGCAGATGGGCAGAAGAGTTGTGGGCGCCTTGGTTCAGTCTAGGTTGGACTTATTGCTACATCTGCGGCTCGAGCGTCATGAGACTACACTTGTTTGCAACAAGCGCACAATAGCCCCGCCTGTCCGTTTATCTCGAAAATAACCTTGAAAATATGCCTTTATCAAGCCTGGCAGCTTACGTTGTGTCTGTGCCAGAACCGGCTTGTGAGCCAAACAAAATGCAAGACATTTTGTTTTAGATTTTCTTCTGCGCGTCATACCCTCTGCTGCCTTGTTTTTACTTAGTGGAAGTCTGATAATACACTGATGGGCAAGTTATTTAGATAGTGCTCTCTAGTGCCTTTTGCAAATGCGTGAATTTTGACTTATTTGCACAGTTTTTTTTAGCTAAATGTAAAGCAGCGAACACATCGACTTGTTGAAATGAGGCCTCAGCATACCTGTTGCAGGAAATAAGAATGTGTATGTGAAAGGCAGTTGGGAAGATGGAATGATGGTCTCCCTGACTGTCTGGTTTCTGTACGGATTTTTTTTTTTTTACATCTATAAGGAACCTTTTCCCTTCTAGCGTAACTGCAGATTAACTGGAGACCAGCTTTTATTAGAGGTGTAACCCACTGTGTTCCTGGGTCTTAGTGGAGGAGTGCTGTAGGCAAAGTGCTTTAGTCCTGGATGTTGCGCGTGACCGTTCCCATGAATGTCTCGAAGAGAGCATGTACCTTTTGGATGAAGTGTGAACATTTGGGTCTGTCCGTCAGTTTTTGTGGTGCTTACCTGAAAGATGCTGCCTGAGGGCTTACCTAAAGTACTGGGGCCTTGTATCAGGAGAGAGGGGTAGCTGGCTCAGGAGTGGACCTGGATAGAGTCCCTGCCTTAGACGGTCGCTTGCATACATTATTGTGCACAAGCTGCACCACTAAGCATTAGGGTTGGTCCTGAACAACGAGGGAGTGCTTTCTGCAGCATCTCTGGTCCCATCGCAACACTAATAAAAAGGAGGAACCCTTGGAATCCAGTGGGAGAGCAATGTATCTGGTCACCAGCTTTGAGTTACCAACCCGGTGGGTGACAAAAGGCAAGGGTGAGATCCAGGGGACATATTGGCACTCATTGGGGTGGTTGTCAGAACATCCCAATAAGGAGATTGATGCTTTTCTTCTCCGGATTGTCCTCTCATGGGTCCTTGCTAGGCTCATTTTGTACATAGTTTTAGGGGTGATAGAGATCCCTTAAGTAAGCCAAGTTGTGGCCAGGGGTTTGGAATGTTCAACTCTGCATGTTTTCAAAAAACGTTATCTAGTGCCTCGGATGAGTAAGGGCTACTAGAGGTTGATGCATGTGAGGAAATGGTGTCTTCGGAATAGGAGTTGGTTGTTTTGCGGCTGTCTGGATGGCCACAGTGTACTAATTGCCCCTCCAGGGGCCGTATTATGCATTGTGATTGTTTGCACCCTATTATGATGCATGCGCTTTTGCACCCTATTATGATGCATGCGCTTTTGCACCCTATTATGATGCATGCGCTGCCCCCAGGGCAGCCGCGAACTCGCGCTGCCCCCAGGGCAGCACATTCATGTGAAAACACGGAGCAGCTGCTCCGTGTTTTCACAGTGCAGGAGGCACCCTCCTGCACTTTTACAGGGTAATAGAGATCCCCTTGCAGGCAGGTGAAGTCAGTGACTGGACCCGCCTGCAAGGGGATGTCTGGGGGGGGGTCCATGGGACCCCCTTTACCCCCTGCAGAGGGCTGCTCTTATGGGGCGCACTGACAGTGCGCCACCTTTTAAATGGCGCACTATCAGTGCGCCTCCTGAGGGCTGCTTTGACTCTGCGCCCGCTTCTGTAATATGGCGCGGGCGCAGAGTCAAAGGAATTCCCTTATTTACATGGGGCACGCCCCTATGCAAATGAGGGAACACCCTCTGAAGGTAGCGCTGGCGCTTTAACTGCACCAGCGATATTATAGAAGGAGACGCACAAGTGTCTGCGCCCCCTTTTAGAATCCCAAAGTGCCCCGGAGGTGCGCAAAGCGGGTGCAAACGCCTGTTGCGCCCCCGGGCCACTTATTGTAATACAGCCCCAGGTTTGATTAAATAGCAACCAGTAGCTAGCCTTGCCCTGCTACCCTCTACGTTCATCCTCTTTTCCAGGGAGAGTTGCTTGTAGTGAAATAAGATCGGGGTATGGCACAAAGCCATCCGAGAGTCGGCATTGCGCCGCTGAAGGTACTGCCTTGACCTTGAAATGCTAGATGGAAAGGCTCGTGTAAATTGGAGGAGTTGGCTGTGCTAGACATTTGAGGTTGCATATGGAAGCATGAACAGAAATCTTGCGCCAGGATCTTGGCGGAGTGTTTGTTCTTTTGATGGTGGGGGTAGAGGCCAGCCTTAGGTTTTAGGCAGCCATTTAATTTGCACAATGTTTAATATTTTTATCTACGTGTTTTGATTCACTTTGGCCATTAAGGTTGCAAAACACCTCAAAGCTTAGTCTGACCTTCAGTGCCTGTTGTCGTTGCTACACTTTATGGCAGGTTGCACGCCACAAGCCAGGAAGGCAGCAGCTCTTTAAAGTATAATTGCATTGTGTTTTGAATGTTCTTGAAAATGTACTCTGTGTTCCCAGAACTCTGTTCTAATCCCTGCACGTAAGCACCGTCCCATCTGGCTCATTGATGTAATCTACACCATTTTTTTTTTTTTTGTATTCGTGAAACCTCAGTTTAAGATGTAAACTTCAGAATACAGGTTAAAACTAAGTCTACGTTTAGAAATTTCATTTGGATATTCATTATATTTTAAAATATATATAGATCCATGCTTTTTGTTTACATCCTCTTTTGTGGACACTGGTTTCACTATGAACCTTAAATGTATCTTTTCACGTGGTTACATTTTGGTGTTAAGTAGTTACCAGATTTAGGGGTCGATTCCGATTCGGGCCGGAAATCTCTCCGACCGAGCCGGACCCGGAGAGATTTCCGACCGAGTACGATGCGCACGTATGCCATCGGACACGAGTCGGTCGGACTCCCATTGAAGTCAATAAGAGCCTGTCGTACAACGCGTACGCGGGCTCCCATTGACTCAATGGGTGCGAGTCGGACAAGTGCGCCCCCTACAGCGGGTACGCGGCGAAGCGATTCGCGCCGTACACGCACAGGTAGGGGGACCCATGGGTCCCCCCTGTGTGCGACTCGCGCGGCTACGCGTACAGGGGGGTCCGACACGGACCCCCAAAGTACGGCTCCGACAGCTCTTTCGAGCCGGAGTGCGCGGCTCGGTCGGACTGCTCGCGGCGCGCATCGTACTTACCCGGCCGGGAAACGTCTCCATTGCGCGGTGCGAGTAGAGTCCGAGCGGGTCGGTCGGTGCGGTTCGAGCCGGGAACGAGTCGGTCGGAGCGGTCGGGACGCCCGGACGAGTCGGTCGGCGAATTCGCATCGTACTCGCTCGGCCGGACCCGCGTACGATTCGGTCGGGAAACAGGGCTCCGAATCGGATCCGGTAAAGCCGAATTCGATTCGGAGCCCTACCGGCCGAGATCGGAATCGGCCCCTTAATTTCTGTTGCACTTTAAAATGAACGCAAAGTACCATGATCTTCATTAGATCCAAAATAAGTCGACTCCTTGGTGAGGCCCTGGATTTAGCTGCCAGCATCTTGTGTTTAAAATCAGATTGACAACACAGATCCATTTCATTAACAATAATTCAGATTGTTTTTAGGATTTTGATATCCAGGAGTTAAAGACTTCAAAATCGGTTTTGATTTTCAATTTGATCTGTCGCGCACAGCACCTCGTGTAATTGGGTCTTGGCAAAAAAAAGAAATCAAGGGTTCTGCTGAACCTCCTCGAATTTAATCGTCTGAAGCAAACATCCGTTTACCGGTTGTTGAAGCACTAGCAACTGTCTAGTTGTCTACCCATGGCTTCTCCCAAATCTTTAAACGGTCCTGATTTGCTGGGATGTGCGTCACAAGATTGGGTGTGAAACTCGGTGTCTGCTTGAAACTGAACTGTAAATGGGATCCTGTTGTGCACTTTGCAGTTTTCAAAGTCCCAAAAATATATCACAACAGAAATCTAGCTTGCACTACACATGAATCTACCCAAAATGTCAAAAACATAGGTTGTAAATGATCTACAAGAACGGTGACAAAAAGTAAGCCCCAAAAATATAAGGACCCAGTTAACCAACAAATACAACCGCTAACCATGAATGCCTCCATCAAAACAATCCGGTTTAACACAAATGCATGCAATGGTTTGTGGAGGACAGAGTTTGTCTAGACCCAAGACTCCTCATACCTTATCCTTCCACTACCCCCGGTAACAGGACTATGGTTGGTGAGAGACTAATGAGAAACGAGTGCCATGATTAAATATTGAATGCCCAGATCACATCTTGGACGCAATAACTGCCAGAAAAGGAAGTCTTCGTTCCTTTCTAATCAGTAGGAAAGCGCAACACTAACTGTACCTGTTAATTCAGTTATTTGGCCCTTGGATTTGGTGATCAAAATAGTTTTATCAATATATATGATCTCTTTCCGATCATCTAAAGCAGTTGATATATATCAATATCATGATCTTGCAGATTACATTCCTGAGGATTGACATGGGATATTTGTCCAGATTCTGGAAAGTAGGACTAGGCCAAATGCTAGTCTGTTTAGGTGTGCCATCATACTTGCTGATGCATGTGGCCCGTCAAGCAGACTGCCTCTGGAACCGCTCGACGGAAGTGGACTAATGCTCAGTAGCAGTGGTGGCTGGTGACATCTGAAAGTGGTGAGGCATAAAATTTGCGGTGGAGTGCACAGCAGCGAGCGAGCCTGAACACATCCTAAGGGTGCTCGGGGGGTTCTTCTCTTCCCCCCCCCCGAAATGTTTTAAAAAGAGCTGGCAAATGGTGCATTTTCAAGCAAATTTGACAAAGCAAGAAGGTTAATAAAGCAATTCAACTGTTCGTCTGTATTAGGAGCCACAACGCTGTGAAAGTTTACTTATTTTACAAAAGTATTCTGCTTGCTTTTTTCTCCAAAAGCACTAGATGGAATAAAGAGCACATTAACATGAACAAATACTTACACACACAAAACTAAAACATTAAATAGAATGTAAAGGACAAAAAAAGCGTAATCTGCTTCTGCTTCTGCATAGCCACAGCCTATGCATGGCATATGAATTGTTTACCTAAAAAATGACACCAGCTACTTTTATAGCAGTTGCAACTCTTCTAACTGAAGAATGCAGGGATGTTAGGCCACAAACTGAGTGACATTAACAGAGAAAGGCAATTCACCCCGCTGGGCCGTCAGCAGACAGAGGAGTTTGGTGCCTGAGAAGACACTTCCTTTGTTAATTAGTAAGTCTATTATTATGTGCTTTGGGGCAGGCACAGACCTGCTAGCTGCTGTCCGTATTCAGGCCGGCGCCATTTTCGCCTTTCCTGCCGAAATCCGAATTACTCTGTTTTTGTTTGAAGAGACGTGTTAACAGTCTGAGGTTTTCTGCCCGGTAGGTCTGTCAACTTTGCAGGAAATGTTCCTGGATCAGTCAATACGACTGTGGGGTTTTCTGTACAGGGCAGGGATTTCATTTCTTATTATTAAAGTCTACAAAAAATGGGCATAAAAAATAGAAAAGCGAATACCATTTTAGGAAATGAAAAACAGCGGTGTTGAGACCTACATAAATAAACAAAAGTCCACTATTTAAAAAAAAAAAAAAATAAAAAAAAAAAAATTGTGGTGATCGCATACTTTTGTGGATAGATCTCTCACAAAAGAGGTGGAAAATCGTGAAAGATATAAAAATGGACAGGATTTTCTGTTGTCTGGTTCCCAATTCCGAAAGCTCAATCCATAGTGAAAAATGTGTGTAATGACAAAAACCTTGAGGAAAAATGCAAGTGTACAATAAGCTCTCTGTGCCTTGGGAAAGTTGATGATAGTGGGTAGGAAGCAAATGGATGATCGAGGGCACATTTCACCAGTTTTTTTATTCTTTGTGGTAGTCGTGCTCTCTGTGTAACACCATTAAAGGTTGCAATTTTTCCAGGTCCAGCCTTCGAAAAGAAAATGGGTTGTTAATATTACATAAGAATGTTGATGTTTTTCAACACAATCGGTGTTTTACCACAGACAAGTATGACATCTTTAGTAATGGTGCTGCATCCAAGTGTAATAGACTCTGGTGAATTTTCTGTCCCTTTACATTAATGTCCTCCTCGTCACTGCCCTCTTGTATCCGCCCCATGCCCCTTGCATCCGCCCCATGCCCCTTGCCTGCCTTTCCTCATCTCTTCCCAGCTCGCTCCTCCTTTTGCTTTTCTTCTTCCCATGTCTTTCCTTTTTTTTCCCCACCATCTCCCCGCATGTCTCCCTTTGTCTCACCCATCTCTGTCCGTTTCATTCCCTTTCCCACCACAACGTGCCCCCTAGTCAGCTCCTTTCCTGATGCCATTCCCCTGCCCCATTTTCCTCCCTTTTCTAATTCTCGAGGTTTCAGCGTCTCTTCCCTTATTCCGGTGCCCTTTATCTGCCCCCCTCGTATCTACACTTCTTGCTCCTGCACTCCCCGTCTGCCCATGCTCCTCTGCCGCCATATCTTTTTTCCCAGCTCCGTCTCTCTCTATCTCCTGCCATGTCTCCCCTATCGTTCCCTCCATCTTCATAAGTATTACCTTCCTGCTCCCCTCCTTCTCCCAAAGAGCTCTTACTCCTTTCCTCTCCTTGTGAGTGCAAGTAATGGTCCCTATCTTTAGCAGAAACGCACCCTTCAGATAGCTGTCATCGCCTCGAGGCCCAAACAATAGCAGAGTGGCGCTATATAAAAGCAAAGTATTATGGCTTCATATTTAGCTTCCCGATATCTGCACATTTCTCATTTTTCCCAGTCCCACCCAGTCTCTTCCTCCCACTATCTCCCTTCAGTTCTCTTCTTTATTTTACCCGTGCCCAGTCCCCACCTCCATTTTTCTTGCCCCATAATCCCTCTCCTCTACCATGTCTAAAAATCTCCCTCCTTTTTAGGTCTCGCCTAGCGTTGGAGCGCGCATGCGCTCCTCGCGGCGTATTGTAATCGATAAGATTTCTGAAGTGGAGTTGAAGCCCAGCCCATCATTTTGATTGGCTGGCCTCACCGTTTATGCTAAACGCTGGGTCGTGATTGAGAATGAGGCTTTTTTGTTACCGCCCTGTCTCCTTCTTGGACGGCCCATCCGGACTGGATTTTTTTACTTGCGGCGTGACACGGTCTCCTTGAATTAGTCAGTGGGCACTTTTTTTCTCATTCACACAATGGCGACAGCTTCTTATTAGTTGTATTTTCATGCTGAGCGCGGCTCCCGCTTTAGGGACACCGCACTCCGTTTATTTATTTCTGCTGCTTATTTGCATTGTTAGGTGTTGAGACACAGGACAGTTGGAGACATGCGTGTTTAGAGGTGGGAAGTACACTATGGGCACGCTTCTCCACGTCCTTCGTCTCCTTAAGCTTCTGCGCCGACACAGAGCTGTGAATAACTCGCATTTTAAGGCCCACACGCACAGAGGACTGCGGCTCCAGGGGGGCAGGCGTTAGGTTGCCTCCTACCATCCTCCTCTGAGGGCCAGCCGGGCAGAGGCGGAGAGGAGAAGGCTCACCTCGCGGAAGCGTAAAAGCTTTTGGTGCACTAAAGCAAATAATATACACGTCACAAACATATGATGTAGAATATTTTATTTTGTAATCAGGGCACGCTTTTATTATAGCGGACGCTTTTAAACAATGCCCCCGAATTTCTCCCCCCCGAAGGCATTGCTTGCAGCTGCTGGTTGCCACGGGGTCACGTTCGGAGTCGGATTTCACTTCTACGAGTAAGTACAAATGTTTTGTCCTTGTGTTGCATCCTTCTTTCTCCACACCCACTCCGGGGGTTTACCTGGAATCAATTGTTCACTGCAACACCCTAGTAAAAGTGTCAGGTTTCTTTTCACACTGGTTCTGTACATTTTTGGGGGCGGGGTGGGTGTCTGTGTGTTACCCTTAACAGTCCCGTTTCAGAGAATAAGAAAGGTCCGTGTGAGAGAGAGAGGTGCTGAATACCCCTGTCCACTACCATCAGTGTGTTATTGTGTACAGACTGTCTACCGCAAGATAATAAAGACTGCCTGGCGTGTTATTTTTGTCTTTAACCGTTATCGGCTTTAATGTCCACCGAGGCAGGCTATAAATCATTATAAGTCACTCTTAATAATAAAAAACTTAAGAAAGCAGTCGGGCAGCATTTGGGGTGTATTTTTAATGTGGATAGCTACTAGTACCAAATTTAGGAATCCACATTGGAAGAAAAACATAGCTGGAGTGTGCGGAGTATGTTTTTAGGTCTCGCCTGGCGTTAGCAGCGCGCATGCGCTGCTCTCGCCATGCGAGGGCCTTTTGCGATCAATTCAGCCAAAGCTGAACATGCACGCGTAGGGATGGACAAACATGGCTGCTCTCGCCATTGACACAAAGCAAAACATGCATGCGTACGGACAGTGGACAGTCTGCCATCTTGTTTTGCTTGTGCCACACACGCGCGCATGGCGGCGTGCTTTTAATTACAATTGCTTTTACTTTCACACGTCAATAGCTTTCACGCGCATGGCGGCGTGCTTTTAATTACAATCGGTTTTACTTTCACGCCGCGCTTGTTCTTGTTGTCGTCATTTCACTAAATTGTTTTAACTTCTTTATTGAGCCACTTTTATCGCATGCACGCACGAAGGTTCCTTGCTCCACCCTCCTTGACCCTCCTCTGTCCCTCCCATCCTTTGATTCTTAGTGCCCTCAATGTCCCTAGCCCCCTCCCTTTGCCCTCCCTCCTCCCATCCAGTTCCTGCCTGCCCTCTATGGCCTCGCCTCTCTCTCTGCCCCTCCTCTCTCTCCTCTGCCTCTGTACTAGACTGGGCTGTGCTGGCACCTGTCCGGCCCCGCCTGGGGGTGTTCCTCTGCCCCCTGCCACAGCCTGGCCTCTTCCTTCCCTCCAACCTACCGCAGAGCGACACGTTTCCTGGTTGTGTGCAGGAGAGGTGAGTGGCGTGCAGGAGAGGTGAGTGGCCAAAGTTTGGGCAAAGCCTGGCCTGGGGTCCGAAGGAGGACAGCTGACCCCCGCTCCATGGAGTGTTAACACTGCAGCAAGCAGCGAAGCGCACGTAGCTTGTGGCTTTATCGTGTTTTTCAAATGTTGGCAACTATGCGATACACCGCACAGCCAGAGCTACACCTCTCTGGCAATGTCCGGACAACTAGGACTTCAGTTTGGGCACTAGAAATCCCATAGCACACATATAAGGGGGCCATATTTGGAAGCGATACAGAACCATTTAGATAGCAGAAAAGCGCTATAAAGCACAATAAAAATGGGGCCCTCTGGTAAGTGTGGAACCTGAGAGTTCCTGTGTTACTACGATGTGGGCACATTAGGGTGGCATTGGGGCAGAGCAGCGGTAGTGGCACCTTAAGGGACAAGTGCTCAACCTGCAACAATTTACTGCGGAGTTTAATGAAAACTACTTTCGCTTTCTGCCCCTCACCTCCCTTTGTTCAGCTCCTAGACCGCGACCCCAGCGTCTAGGGCAAAACACAGCCCGGGAGTCTGCAAATTATGCCCAGCCGCCTGAGCCCTTCAGCGCACTGTGTGCTCTTTGCACTCTGCCAACCAAAACTTCGCTCTCTTCTTTCTCTGCTAGGCAGCAATTCACGCGTTCAGTTACACGGTAATATTTCGGGTTTTGTGGGCTCCTTTCATCGAGCACTGCGTTGGGCTTTGTGGTGCTCGGGTTGGGCATTGTGGTGCTCGGCTCTTCTGTTGCCGGCTGCAAACTTTCGATTTTTTTTTTTTTTTTTCCCCCCCCCCCCCAAGGAGCTGCAATAAAACTGAGCTGGTTTAAGAAGTTATGAGAACTTCTCATCATCTCTGCGCAAAGATCCATCCCGGAGGAGAGGGAGAACGCCTCCTCATGCATGGCTGCTCACATGTGGAATTTATCACGGCGCTAGGTCTACGCTGGTGCTAATTTTGGACGCTTTTTTAAATTCCTCAGTACCTTTCTGAAGAAATTTGTTGGAGGATTGAGCACAGAGTAATGCGTGGTGAATGTATGTTCCCCTGTAAGTATCAAATATAACCTTTACGCATTTGATTACTGGTAACTAGTGACTGGTTAATGGATTAAACACTTAATTCTGGCCATGGCAAGACCATTGGTGCAAGTTACTATTTTTGTTGCATATGCTACAAAAATAAAAGAGAAAATGAACCTGTGACTAATTTTGGCAGGCGTGCTTGCAGTTGGACATTTTTAATGGTTAAAACAATGTGAGCTGTCACTATCATGCAAGTGTAGTTGGAACGGATAGGGAAACCCTTTTAGCTTCAAGGCATATTTGCAGAAATTGGCGAAAAGATATGGTACTATTGGCATTCGATTTCTGAAATTTAAAGAGCTAGTTTAAACACTCTGAGATGAACAAATACATTTTTAAAAAGAACAGAATGGAAATGAAAAAGCATTTGAAAATGTAAGCTTTGTCCTACGAGTCATGTTATTAAAGTGCACTTTTTTAGGCTGATGTTCAGTCCACGTGCAATCGTTAAAAGTGCTGTTATTCACCATGCAGGAGAGCCACCTGCTGAAATGGCCTGACGCCTTATCCCATCCTATAAGCTGTCGTGGGCGCTGGGCGGAAGAAAACGTGAAGGACAGTTGATTAAACAAGTGGATGAACTCTCTGAGTAAATATATCCGTATATTATACAAGGCTGGCGTAAAAGGTAATGCTGTTTTAGACCAGACCTAAAAAAGAAAGCAGCTCAGCAAATAGCTGAAATAGTCCCAGGATACTTGCATCTCCAAGAAAACGCGACGATGGCTGGACTTTTCACATGTTCAAAATATTGCGATGGAAAATGTATCCTGAGAGGAATAGGTTATGCAGATTAAGCACGTTCTTCCTGAAATGCTGTTTCACCAACTCCTGTCAGATGCCTGGAGCTGTTTTTTTTTTTTTTTTTTTTTTTTTTTTGTAATACAATCTGCTGTCGGCGCTAATGCATGCCCTCCTCCCGTGGCACAGCCCGGGTATGCTATTTGCGTTTTTATTTTCTGAATGTCTGTATCCCGACACCCTGCTCCTAGACCTAGGGTGCACAGAAATGCTCAACTTCCTACAGACACAGGGCAGGAGCAGCACACATGGGCGTCCCTCCCCCCTTATAGCAGGACTTCCCTCCCTAAATAGCTCGAGCTTGGCTCTTGCATCCAGACTTCCTTCCAACAGTAAGTTTTAGAAATTCCCTTAAGGAAACGAGCAGTTGACTCCAGCACGTGTTTCCTCTCTTTCACACATTTACACAGATATTCTTTCTCTCAAACACGGTCACAAAGATTTTCTCAAACTGTAACACACTCTGACACTAATTATCTCACACATGGTTCTCTCAGGCACGAGCAGACTCACTCAATCTGTCTCTCGTCTACAGGTTCAGAGCCCCATCCCTGAGTGTGCACAACCCCACTAGCCCTTGCCGCGTTGCCAATTCCGGCGCACATGCGGCGACTGCACAGGTTTCCGCATACCGACTGACTTCTTGAGTCTATGCACCCGCCGGTACCTCGCAGCCAGTGGGGTCTTGTGTCTGGTTGTCCGTGCCGCGGGTTCAGCTTTTCTTTCATCAACCGCTTTTAAAACTCCCAAATCACTTGTCACTTTGTTACACTTGCGGCACTTAAAGCACACACACCCCGCGATCCTATTGTGCCCACCCTGTGCCAGGTGGAGCCTCTGACTGTCTATGAAGCTCTGACCTCCGCCGGAGGACCTCTTGTAGTGTGTCTGTGTTTCACGGAGGATTAAAATGTACATTATATGGCAGATTCATTCATCTCTTTGCTCCATGTTGCATTTTATCAGTGCAAAATGCAATAGGTCTCTCCTTTAATTAAGTCAAAGCCATTTGCTTTGCTATACAATACCATTAGCAAAACAAATGGCTTTAACTTAATCAAGGCGAGACCTATTGCATTTTCAATGCTTGTTTTTTTTTTTTTTATCAATTGCTTTGGTGGCCCCTTTGTGTAAACAGGCTGGAAAATGGACCAGGCCTGACAGAAGAGTATCCGTGTACACTCGCAAGACTGGAGGAAACTAAAGAATGGGTCTGCTGAAAGCAGGAGCACAAAATTACTAATAGAGAAGAGATAATGAATAGGGAGTCAGAGGCATCCATGGGGAAAAATCCATTTTGTTACCACGTGAAATGAGGTGGTGGAAAAAAGGAGTGGGTTAATTGTTCTAATCTTGTAGCAGCTAGGACTGAAGTGGGATGTGCTTTTGAATTCATTTCCCTGGTAATTGTTAACAAGCATTTGCAATGCAATAGGTCTCGCATTTGCGAGCGTTTAAGCTACTAGCATTGCAAATGACCATGCCTTTTATTTGTTTAAAAAACCAAAGCATAAATAAGACATTGTAATTTACAATGCGAATAGCTCAAACTCGCGTAAATGCGAGACCTATTGCATTGCAAATGCTTGTTCTTAAACTCCCACCTCTCTGGAAACCTATCTAGTTTAAAGATCTTTCTGAGTCGCCGGTGGAAAAACCGCAGGGAAAGATACGCAATTGTTGTAAAATATATTCCAAGCAGTTTCTGAAGTTCCCAGTACGGTGGGACAAAGAAAATCGTATCCATCCAATCAGCACAGTGGCATTTTAAGGGGAAAATTTCCGCAGCCACAGCTCAGAAATCAAGGCCCGACTGACGGAATATTGGATTACAGGCCTGGGGAGATGGGATATGAAACTGCACTTCTCTGAACCCTCCTGGGAACAGCGTACTACCGGACTCTCTGCTAACTGGACATGTCAGAACGGCAAAGGATGCTTCCCGCAAGAAGGAGAGTAGGAGTTTTGTGTGATCAGAGAAAACTCTTACGAGTAAACTAATTTCAAGACGCCGGCCTTGGACTCCACTTCTGGTCTTCGAAGTAACCGCACAATGCTCTCTCTTTCGCTATTTGTATAATGAAAGAATGCTTTCCACTAATAGAAGCCGAAATTGTTACTATTGAGACAATGGTAAAAAAACACATAATAGTTTGAAATCCCGAAATGCTCTCCAGCCCCCCAATGCAAACTGCACAGACTGGGTGAAGATGGGGCGCTGGCAACACATGCACTTCAGAAGTGGAGGTCGAGGGGCCCCAGCCCCACACTGGTGTGTGAAACATAACTCTCGAACACATGACATTAAGAACAGCACGCCCTACAGGGGGGCCTCGAGGCTGTGTAAACTGCGACAAAAATAACATGAGGCCAAAATAGATCTACCAGTAGATCGGCTTGAGCCACAGTGGCTGTGCGTTGTTGCACCGACTGTCCTGTGGGCGTCTCTGTTTCCGATGGTCAGGCACGTGACCGTGTGACCGCCAGTAGGCTGGCGTGCTCAAGCTGTAAAGCGCAAAGAAGCCCGGTAAACGGCAGTACTGTGCTTTGCAAATGCCACTTGAAGTAACATTCACGGAATAGACATTTGAGTAAATGGGCTGTCCAGTGAACGAAAAACAGCCTCAAAAAATGACTCCATCAAGCAAAGAGGCTCCGTGAAGGCAGTCGCGGCCGGCATGATGTGGGAGGGGGGTGGGTCGCGAGGGGAGGGGGGGTAATTTTAATTATATTTAATATACAAAAAAAAATAAGTTACCCTTGCGGCCCAATCCGGTCCCGCGTCGACTCTGCTCCTCGCAGCCGCAGGAAGCAAGCAGGCAGCCACCCTCCCCTAAGCCAATCACAACGACGCCGACCGCACAGGCGTCCATGGGGAGGCCGTTTTCTCCATGCAGGCTGCATGCAGCCTACATGGAGAAAACGGGAGTGTGCATGACTGGTTTGGTCGTCCCTGGGGCCGACCAAACAGTCCGCGCCCACAACATTGGGCTAGCCACTCCTCCCCGACCCGCCCACTGGCTTGCCCCCAATCAAACCCTTCTGCTTTCTCGCAGTGCAAGAAGCAGTAACATAAAATGGTATACCATTTTATGCTACTGCTTCTCGCACTGGAGAAAGCAAGTGGGGCGACGCTCCTCCGCCCACGTGGAGGAGTCTCCCCTGCTCAGTAGACAGGGACCGTGATACAGTGCCTGTAACCACTTAATCGGAGCGAAAGCCCATTTTGTGTTAAAGCTGCCCCCATGATATGGAGCTTCTGCACTGAAAGAAATCAATGTAAGCTTTTTGCTGTTCTAACCTACATCTTTCTGCATATGTCATGGTTCAGGGTTGAAAGCAGTACATTTAAGGATGCACAAGAAATCTGTGCGGAAACGAGTGGGGGGAGGGAATTCATAGGTTTAATGCCTTTGAGAAGGTGCTGGGTTGGAAAGACCTCCAGCAATACCATTTTCTTTCTGCTAGTGCAACCCAACCCTTATTAGGGCGGGTTAGACTTATGTTAAGTTAGACTTTATGTTCAGAAGCTCGTACCTTTGTGAGCACTTTGGACGTGGTTGCCAGTTTGCGTTGTTTCATTGTAATGGTAGTTTGTAGTAGAAAAAACAGGAACTGCACTAAGTCGAAAAAGATGGGTAGTTCCAAGAGAAACAAATTATTTCTGTAGGATGGTGCGAGGGGTTAATGCTTTGTGTGTAATCTGTTCTGTTCTGATTTAGTTCCTATGTTCCTCCATTTTGAAGTAGCCTTTTGCTACCCTCGTTACAGCCGCGTTGTGATTGGTCTGAGCACTGTGGTTCAGCTCTCAGACAGGGGCTTGGAGGCTGGGCATGTTCCCCACCAGGCTATGTAATGCAGCCTGCTGGCGAAGATGCAAAGTGCGCAGGAGTGTTTGGTCATCTCGAGAGCGCCGGCCAAGCAGTCATGCGCACTTAAGGAGTGTGCTTAACACTCCTTCCCCTGCACTGGCCAGCCCAGCCTCACCCGCCCCGCACCCACGCAGGAATGAAAACTAAAATAATGTTAGTTATTTCCGTTTTCCTATTTACACTGCTCGCAGTGGGGCTACGCTCCTCCGCCTTAACGGAGGAGCCGCTGCTGTTTGAGTTTTATTCATGTATGCTTCTCACATATAGGACATCAAAGCACACAAGGAGTAATTGGCTCTGAATCAATGGCCACATGGATTAGATGGATGTTATCAGTACAGGTGCTGTCTTGGCTGTTGTGAATTTTTCAACCCCAGAACCTCCCGTGCTCCGGGTAAACTGTCTTCGTGCAGTCAAGCCATTCATTTATTGCTTCATCTTGTTGGTTAAAATGGTTATTGCATATGTGAATCCTTCTCAAATGTAGGTGGTTGTCCTAATTTATGCTCGGGCTAGCCTGGCACTTGCTGCATACTTCCGCCTGCTGGTAAACTTAGATTGAGAGCTACAAACTGCATGAACCAGATAACTGTTCAATGAAGACCTGGATACCATTCCTCTATCTTGGCAAGTGTGCTGAATGTGATGCATCCCTTGATTGTTTGACGGTGCCACTTAGCTAGAGTTCGTGGTCGAATGCTCTGCTAACAGACGAGCTACTGCTGGATTAGAAGACTTGGCAAGAACCAGTGAATTTACTTAGGCAACTCTAATCGAAGCTTCCTCCAACATGGAACCTCTCACTTCATTGCATAAATACGTGGTGAACAGTGCTTGCCCTTGGTAGGGTGCCACAGTTCCCAGCTTTGTCAGACGCAAATGAGACCCTTCTGCTGTGGTAACTGAAAATGATCTTCCACTTACCAGTGACTGCCCAAGAATGCCCTGTCTTGCCGTTTGTCTTTGCTAGAAAAAAAGTAGGTCACTATAAGACTGTCTTTCAGATGTGGTAGCTATGTGTTTAGATGTAAATACGAAGAGGATTTTTTTTAAAATTGCTGTTCTCACCCAAAATGTGGTGTTGACATGGTTGCTTTAACTGCATTTTTGCTGCCTTGGCACTTGTGTTATCCATCATGCCACACAGTGATCTTTCAAGCGGTCCCTGCGATTGATGTCCACAAAGGTAAATAATCTTGGCATCTGGTGATGCTGAACCAGTCCCTCTACTTGTGAGTTTATGCCAATCAGGTTGTGGTACACTGCTGCACAAGCCATGTTTGTTGCATCTGGTGCCAGCAAAACTCTGCTGCCTGGCAGTAGAAGCCCTGAGGCTAGTCTAGTTTAGGACCTTCACTCAATCTAGTGATGTGCACACCCTTGGTAAGTTGAAAGCTTGTTAACCTAAATTGCCAAGAGGACATGCCATTCTATTGAGCTGTAGTGTTGCAGAAGGTGGTTGGCAATTTATTTTTGCCAAATGAACTATTTCCTGTTAAGGGTTCCTAATAAATGTAAACTACTGACTTAAAGAGATGAATAACTTACCCACATAAGTGTGTTCTGAGAGTTCAACCCCAAGACTTCTGTCTTCATAAAGCCACAGGTCTTTCATTTTCCACTTTGCACACGCTGTGGTAATCAGTTCGTTGCTCACATTAGTGTTGGGCGTCATGAAAGGAAGGCAGACTGAGTGACGTCGGAAGCGTTGCCCACTTTTTATTTTGTAAATGAAATCTTGTGCTTGTATTTTAAAAAGCATGGCCAGACTAGAGCATTTGCTGCCACTCACTCAAGAAACCTGAATTGCTAAGTATGCGACGAGAGGGGCGCTCTAATGTCTGAGCGGGATTTTATAACCGTCTGATCCAGGAAGTGAGACTGAACCCACTGGAACAGGTTTATGGCAGAAATTGCTTGTAACTTTGTTAAGAATCAGTTGGTTTATAAATGAACTAGTTTCCGCTTGTTACCTAATTTGTATGCTGATGTGTGACATGCATGTGCTCAGACTGCATCTTCATTGAGCAGCTTGCGGGCAGACCATGCTGTAGAAACAAATACTCACTTCTCTGCATGCCACAGTCCTCGTACTGTTACTTGCAGCACTGTAGGAAATGTTATGCCGCGGTAGATATGCGTATCTATCACCGTGACCTCACCCCTTGGGACCTACAGCTTAGAACCCACACCCCGTAATCCTACATTAGGCCAAAGTGCGTCATTTCCAGTACTGAAGCTATTTTACTGCAGCACACTGCTGATTGATGTTTTCCCCCTCTTGATTTGCATGTAATATGCTGTTTGAGTCACATTTCTGAGCAGGAATTTTGATTTTGTAATTCTTTCTTGGTTTTTTGGCGTCTAGGTTTTGACAGTTGTCAAATAGGCCTGGTATCTTACTGTATACATTGGGCTTTGGGTCTGCCCCTTTAAACCATTGGCTTTCGTTCAGCCAGCCTCTTTCAACCATCGCTTGAGACTTTGTAAATCATGTATTGATTTAGCAAAGTGGAGTATTCTACTCTCACCTAAAGCTATTGGCTGGCTGTGGAGTATCCTGCCGCCCGCACTTACTTTAAACTGCATGAGGACTACTTTACAACTTTAGTCCTGTCTCTCCTCATGCTGGCGCTTTGTCATGTCTCACTCTATGGTGCTAACGCTGCATGAGTTAGCGCATTAATCCCAGACGTTTGGGCTGTGCATTGCTTCTTTTGTTAAGACCATATATTTTTTTTTTTACTGTGTGATTCATAGTGCTATCACGGTAGGGCCTCTCTCTATGCCTAGTCTGTTCGAGACCGTAGTATTATATGTTCTTCGTTAGGACAGGATGACACTACGTGGTCGGTAAATTTATCTGTTTCTTCCCCCCATAGCATACATGTTTGAGTGAGTGCAAAGATCTTAGTCCCGCTAGATGATACAGTTCAGTAAATATTCTGGGGTTGCAGGGACGTTAGTTTACAGAAATCATGACTATAAAAGTGGCAGAGGCCCACATTATTTAGTTTGCATCCGTTAAATAGCATAGTGCCTGGAAACGAGACGGTATATTGCAGAAGACTTAATCCTCACTTTAATTCTACATATTTCCTGCCTGCTCACGATTGACTTCCTGTCACTGTTAATTGATCCTGTAAAAATGTTGTGCACGTGGCTAATGCTACCAGAACTCAAAGTTTTGCTTGCCTACATTGTGTTTTCCTTAATTGCCTATTTTGCCATGGTGACAGAACGCACCATGGAGAGAAATGTAACGCACGTCTTGTTGTTTTTGCAGAGCCGAGCTCCAATTTCTGCTAAACTGGTTGCCAACATGCTGTCGGTTGCTGGGGCTGACCACATTATCACCATGGACCTGCATGCTTCCCAGATACAGGTAAGCCTGGTTCCTGCCTGTACTTTGTACCGCGCCTTCTGTTTGCTGGCGTCATTGCTGTTTTATTGGGTCCGCCATTCTCTTCAGCTAATCTGCTGCAGAGATAGAACAGTGGTTACCCCCATTGCTGTAGCTCCTTTGTCTTCCCCCCCCCCCTCCCCTCCCCATTCAATCCTTGACTGTTTTTCTTTTTGTGAATCTTCCTTTGTATTCTGTTCTTTACAGGAAGGTTGCAGGCCTCCTTACGTGGTGGTATAGAGCAGATAACTTATACGGCCATCCAGGGCACAAGTCCTAAAAAAAGAAGTGGGGGAACGCTGACGTCACGACAGGAAGTGACGTCACGAAAGGTGGCTTGCACCATCAGACTCATTGCCTCCCCTCGCTCACCCCTTAGATGCAATTGCATCAGAGAAGCCAGCGCGTGAGCAGCAGCTCCGATCTCGCCCCAGAGAGGCCAAAGAGTGAATGTGTGGCTCCATTTATCGAGCTCCCTGTAAAATAAGTGGGGGGACGCCGTCCACCCGCGTGGTACCCCGACTCGAGCCCTGCAGCCATCTTTGATCGTTCAGTTGAAAGATTTAGCTTGGTCGAGTGTATATCTACTTTTTAGGGCCATGATGCATAATTCATTGTCATATTTTCCTTCAGTTTTTATCTTTATCATATTCTGTGACGAAATGCCACCATACCAGTTTCTTTAAGTTCAATAGTGACTAACATTTTACTATAGTAAAATATGCTGTTTTCGAACTCTATTCGACAAGTGCAAATTGAACACGTGACCGTTTGCTTGCGTTCTGGAGTTGATGAAGTACCGTTGTAAGATTCATATAGCGCTTGGTTTTGTGTGAAAAGGTTAATCTGTATATTCTCCCATAAGTCTGAGATCAAATGCCGCATATTTATAACCAGGCTTCAGATGCATAATGTACTGGTTGATACAGTGTTCCAACACCTGACTCAGACCTCCTGCGTTTATGAAAAAGAAAAATCCATAATTAAAAACCTGGCAATACATGCTTTGCATCCAGGGTGTCTGGTTGATAACCGCGTGTTTGTTTCCTCCGCTTTCAGTGATCATTTCTCATCCGAAAGTATGATTTGCTGATTGTTGTTTGGTTGGAGTGCCCCTAGATTTGCTTCCTGGAATAAAGATAATATTCAATAGACATGTTGCTGGAGAAAGGCATACATTTGAGTGAAGGAAAAATATACAGGTGGTGGATGGAGGACGGGCTCCCTTTTAAAATGGAAGATTTGTATGAGTGACTGTAGAAAACCCACCTTTTCGGCATATTCAGCCCCGAGTTTTTGCCTTCTGCTGGACCCTAGATTTCTGCTGTCTTTAGAAGTCTGTACACTTCACACCTGCTAACCAGTAGTAATGTACCTGTGCTCCCACCTTTAAACAAGGTTCATTTGGCCTATTTTTAATTGGTATATTTAACTTGCCTAAGTATATAGCATACAAAGTGTATCCAGGGCCTGGAAATTAAGTGCCACTAGTGGACTACAACTCCTGTTATGCCATTCACTACAGTGGCAAAGCAAACCTGGCTTCAGTCTTATCCTGTGTAGCTTGACTGCTGCAGTGCGATCTGTTATAATACTTTTTGACAGGTATCAATCTCCCTTTTAAATATTAGTACGTCGCCCCACAAGGTACATGGTATTTAAAAGTGGGATAAGTTGAAAATTAATCTTATGTCCCTGCAGTGACCAGGCCCAAAAGGTATTTTCACTGTGGTAGGACTGTCCTATGTAGAAATCCAGAGTACAGATAAGAGTAATGCTGAATCTTGTGGTACCTCGATATCTTTAATATGTTTTTATTTTTTAATTTTTTAAATTAAAAATCTTCTAAGAAGAATGTGCATGTACTCTGGTAGCAAAAGGATTAAGCAGCTTAATCTGGGTCTTCAAAATGGAATGGTTACATATGCAACTGATGCCTTAACTATCATGGCAGCTGCAGTACCAGGATGCTCTGGCCGAACTATGCATCTTCCCTTCAGGAACTCAATTCATACACCAGTCAAGATTTAGCCAGAAGACCCATATCACTTCAAGTGCTATATCACTGCCCCTATTTATTTGGTCAGTTCAACCTCTAGATTCACTTTTAAAAAGGCAGTCTCAAGTATGTCACAGATTTGACCAAGTTACCTACGAAGCTGGAATACAAGGACATGGGTTTACGAGTCAAGCAGGCATGCGAAGACTTCACATGGTGTGGCTCAAATCGTTACATACTACATCTATCCTACCACCAACTACTATAGGAGATAGAGTTCACTTTATTCACAGTTCAGTTATTTTTGTTTCAGTTCTAGTCTTAGACTGTTGATAAAGGACTTCCTTCCCGCTCAGAAGAAGCCTTTTCAAATATCTAGCTCAGTGTGGCTCACTATCGCACCAGTCCTCACGTCACACCAATCCCCATGAAAAGCAAAACACATGAAACATGTGTCCGGAGACTTCCAGCATTAAATTAACAAGTAATTCACTGTTAATATAATTAAAATGTGGGAAAGGTGAAATACAAGAATGATGACAAAATCCACTATAGGTAACATTATTAGATCAGAACTCGCAAAAAAATGTTCAGGAAGTTGAATGCGGTTGTCTGCTCCAAGGGGTCGTCACACCACATTTTGCATGGTATTTCAGTGGAGTAACAAAGCAACCTGTCTGCACTCCCAAAAGTGGAACGGCTAATCATAGCTGATGAATGGGGAAAGTAATGGAATGAAATAAAATATCAGGACATTTCTACTACTGAAGGATCTTAATTGCAATCCACCTTAACTGGATTGTAGTTAACTGATGTGTGTTCATGAACTTGGTATATTTATTTTAATTACCATTTAATTTCTATTGTACAAAAATTGAGACTGTACATAAGATACAAAAATATGAAGAGCTGATGCAAGAAAATAGAAAAGATCTGATGGTGAGAAGAGAGAAAGGATCTGGATTACGAAGTTGAAGTAACAAAATGCTAATCAATGGTAAAATACCTAATACATTGCAGTAGGACTAGTGCACCAAGTTACAGTGTGAACAACATAGGTATTCATTAATCAACTGTCCCAAATCGCCACTGATGTTCACCACCATATTGGTTTGCCCCCCAACCCTCCTTACATAACCACCAAATGCACATCTCCTGATAAGCCATTGAATGTAAAATGGTGTAGTAGCCTGACCCAACTTCAACGCTAAATAGCTTGTCTACAGCCAGGACCTGTGCCTTCTTCCAACCCTAGAAGTTGACTGAACTATCGGTTCTTTGATCCTGGCAGTCAATGCCACCTTTCAACATAGCTCCTGGATTTCAGTCAAGCTCTGTGCTCTGCAACCCACTCTAAGATTTGTGTTGGTATGGGGTTCTGCTGTTATGATCTTGCTTCCACCATACACACATTCATGAAGTGCATTGATGAGCATTCTGGTTTAATTGCTCAACATAATGGGCAACTTGTGGAGGTTTTCAAGTTTGGTCTTAGGACCATAATAGTAATTGGTCATAATTCCCTGCGTTGTGGGTCTGAAATAGACGTGGGTGGCATGACCTCTCTATTGTAAAATAACTTTATTTTGGCAACCAAATGCAATCAAAAGTTTTTAGCAACCAGATAAAGATACGAAATGTAGAGTAAATAAACAATAGGAATCCTTAGGAACGTCCTAATAAATAAAACTAAAATCACTATACATAATGGGCATTTTACTCTATACAGAGACAATTATCGAATTAAAATCCGATTATCTTCCCAGAAATTAAAATCATTAAGTTACTAAAACTCCTCCTAATGCCCCACATATGCCTAAAATTTAGCCACAGCACAGGCATGCAAGGTGGATGGCTCGGATCTCAAAATCCTTAGGGCGACTAGATGATTCCGCGTGCCCAAACCCCTGCATACAGGTTTCAGCCGTTTTTCCGGAGGAATCCTGTAAGCTGGGCATGCAAACATTACATGGGCGACAGTATCTATCGTATCCAAACAGGGGTAACAGTTAGATACAGGGTTAGAGCTGGACCACCTGCTTACAATCGCATTGAGGGTACCCAACCTGAACTGAATGTACCATTTCCTATCATTTGGGACCAGAATCGTATCGAGGTAGTCTTCAAATACAGTCAGATTTGAAATCCAAAAACTCATTTGTCAGACGACCACCTGTTCTCAATTTGCACTCAAGATGCCTAGCCCACTCCCAATATCTGGCTTTCACCAAGGATTTGGGGGAGAAAAGGTGTCTGTGGATCTATAGCATGTCTCTGGCAATCTAATATCAGCCAGCAAAGATTTTACATTCCAGAGCCATGCAATATTTTTTTTTTTGGGATTCGTCAAGGGTAACGACCTCTTGAAGTGCCAGGGCATAGGAGGATAATTTAGGAGTAGCCCTAATTTGCCTCCAATATGACAGGACACAGTTTAGCCTTGTCTCAAATTGATCTCTTACCCATATTCAGCTTCAAGGGAAGTAGCCAGGTACTAAGGGGAACATGCACCAGATTCCTCAACAACTTATGCTCTATACTTGCAAGTTCATCGCATCTCTCTGGGTCCCATAGTTCTGGCCCATAGAGTGAGCCTCCCAATGCTTCCAGATCCTAAATTTGGAGGGCTGGGGCAACAACTTTGCTAGTTGAGGATTGATGTTCTTAAAGGAGTACACCAACGGTTTGCCTAAGTTTGAGGGGCATCTTGGTTACATGAGGTTCCCAGGTCATCCTTTCTGACAGCGTGATGCCCAAATACTGAAATGAATCAACCCGCTCAAGGGACACCCCACCCAAGGTAGGCCTCCCCCCACCCCCGTATGCTTTATGGGGCTTGATTGCCATATATTTGTTTTTTGATGTATTTATCTCAAGGCCGCGCATGGCACAGAAAGCTTCAAACTGACTCAATAACAATTGCAAACCACCTGGGGGTTTTGACACCAAAATGGTCTCAGCAAATAAGACGTTGAAATTTTCTCCTTATTTAACGATGGGGCATCTGCAGGTTTTGTAACAGTGTACAACATCGTTCAAATAAAGAGAAAAAATGGCGGGGGCCAGAACACATCCCTGGTGAACGCCCTTGGACACACTAAATGGTTCTGTGAGCTGACTGTGATCTCCCCACCTTACTCTGGTGCAATTGTCTTCGTGGAGACGTAGCACGAGTGTTAGGATCTCCAGGGGGATGCCCATATCGCGCAACACACACGCCTAAGATTATCTCTAGGCACAAGGTCGAACGCAGATTTCAGGCTGATAAAAGCCACATAAAGGCTCCCTTTCTCGATAACCACCACTTTCCAGAGTAGAGGGAGGAAGCGAAAGACTTGGTCAATGGTGCTTATCCTTTGCCTGAAGCCAGCTTGAAGGGGTGATATGCTCTGCTAAACTATCCAGTCCTGGATCTTCAACAGCAAGGCCTGGGAGAAGACCTTCTGAACTGAATTGATAAGACTGATGGGCCTATAGTTCGTTGGGTTATTCCTGTCACCTTTCTTGAATATTGGTATCACTTCGGCCTCTTTCCAGGACCCCGTAATTGGGGCATCACCAGCTATGGCGTTAGAAAGCATCCTAATGTATTCCACCCAACTGTCCCTTTCAAGTAAAAAATAAGTCGCCAAGAATGCCATTAGGTCCTGAAGCTTTGTGGCGCACAATTGCGTCAATAGAGGTGCAGATTTCCCCCAGATCGAATCTGTTTCCATCATATACCATTTTGAATGGAAATGTTGCAGAGGTATTAGTGACTTGGTCATTAGTGAAGCCACTCCTCTACAGCTAAATAATTCTTGAGTGATGGTTCAGCTCTGGTACCACCCCGTGAGACCTTTCATGACTGAGCGTTTTCAGGGACCTCGTCACAGCACAAAGCTGAACTCCTTGGTTCTGACATGCAATTAATTTTACACACAGCTACACAACAAGGGAGTAATTTTAAAGTAAAACATAACAATTGTGTACCTCCTGCAGAAATGAGAGCACACACTTCAAAACATTGTCAGTGGATGCTTCGAATGTGCATTTGCCTCTATAGAGCACAATTCTGTACATGCTGGCCGACCATGCACCATGGGTGGTGATCCAGCGCGATATTAGCAAACCGCATTCATACACCAGATACTCACTTGGGCCCATACATTCATACTACGCTAATACTTATGCTGGGTTTTATCAGTTGTTACTCTTTATCAAAATCCCTGCTACCAATTACCTTCCGAATGAAGAGTAATGACTTACCAATGAATCCTTTGCTAATTGGGAAATTTAAAATGAGTGACATTCATTATAGTACATCATCCTGAAATAACCACTGAGTCAGGAAGTTTTAAAATGTTTATCTAAAGATTTAGCAGAGTAAAATACAGAACCACACAATACTTAATCGCAATACCCAAGATGAAGCATAGAATAACTATTGCTAATCAATGACGGTCCCTCAGAAAAGGAGAGGATAGAGACAGCAGCGCAACTAAAGGTTGCATTATATTTACCTAAGTCCGAGAACCAAACCCTTGGCCAAGGAGTTGGAAAGAGTAGGACCCAGGAAGGATGAAGAGCAAAGACTTCTTCCAGGATCAGGACAGGACCGGTGACCTCTACAACGACGCCTGCCTCGTTCCCCTCTCTGATACTCGGCTTCTCCTCGATTCTCCCATGCCTTTCTTCTAATGGACTCCGCCGCCCCCTCCTCAGGACCTCTCTGGACAGCGGTTCAGTCTGCAATCGATCAGCTTGGCAGTCTGGAGCTAAGAGCTAACTAATTAGCTAATTCTATATCTATTATACCCTTCTACGCCCATGTACCTCCCCTTAATGTTGCTAAAATATGGGACCACTACTTCTGATTGGACAGGGGGTGGATTCTCACACCATATTGATTTGCCTTGTATTTCTGAAGCCTATTGTTTTTAATCTACCGCCCCTTCAATTTAATACATTTGCTTTATTTCCCACCCGTCTCATGACAAAATTTACAATTTATACATATAAAATGTTTCTTTTCGACGAGAACATCTTGGTATGTAGTGGTGTCGGCCAGCAGGTCATGGCCTTGGATGATGTCCAAGTTGACTTCCTCTCTTCCTTTCTCGTCTGCCTCTCAGGGCGCATGTGCGGAATCTTTGTCACACGAGCTTTCAGTTCACCAAAACCCAGGCCCAAGTTTACGAACTAATAAAAGTCAAAGAAGAAAACATTAAAATCACAAATAAAATGTTTCACTGTATGCCCACTCTTTCTACTCTATTCCCATTTAATTATAAATTCTATCCCGCATTAGTAGCGTTAGAGAAACGACAGTTTAATAATGACATGAGAGCAAGCTGAAGCATGTGAAAACATCAAGCAGCCATTTTAATGCACACTGCGCAGAAGCAGAAATTTCCCACCAAGCAAGAAGAGACGTCACAACACGTGATGTGGTTGAGACATGCGCAGTAGGGTTCCCGCGCTTTAGCGGCCATTTTGGATTACGGACAAGCGTTATTCATGAATAAAAACACATAGGCAAGCATCCTTACTATTCGTGTAGTGTATGCAAGGATTAGTAGAGACAATACAAATTTAATAAATTAATACTGTGAGGAGATTGCATACGAGCAAGTCTCATTTATGAGTCCTTGCTCCATCAATCCCCTCTCTGATGGCGTTTCTGAGCCATCAAAATACTACCCACAATCAGATGCCAACTTCTAGCAAATAGTTTCATTCTTATTTTTACATTTTCTATTTTTACCATCCCCTTTCAATTTCTTGTATAATTCACTTCTCCATTCTTCAAGTTCCATTTCATCTAATTTTCTCTTCTTTCCTTTTCCTGTCACATTAGATGTTCCATTCTTTCTACAACATTTGCACCATATTATTATTGTCAGTGCTATTATTGCTATCCCTGCTAAGGGTACTAATATTTGACCTATAAGTCCTTTTCCTACATTAGCAAACCAGATACCAATTGACGCAATACTACTTGTCAATCTTTCCCACACACTATCAACTTCCAGTGGTTTTAGTTCCTTCTCAAGTTTAGTTATATTCTGTATATACGTTCCAATTTCCGCACTCTTATCAGGAATATAAGTGCAACAGTGTTTTGTCTTCAATAATTTACAGACTCCGCCCTCTTTTGCCAATATAATATCAAGAGCAAGTCGATTTTGCATCACCATAGATCTAATCGCAACCATCTCCGCATTAATCATTAGAAAGCCTCCAGCAGCATCCGTTGATAAACGATCAACCACTGTAGACAATTTTACATATTTTCCTTGAGTTCAGAATTATTCCCACCGAAGGGATCAATGCACCAAATATATCACCTACAATTTCAGAAAAACTAGCTCTTTTACTACGTATTAATTCACTATTGTTTTCATTGCTCCCAGTGTTTCTTTTTACATGGTATATCTTTGTAAATACTATTCCAAAATAACAACTTCCATACCACCGTGCAGGAAGCCTAAAGTAAGCCTTATTCCCACACACAATAGATTCCAGGAAAAACTGAATCTGTTCCTCCTTTGATTCCCCAACCTCCAAGAATTAAGAAATTGTGTTCACATTCACTGGTACTGATAAACATTGTTATAATCAGTCTTTAACCCATGAAGACAAATTTTCCCTGTCTTTACAAAATCCAGAGCCGTAGCAGCTTGAGCCTTGCCAGGTGTGTAACTCCCTTCTTTCTCAGCCCAAGGTGGCAAATGAGCCTTATGCTCAGAAGCTTTCTTTTGAAAATCTTGTCTTCTATCTTCTACTAAATTCAAAAATATCTTTTCTTCTTCAAGTAAAGAACATGTTAGATTGTGTCTATGTGCATGTGTTATGTCTATTGATTTCATTGTTAAGAAATTCTCCCATAAACTGTGCGTCTTGACTACTAAGCACTGGATTCATACTCTTTCGAATCGGAACCTCAGAAAATATCACATCTATGTTTGAATAATAATATTGAAGTCTCCCTGTTCTATAAAATAAACTAGACAAAACACTACATGATGCCATATGTCAGTGGTAAGTGATGATATGTTAATCCTTCTGCTACTGATTCAGGTAATTTCATACAGACATAACCATTACTAACTTCCATAGTATCTACATATTCAAATAATAACTTTGTGAAAACATTTAAACTAGTGTCGTTATCAGTTATTTCATGATGAAATTCTGGTTCATTTTCTGCCATTAGTTCTACTCTATTGCCCTTCATGTCTGCTGTCCTCTCCTTAGTTTCATTATTCTTTTATCCATTATCATAAGGTAAGGAACTGCTACAATCAGGACTAACCATACTATAAGCACCATTACTAGACTACATATGCATATTGCACAGCATCTTCTACAACATCTCTGTTTTGGTCTCCCAGCAACTCTATCGTCAGGCATTTTCGACAAGGAAGATCGCTCTTATCTATTTCCTCTTTTCTTTATGACTTTTGCTTAGTCAAGGTGGTCTTGTTTCTTTCTCGTACGTTAGTTCTGCACTTGTTCCTTCGTCACCACTTTCACTTGACTCTGAACTTTTGTAATCTTCAAGAATGATGCAAGTCCAATCAGGACCCTTGAATTTGTTATTCACAAGTTTCAGTCTTTTACTTCTTCTTTTCTCAGTTTTATTCTGTTGTTCAGTTTGGCTTGTTACTTCATTTACTTGATCTGGATCGTCACTTCTGGTTTTTATGTGGTATTTTACTCTTTTAATGACACTCTGCCAATGATCTCCTTTTCTTGTTTTCTTTGTTTGCACGGTTTCTTTATCATTGTCTTCAGAAATCTTTTTATTTTCACTTTCTGACACTTTTTTTCGTTTTCTGCAATTACTGTTTTTCCTTCTTGCTCTCTCAGGTCTTATTTGTTTTTCTTCAGCAGCTCCACTGTGAGTTTCCAATAATTGACCTTGTGCTTGATTTATTTCTTCATGTTCATTTTTCTCGATCTTTTTCTTCTGTGTGATTTTCCTGATCTAACTCGTTCTGATCAGGGCTTATTGCACTTTGTACTTCTGCAGCCTGACCGGATTCTTCTAAACCTGTCTGTTCCTGCTCAAAACTCGTTGGTTCTTCGTTATTTTGAGCCCAGTTTCCTTTCCCTATCTGGTCTTGCTCAGGTTCTTTTATTGTATGTTCTTCGTTCTCCTGAGCTGCTTCTTCTCCACCTAACTGATCTTCTTCGATTTCCTCAAATCTCGTTTGACTTCTTGTTCTGTGGTAATCTTCAGGAATTTCTACCACCGGTATCCAGTCCTGACTTGTGCTCGGTTGTTCTTCTTCAGCTTCTCTTGAATCTCGAGCCTGAGATTCTTCAGCTGGGCAACCTTCAGCTTCCTCAGTGATTGATGCTGACTGAGGATTTTCTTCTTCAGGGTCTGGTACTCTTTTGGTGTGGCTTACGTGAATCCAATTAGGAAATCCTGCACACTTCACTGCTGTATTTGTGGTCAGTATTACTTGACCAGGACTGCCCCATCTGGGTGATACACGTTTCTCTGGTGTGATTCTTCACTACCACCCAGTCACCAGGATTCAGATCATGTTCCTGTTCAGGCTGCCTGGAAACCTCCAACCTGGTGAGAGACAGAACGCCCTAGGTCAGTCAGTCCTTTACAATAGTCCAGTACCGTATCATCAGATATATTCAGCAGTTTGTTTGTGGGAACATGTTTGTCTCATTGCTCTTCCCATCATTATCTCGTGGGGGCTCAATCCTGTATTTCTGTCAGGTATGCTTCTGAGTCCCATTAAAACAAGTGGCAATGCATCTGGCCATTCTATTGATGTTGATGCACACATTTTTCCCAATCTTGACTTTATAGTGCCATTCAATTGTTCAACCACTCCAGAAGCCTCTGGACGATATGCACAGTGCAGTTTCTGTTTAATTTGGAATGCTTCACAGATTATTTGGATCACTTCACTGTTGAAATGTTTTCCTCTATCTGATTCCAAAGTTACTGGGAAACCAAACCTAGGAATGAGCTCTCGTAGCAACAGTTTTGCGACTGTGATGCTATCATTTCTCCTGGTAGGGTAAGCCTCCACCCACTTTGAAAACGGACACACTATGACTAGTACATATTTCAGCCCTCTGCATGGTGGTAACTGTATGAAATCGAACTGGAGTCTTATAAAAGGACCCTCTGCCTTTCCAATTTTCCCAAACCCAATTATTGTCTTCCGCCCTGGATTATGCATCTGGCAAGTTAAACATCTCTGGCAAAGACTCTCTGCAACAGCCCTGAACTTCGGATTGTACCAGTTTTGTCTAAAAAGCCTAATCATTGCATCTCTCCCTATGTGTGTCTCCATGATACATTCTGGCCATTTGTGAGAGTAAACTGTCTGGCATGACTGGTCTGCCATCAGCACTGATCCACACTTCATCATCTCCTCTTTGGGAACAACCCACTTTGATCCACAAATTCTTTTCATTTTCATCAACATCATCTTGTAATCTCTTTACATCATTCCAAGTTTCAGGTGGCATATACAGCATAAGTTGGCAGCTGATTCCCATTCTTTCCACCCTCTTATTGACTGACAATCTATTTATGGCACAATGTTGGGCCACCAGATCTGCATATCTGTTGCCGACTACCACCCAGTCCTCTCCTGACTGGTGTGCAGCACACTTCACCACAGCCAATTCTTTTGGTGATTGTATTGCTTCCAGCAATTCCCTTACAAACTGTCCATTTCTAATGGGGGATCCTGAAGAAGTCAGGAAATCCCTCTGCATCCATAGTTGGCCAAAATCATGCACAACCCCGTAACCATATTGGCTATCTGTAAATATAGTTACTTTTTGATTCCTCCAAATTTTGCAGGCTTTTATCAATGCAATCAATTCAGCTACTTGTGCAGATTTGACTCCTGGTAAATAGGATGCTTCGACTATTCCAGTTAATTCACATACCGCATAGGCAGCAGTTAATTTACCATCTTCATGTCTTTGACATGAACCATCAACAAATAGCTCCCTGTCTGGCCTTCTGAGGGGCTGTTCTTCTATATCTGGGCGAGGTTTCGTACACTAACTCTGTAATCTGTAAACAATCATGTTCATTTTCTTCGTCATCTTTAATTTTCTCATGATATGGGTCTGGTAGTAAGGTTGCTGGATTTATTATAGTACACCTTACCATGGTCACATTTTCAGCACCCATTATTATTCTTTAATATTTAGTCAGCCGACTAGGAGTAAGATGTTGCGTTCTGGTTCTTGTCAATAGAATCACAACAGCATGTGGAACAAACCTTTACAGGATGTCCCATCACAATTGACTCACTTTGTTCAATGCTCAAACAAGTAGCTGCCACTACTTTTAAGCATCCTGGCAACGCAGCTGCCACTGGGTCCAATGTAGCAGAAAAATATGCTATAGGACGTCTGTCTAAACCGTGTCTCTGGGTTAGGACAAAGTGCACAATTTTCTCTTTCATGACAGAATAATGCGAATTCTCTTTTATAATCCGGCATGCCTAGGGCTGGTGCTGAGCACAGCATTTCTCAATTTTTCAAAACCTCCTGCACTCTCATCATCCCAATCAACTGGGTCCTTTGCTTTCTTTCTTGTCATTTGAATTAGGGGCTTCGCTAACAAGGAAAATCCTAGTATCCATTGTCGACAGTAACCTACTATTCCTAGGAACATTCTCACTTCTCTTTGGGTTACAGGCATTTGCATTTTCTTAATCAATTGTACTCTTTCCGTGGTCATTCTTCTTTTTCCCCTCGCAATTTGGTGTCCCAGATATTTAACAGCTGTTGTACAAAACTGCAATTTTTCAGGCGAGACTTTATGCCCTTCTTCTGCCAAAAGATTTAATAGTGCTATGGAATCAACAACACAGTCCTCTCGGGTGTTCGATGCCACCAATAAGTCGTCGATATATTGCACTAGGACTGAGCTTCCTGGCATCACTAGTTTCTCAAGGCACTTTTTCAATATCTAATTGAAAATGGAAGGACTTTCCGTGTACCCCTGAGGAACACGATTCCATACATAGACTTTGTTCTCAAATTTAAATGAGAAGAGATACTGGCTATCTGGATGCAATGGTATTGAAAAGAACGCTTGACATAAATCAATTACTGTGAACCATCCTGCATTCCAAGGAATTTGGTATAGAATTACTGCAGGATTTGGCACTATAGGACAACATGGTTCCACTATTTTATTTATTTTTCGCAGGTCCTGAACAATCCTATATTTTCCACTAGGTTTCTTTAGTCCCATGATTGGTGAATTACATGGGCTACTCATTACCTCTTTTAGTATGTTTTGTTCAACCATTCGATTAATTTCTTCAATGACTCCCGCTTTTACTTCTGCACTCATTTTGTACTGTCTGGTGTTTGGGGAAAATCGCACCTTCTTTTACAGTAATTTTAACTGGGTCTATTTTAGCCATAAGTCCTACTTCTTTTCCTGTGAAATCCCATACTATGGGGTTTACTGTACCTTTTAATTCTTCTGGCAACTCGTCTTTTGTTAATACCGAAAACATTTCATCTACTTCTGTACCCTGTTTTGCAATCATAATTTTATATACATGGTCTTCATCTGGTGTCTGAACTGCCACATCCGGTGTGCAAAATATTGTGCAGTTCATTTTGCACAACAAATCCCTGCCTAATAAGTTTACTGGGCTAGAATCGCATACTACAAATTGATGCATTTCTCTGAAGTTTCCGATTTTAACTTCCATTGGTTCGGTAAGAGGTGTTCTAATTCTTTGATTAGCTACTCCCACTACTTGGATATTTTCACCAGAGAGGAAGGTCTGGAATGTCTGCTGTTCTTACAGTAGACCGGGTAGCACCAGTATTCAACAGAAAAGTAATATCATTACCTTTCACATTTCCTTCCACGTATGGACCTGACTGATCTACCGATAAGGATGCGCCAAGTACGCACTCCTTCTCCCCCTCTCTTAGGCACCGTCATGAACTGTATTGACAGAAATCGTCTTGTAAAAGAAATTGTGAGGTTATATAATCATTCTTACCACTTCCTCCTTGATATCCGATGTCTGTACCGTGCTTTGCTCTGCTTACATTACCCTGAATAGGGGCAGGTGGCAACTGACTCTGAGGATTTACACCCTGCTGTGAGTCATTCTGCGTCTGTGGATTTAAATTTTGATTTGGGCCATTATTATTCCAAATCTTTTTACATTCATCCTTCCAATGCCCCAATTTTCCGCATCCATGACAAGGAAATTTCTTTTTAGCTTCTTCTCTACTCATTCGTCCTCTCACTTTTCCACCATTCCCAGTATCGCCACTCGTTCCAGAATCCTTCCCCTGATTTTCACTCGGATTTTCCAAATTAATTCCCTGTTTCTCGGCCATTTTCACCTGTGCCCACATTACCTTCTCCTGTAATTTCTTATGCCTATCAATATCATCTCCACAATATTTTGCATATTTCAAAATCTCGTCGATAGGTTTCCCTTGCCAACACAGCATGTGTTTAATCATCTGACAAATCTCTGGCTTCAAACCGTAAACAAATCGATACACAAACTGACTCATGTTCTTGTCTCCAATGTCCTCAAATCCACTATACTGTTTAAATACCTGCAATAAACGCTCATAGTAGGAATGTACCGATTCATTAGCTTATTGTGTAGTTCGGTCTATTTTCACCCAATCAGTTTCTTTTGGTGGTATTTTCCCTTTCAGGTAAGTTATCACCTGCTGATACTTTTTCATCACATCATTTGACGGGGCACCTGTTTTCGGATCTCTAGGATACTCATCACTTGGCCAATCAACTGTAATTTTACAATCTGTCCACAAATCGGCAGGTACCACTATGTCAAACAACCCAACTAAGTCCTTTAACAATACCTTTGACACCTTCACAAACCTTTCAACCTGTTTGTACCATTCAATTGGTTTTTCTCTCAACTTTGGAAAATCATTCGTGAATGACAAAATATCCTGTCTGCTCCATGGGACATGTATATATCCTCCTCCCGCAACTTCTCGCATTGGGTACATTTGGTCAGCTTTCCCTGTTTCTTTCATCACATATTCCGATGCTGATCTACTGGATCGTGCTTCTTCCTTTTTCTTGGCCCATCTAGTTCTCCATCTATCTAGGTCTCCCCATTTTTGTAGAACTATCATTAATTCCCTTACTTGTAATTTTCTTCCAGAGGCATTCATGTTTTCTAAATCTTTTTCTGAAAAGTCTGCTCTATAGGGTTTCTGCAATACCTTTGATCTTCCTATTTCTATTCCCATCTGTAGTGCTAAATTGGATAATTTTTCATGGAATAATCTTACATTTCTTGTGATACTCCTGCACATAAATAATAATTCTTCATCATCATAGGTATTTAAGCGATCTAGTCCTATATTTCCTGCTATTAATTCTTCTAATTCGACTTTCAATTTATGAATGTCTATTATTTTTGGAGGTGTGCACTGTTTCTGATTCTTGTGCCCACCTTTCTAAATCTTCAGGGGTGACTATTGTGGCACTTTTCGCTCCTAATGAAGTTACTAGACTTATATCTTTTGAACACCCAGGTGTAGTTCTCTTGGGAGTAATATTGACAGAATCTCGAATGGGTAAATCCATCAATGATATTGTGGATTCGCTGTCACTAAAGTGATCTTCAACCATTACTACTGCTTCAGGTTTTGTAGCGTTTACAGGAGTAGGTGCAAGTATCGGTGGAGGACAGTTTCCCTGAGTACCATATAATGGAACTACCGGACCAATTGTTACAGGTATGGTCAATGAATCAGGATGTACTTTTATCTGTTATTTTCTGTATTAATTCTGCTCTGGTCTTCTCTAGGGCTTCTCTTTCTTTGTCATGAAGTATTCTACTAGGGGTGAATTCATGCATTACCTGTGGTACTAATGGGGTTTTTAACGGTGGTGCACTTGGGGTGCATCCACTTGTCCCTTCTTGATATGGTGGGGGGGTTCCTTAACATTTCTTCCATAAATTCGTCTTCAGAATCGTCACTTCTCATTAAATGTTTTCTTTTCTGTACATTTACTTCCTAATTTTTCCTCTGCTGTTAACAATGGATATAGTCCTTCTGTAATCATTGCCCTTCTCCATTGTTTCATCTGACCGTCCCTAGACTCATGTTGGTATCTGGGGAAAAATCCTCTAACCCCTATTACTCCTGGATCGGTCACGCTCAAATGCCTCGGTTTCCCATTCCTCTAAGGCTTCGTATTGAGTTAATCTAGGTCTGGGTTCTAGGTCATTCATCCTCAATCTCAAATTTTGAAGAATTCTTCCATTGAAGGTACCATTCTTGGGAAATGCTAGTATTCCATCATTTTTGGTATATTCTATCCAATTCTCTATCCATACACAAGTATTATAACCTCTCTCCATCATAAATAAAGCGGGCGTTTTAGCTGGTGGAATGATAATTCCTTCCCTAGTTTTGATTGGTGTATCCTTTTTAAAATAGTTTTTAATCTTTTGCAGAAAGGACATTTTTCTCTTCTCTCCGTACATTCTATCTAATCTTCGGTGTATAAAATTATATTCTGCAAAACCTAGGAATCTCCTATCCGGACGAGTTCCTGTTAGTCGGATCGTGTTTTAACATGCAATCTCTACCACTAAGATTTTAGCTTCTAGAATATCAACCAATCAAGTGTCTGCTATCTTTTATTCCCGAGCCAATCCTTGCGCGGCCTTTTGGTGACGTTTGTCAACCCCTCCTCTACAATCTGCTCTTCACTGTCCCTCGCTGTTTCAACCAATCCCAGCGCGGCACCTGTGACGTCAGTACTACTCCTGACTACTGACCCCTCCTTTACAAGAGTCGTTCCACACCCACTGATTCAACCAATCCCAGCGCGGCGTTTTCTGACGTCAGCTCTCTCTCCGGCAGCTGACCCTCCCTTTACAAAATCTTACGCAAACTTATTTTCTCTACAATTCTTAATTGAATTTCAGTAACAACATAAAACATTCGCTATCGTGCCAGTTTCTCTAATTTAGAAAAGATAGTTTTCTCTCACACTTAGTAAAACCTTTCCGTTTACTAAACATACACTACGAGTAAAACCCTTCCGTTTACCCTTCACACAAGCTCCAGAAGTACCTGTTACTTCTTCAATGTTACCCTTTCTAGGTGATATAACATCAAATTTTCACCAGCGTACTCTTTTGCTATTACTCACACGCATAGATTCCCTAACCAGTACTGAAAGTCCTGCTTAACTTTTCAGTACTATTTCTGCCTGACAGATAACCTCACTGCAGTATGGCTTCCACTTACCAACCGCTATTCTATTTTCCCGGGGATTCTGGACAACATAAAACAAACTTTGAATACACGCATGTTAGTTCATAAAAAATAAAATTCTCATTACCCAATTAACAAAGAGTAACCATCCTCTGATTACCAGAAAACTGATCCAGCGCGATATTAGCAAACAGCATTCATAAACCAGATACTCACTTGGGCCCATACATTCATACTACGCTAATACTTACGCTGGGTTTTATCAGTTGTTACTCTTTATCAAAATCCCTGCTACCAATTACCTTCCCAATGAAGAGTAATGACTTACCAATGAATCCTTTGCTAATTGGGAAATTTAAAATGAGTGACATTCATTATAGTACATAATCCTGAAATAACCACTGAGTCAGGAAGTTTTAAAATGTTTATCTAAAGATTTAGCAGAGTAAAATACAGAACCACACGATACTTAATCGCAATACCCAAGATGAAGCATAGAATAACTATTGCTAATCCATGACGGTCCCTCAGAAAAGGAGAGGATAGAGATAGCAGCGCAACTAAAGGTTGCATTATATTTACCAAAGTGCGAGAACCAAACCCTTGGCCAAAGAGTTGGAAAGAATAGGACCCAGGAAGGATGAAGAGCAAAGACTTCTTCCAGGATCAGGACAGGACCGGTGACCTCTACAACGACGCCTGCGTCGTTCCCCTCTGATACTCGGCTTCTCCTCTATTCTCCCGTGCCTTCCTTCTAATGGACTCCGCCGCCCCCTCCTCAGGACAGCGGTTCAGTCTGCAATCGATCAGCTTGGCAGTCTGGAGCGAAGAGCTAACTAATTAGCTAATTCTATATCTATTATACCCTTCTACGCCCATGTACCTCCCCTTAATGTTGCTAAAATATGGGACCACTACTTCTGATTGGACAGGGGGTGGATTCTCACACCATATTGATTTGCCTTGTATTTCTCAAGCCTATTGTTTTTAAACTACCGCCCCTTCAATTTAATACATTTGCTTTATTTCCCACCCGTCTCATGACAAAATGTACAATTTATTCATATAAAATGTTTCTTTTCGACGAGAACATCTTGGTATGTAGTGGTGTCGGCCAGCAGGTCATGGCCTTGGATGATGTCCAAGTTGACTTCATCTCTTCCTTTCTCGTCTGCCTCTCAGGGCGCATGTGCGGAATCTTTGTCACACGAGCTTTCAGTTCACCAAAACTCAGGCCCAAGTTTACGAACTAATAAAAGTCAAAGAAGAAAACATTAAAATCACAAATAAAATGTTTCACCGTATGCCCACTCTTTCTACTCTATTCCCATTTAATTATAAATTCTATCCCGCATTAGTAGCGTTAGAGAAACAACAGTTTAATAATGACATGAGAGCAAGCTGAAGCATGTGAAAACATCAAGCAGCCATTTTAATGCACACTGCGCAGAAGCAGAAATTTCCCACCAAGCAAGAAGAGACGTCACAACACGTGATGTGGTTGAGACATGCGCAGTAGGGTTCCCGCGCTTTAGCGGCCATTTTGGATTACGGACAAGCGTTATTCATTAATAAAAACACATAGGCAAGCATCCTTACTATTCGTGTAGTGTATGCAAGGTTTAGTAGAGACAATACAAATTTAATAAATTAATACTGTGAGGAGATTGCATACGAGAGTCTCGTTTATGAGTCCTTGCTCCATCAGTTGTATGCACTATCTGTTAATATGAATGTGCCTCGTTGGCTTTGGAATCCTACTTCGAATGACATGGCACGTCAGACATTGACTTTTTTTGCAATAGGAAACTGCCTACTTTATGCATCCAAGTACTATAATTTCCAGTCGATATGGAATATACTATGATTCCTACTTGTGCTCACTATCTCCAGTTCCAGCAGGTCAGGACTAAAGTGTTCAGGACAATGCAGCTCTTGTCTGACTGCCTAAGGAGACTCCACTTGGCACAGTGGTCTGTCAGGTGTCTCTAACTGCTCTCATTGTGGCCAATAGACAGCTTACTTGTAAACCGCGTCTCATTCTACCCCCTAATGCTGCTGAGAAGGCCCCACCAGACCTTCCCTTGCTCAGGCCAGTCTCATTCATCACCGCGTTCAGGCTGGCCGCCCGCGACCATGCAGTCACTTCTCCTTGGGGTACTAGAGCCACACTAGACTCTCCCGAGTCCAGAACGATGACTTGACCTGGAATCCAAGCACTCGCAGTGAAGGCCGGTGTACTGGCTGTCCTTCCACCCCTGGATCAGTGTTGACCCTGCTCTGCCATCTATATCCCCTCACTCCATCCCCCCTCCTCCCTGGTTTCACTCTCTTCCTCCTTCTGGTCCCCTTCGTCTCTCCTGTGGGGGACTGAGCTCGGACCTTCTCACTGATGCCTACAGAACTCCCTGTGTGCCCCCCCCCCTTTTTCATCTCATGAGTCCCCTTGTTTCCTTTGCCGCCCTCCTATATATTCTTTAGGGCTTAGTGCAGCCTCCCCACCTGAACTGACCAGTCCTCGTCCTCCCTCTTAAAACCCTCTCACATTGACCTTGATGGCTCCCTCCTCCTCTGCACTCCTCTAGGAGAGACAACCACAGAGCTGAGGCTTTCCCTTGCATGGGCCCTGCTTTCCCTTGCACTCCTGGAGCACCCGCCAGCCCCTGGTGCCCCGCCCCCAATATGGAAACTGCGGGTTGTCACACTTTTCCATGTTCAGTACTGACTGTCTCAATCTGATCACCCACTTTTGTCTGTTTTGGGTATATCCTAGTGTACCTCAGGAAGGGCGATATGAGCTTTGAGTTTAAGGATTGGCTTACAATATTGTCTGCCCCAAAATGATACACTTGACTGATTTCATTCCAGTGATTCTTACCCAGTTTAGTTTGAGCTTTGGGTATAGAAACGAATACTGTTTGCTTTGAGTTGTATTTCGGCTTTTTATTTCTTAGGTCTGTGAAAATTGATCTATCAGCATGGAGATTAGTGTCTGTAGGATTTTTAATAAAAAAAAAAAAGTCCTACCCCCACCACACATACTGCACCGCCCTAAAACACGTACCATCACACACCTGTTTACAGTGAAGAAGGCAAAAGCATCCACCAGAATTCAGTGCTTTGCATGGCATCATAGCTGAAAGTGATCTAGGCTAGAAAATTAAAGTAATTATGAAAAAGTTTGGGTTTCGTTGTGTCCGAAGATTACACATTTAATTATGAAGGAGTTCTCTAAGAGTTACTCATGGACATTGCTTGTCCTAATGTGTACATTTAGCTATTGTGACCATTGAAATCTCTTGGGTTTCATACAAAAACAAGCCGATCAATACATTTTCCCTGTTGATGCAATTTAACTAACTTTTTTTTGTTAAATTAGCAATTGGGTTTATAGACATAGTTGACATATGAATTGTTTGTATATTTTTTTTTAATGATTAAATGATAATGTTCCCTTTCTTAAAATGCCTTATTTCTCCTATTTCCTGGTCCTTTTCAGGGCTTTTTTGACATTCCAGTGGATAACCTGTATGCAGAGCCTGCAGTGCTACAGTGGGTCAGAGAGAACATACCAGAGTGGAAAAACTCTATCATTGTCTCTCCTGATGCTGGTGGAGCAAAGAGGTATTAATATAAACCATTTGTCTTCGCTTAGTTTTCTAGTGTGTACATATTACTAAGTGACCGAATTGCTTGTTTTCCACAACAGTGTAGGTAATTGATGGGTACCTGGACTGGGTTTATGTAAAAGTAGATTTGGCAACAGAATGAATTTGCCAAAGATAAAAACCCTCGGCAGTAGGGCTTAAATAATATTACATTTGTTGGATATTAATTAAATGAGTGGCAATAACATACTATTGAGTTAAGTAACGCATATTAGACAAGTAGCAGAAAGCAATTTCTAATTCGTTTTTTTCTTTTGGTGGTACTTTATTTTACCTTTTTGTACACCTTTGAATTCGTTTTATGTACAGTGCATGTGTATACTAATAAAATCAACTGGAAAAGCATCAGGCACCCATTGCCCTTCATATTTTTCACTTTTTTCACTTTTTCAAATGATTTAACGGATTAAAAGCTATTTCGTCCCCTATGTTAGTGCAGTGATTATAATTTCTTTGCAAGAGTGACTGCCTGACTGAAGCATTGCCCACATTTCAGGTGTTAATTTAGAGTTACTCTTTTGGTGAATAAATATTTGGGTCAACAAACTTGTTATTGCACAAAATGCATATTTTACAGGACCTGTAAAATGTTTTCCATATTTCATGCTAGTTAACATTCTTCAGAGTTTCACCATTGCGTATTGTTTAATTAGTAACCCCTTCATGAAAACTAAACCAAAGCCGGAACACTCAAACTGTCAGATAACGGGCCCTGACTGCAATTTATTTGTGAAAGCCAAGCGGCAAAACGTAAACGTTCAATGTACAGTTATGGCAAATTATTGACTGCCTTGCTTGACGGTAGCTTCAACAATCTGAGCATAACCACTGCCATACCCTTTAATCAGCAGCCTTGCCATGAAAGTTGAACTTGCTAATTGCAATCAGACCCCATTGCTAGCTATGCCTTGCTTGGCAGTAGCTTCTTTTTTTTAATTTTTTTATTTTTTATTTTTTTATTGTCTGAATGGGTTTAAGAGACTTCTCATGCTTAACTATACAAGTAAATGTTTTTCACTACAGACAGTTCAAGCATTTCACATTTTTCCAGATTGGAAAAACATTGTTTTCATGCAAAATGAGCCCAAAATAATGTAAGCAAATAAAAATACAAAACTAACTTCTGTAGTATGCCTCCACATTGCTATGTTGGCAGTCTGGTGGCATTTGCACACCACTCTGTCTTCGACCAGTTGGCTTGCATGTGATTATACAAAGTTAACAATGAAATTGGTCTATAGGGAGATCTCATGTTGCACTTGGTCCTCCTGCATGCCATATTCTACAAGAGCGTCCATACATTAAAAAACATCTAACCTGTTTCCTGAAGCAATTTGAAAATCTATATCTATTGGGACATTTGTATTAAAACGCTTCACACACACTGAAACGTGACTTGAGTTGCGTAAAGGGAGACGGCCTGAGTTAGAACTGTTGCTTATTGGGCGTCTATTTTTAATCACCATAAATACGGGTGGCTTATGTACAAAACAATTGTTTTCTTATTTTGCTAAAAACATCTGCTTGTCTTAATTCTGCACTGTAGTATGTTTGGAATAGGAGTCTGGAAGTAACATGTTTTGAGGGTGTTGGCCTGCCAGAAAGCAATTGTGAAATATAATTTGTTGTTGCTTTAAAGTGAGTGTAATCGAAAGAAGTCAGAAGATGACACTTTAAAGCAAGCACAGGGCAGTTCTTAGAATTGTGCACCTCAACAGGACAACTCTAGAACTAGTATGCTTGCTTTCTCCTTTGAGTTGATGGCGATTAAGGGTCCTGTACAAATTCTGGTATAAAGTGGTGTGCCAGGCATGTAGATCTGATAGGTAGGCTTCATCCTTCTCTCAATCAGTCAATCAATCAGGGGTTTATAGAGCGCGCTACTCACCCGTGAGGGTCCCAAGGCGCTAGGTGGGGGGGGGGAGCAGCTCTGGATCAGTCGAAGAGCCAGGTCTTGAGGTCCTTCCTGAACGCGTGCAGGGTTGGGGAGCGTCTGATGTTCACCGGGAGCTTGTTCCAGGTTCTCGGATTCTGAATGAAGAACTTTCTAACCAGATTTCTTCCTTAGTGGGTTTTTTCACTCCCATCTTGTCCAAGAGTTAGTAATATTTGTTTCCACACTTATTTTGTTCCATCTCAGTGGCGGTTCGCCCATAGGGGGCGCAGGGGCGGCGAACCACCAACAAATGTCCCAAGCCTGCCTCGTCTCTAATTACCTGCTGACGTGATGTTGCACTTTTACAGGAAAAAGAGTGTCTGGTTTCAAATTAGTGCAACATCATGCCAGCAGCAAAGGGGGCTCCACTGTCCTGTTTAAACTGCGCATGTCAGGCGGCTTTTTCAGCTCACCTCACACATTCAGTCTATAGCAGACATGAAGCACTAGCCTTGGGCAGTGCAGCATGTCTGCTAACGAGGCTTCAGTGGTGCTTGTCACTCTGCATCCCGATACCCTATCAGATGCCAGGTTAGGGGAGAAGGACCTGCCTCCAGCCCTATCCTGCCATCTGATGGGGCAGTAGCTTGTGTTCCAGGCCAGGACAAGCAAAAGCTATTATTCATAACAGCTTCCGCTTGTTTATACTGGCGCGCAATTCATTGGAGTCAAAATCCTGGCACAAGAACCACAGCGAGGTCGAATTCGGAAGTCACAAGGTAATATTATTTTAATAGCTTTTGTGCGTGTGCATGACTGTGATCGTCTGTGTGTGTGTGTGTGTGCATGATTGTTTGTGTAGTTGTATGTACGTGTATTTGAGTGTATGCATGATGTATGTCTGTCTGCCATGAACACGATCTGTTTTCTGTACTTTTCTCCTTCATTAAAATCGTCCATTTTTTTAAAATAACTCAATACTCGTTCTGTTTTTTAGGAAATGCTATAGTAATTATTTTAAACAAGCCGTCTGCAGCGCTTCTTAGATTTTAGAATTGTACAATGTCTGCAAGGCCCTGGACATAATAGCATAGCTGTAGCTTTATTAACAGTATGATGTGTATTTTGAAATTTAAAAGGCTTGTATCCCTTATCTGCAATTTTATTTTTATTTCTCATTTTCTCTTTGCACAGTCAGCTTTTAACAATTTTTACTTGTTACCCATGTAAATCTCCCAGGTGGCATTGTGCCTCTTACACAGTGCAAATCTTCACAATAAAATAAAACGAATAACACATTAAAAATGCACAGGTACAATTTGTGGGATTGTATCAAACCCTGGAGGGGCTGGAAACCTTCAAGTTCCTAAAATCAATGCAATACATCAGGGCAGTAGGCAGTTACTTTGGGGGAAGGGGTGGAGGGCCTTGCCAGGGGTGGTAAGCACTATATAAATACAATTCCAATTCTTTGAAAAGGAGATATGGGAGTACATAGAAGTTACAATCTTCGTCCATGGTATCAAATGTGAATCACATCACTTTCATTTTAACTGCATCACTGTCTAAACTTTTAATAGTTTCTGGATGTACCTAATCAGCCGTAATACAATTTTTTGACATTCATTACCATTGTAGTTTTTGGAGGCCAACTTAAACATTGACGGTAACCGAGATGTCAGCTCTATGCAATTTATAATTTTGTCATGATGGAGAAACCGAGTAGGCTGCATAACAATTGTTTTGATTTATTACTTTATGCATAGTTTTATTCTAAGTGCCATACTAACAGAGGCCGTTTGGGCCCAAATCAGAAGTTCTAGAAGAGGCGTGACATACAATATTATTGTAGGACACTATGCACATAAAGGTAGATAACTGCAGAAATATGGCTTTCAAAGGAATACTCCTAGAAGAGTGATTTGTCCACAAGGGGTTTGGAGGCAGACATTGTAAGCGTAAACACACATTTGGGGAAATTGAATTTTAAGTGCAGTCCTTTTAAGCTACAAAAGCTAGATGGCTCAGTGAATTAACTCATGGCTCTGACATTTGCAATGATATGGAGATCATGAGTTTGAATTCTGGTAAAACCGACTCGAATTCCATCCTTCCAAGGTTTATCGGAAATGGTAGAAGGGAATTACGAATGGATCTATCTTTAGCTATCAGTATTAGTTTTGCTCCTATACTGACTCAGCTTGTCTGGTTGTTGACTGAATGATGTGGTAAAGCATTAGAGATGCAGTACATTTAAGAAATCAACTGTGTGAATGTCTATATGTGCTTGGGCTGTAAGGCAGTTTTTCTGAGATAGCTTTTGGCTTGTTTCTTGTACATTTTCTTGAAATTCTAGCCCGAGCCCCCCTTTCCAGTTTTAGCTATGCTAGCTCGAATGCTACACCTCGGATCTTTAATTTGTGCCTCACCACTTTTCAAATCTACCAGCCGCCACTGCACCTCACATTCTCACAAGTAATTCGAGACTACTGTATTTTTGTCCGTTGGCTAGAACTACACTGACTGTGTAATTTTTAGTTCTGTACTTGTAACAAATTTGTCATGGGTATCGTTCTTAGATTTTTTGTTTGTTTTTTTGGTATATTCTTGACAATAGTGCTCTACTTAAGATTGGTGCCCGTTTGTAAAGAATAATCTGCACAATTGCGGCACACGTGACTGGATTTTATCACCACTGCATGGTCAACGTTTTTGAATGGCCGTGAATGCTGTTCCTTCATTGATTCTGGCTGATCTCTGTCCTGCCCAGAATTGAACAAGGCTTCATTCATCCTCAAGCCTAACGATTTGAGGGGTTGCAGCCAAAGTGTATTTAAACCCATGGTTGTGGACTACTGCCCCTTCACACAGGCAGGTATCAGAATTAACAATGATACTTTGACGGCGGACTGCTGTTTCTGCACCTCACACTAGTTTCAATTAAATCAGGTTCCTTGCGCAACAAGCCCTTGCACCAGCCGTCGGGTGATGCCTCTGTACGTCAGATCCTAAGCAATTGAGGGGTTGGGCGTGCGCAGGTGATGAAGTCCAAGGAGTCAATGTTTAGTTTTTCAAATGAGTTTTTATTTTCAATTAGTTAGTTCTCACAGAATTGGATATTTTACGATCAGCCAACGCGTTTTGTTCTCATGACGAGAACTTCGTCAGGGCTCAGTAGGCGAGTATCATTCCTTTGATGTAAAGAGTAAATGGTGAGAATTCCGCACGTCACAGGTATACTAGGTAAATTTGACCTAGCTCCAACGTGACCTTTCGTGTAGGATTCGAATAAGCGATCCTTTAAGTCTGTGTTCCAGGTAAGTAGTCTGGAAACACTCAGGATATTGCAGGGCCTCAATCGGCCTATGTAGCAAATCTCAAGTTACGAGTTCTCCTGCTAGAATGAGCTCATTTGAAAAACTAAACATTGACTCCTTGGACTTCATCACCTGCGCACGCCCAACCCCTCAACAGGCAGGTATCCGGTTAAGGAGAACATGTTTGCAGGGAAAAGACCTTTTTATCTGTACAGATGGCAGGCAGAATGTCTACACTTCACTCTAAAATTCCCTAATGTCCCGCCATACCCCCTACTTAAGCTGGCAGCGTATCTGCTATTTAACTGCTTGAAGGTGACATTGGTTTGACCTGTTAATCACAAATTGGAATCCTGATGAGGCCAACTGTCAATAGATTCAAAGTTGGTATACCACTGAATAGGGCAATAATGGCACCTATCTTGTATTTCTAGTGGTTAGTGTTGCCTAAATCTGTATGTTGTAGAGCTCTATTGAAAAATGCTATTACTGTAAGTCCACAATACCACTCACACGGACGGCATGTGGTGTACTGCGTTGCATGATGGAAGCAATTCAAATAACTTGAGCCACTGGTAATTAATTTGGTCTGTCTTCCAAACCATAGATTTTTGTGGTCACTCTGCCAACATAGACGACGATCACCCATATTCATTTCCACGTTGACACCGCCCCAAAAGGGTCGGTTCATCCAGTACTAGTAAGCCACTCTGGATCTGATGCTATTTAGGAAGTACTGTTAGTTGATCTGCGCGGCAGAGAGCATGCGGTAACCACTGCAGTTTTTGCTCAGTGGTACAGCTGCAAGTTATATCCCATTAATACAGCACTTAAAATGCATTTGCATGATTTGATTACTATGAAAAGCAGATAGGTTATGTAATGAAATACTTTCCAGTCCAGAATGAAACTCATTTCAAGCCAAGTAACCTTTGCTCGCCATTGGCAGTTTGGCCACAGTAATGAGGCATACCTGTAAGAGTGCATATATGTTCCGCCCGTTACAAACCAACATCACAATACAGTAAAGAGAACTTCAGTTTGAATCTGTCAAAAGTGTAACATTTACTATGGCAAATAAAAATAGAAGCAAAATGGAGACTCGAGGGAAAAAAAAGATACTACGTTCAAAATTAGTGGAAATATACTAGCAGCATAGCAATTCAAAAATAAAAGCGTTAAAAAGGAGCAGAAAAATAATTCAAATATTCTGAAACCAGAGTAGTTACCATGTTATCTTAAAACACAGAAAACAAAATATGGAAATATGTACCCTTGGAAGCTAGTGGTAGACTAGATCACCAATGTTAAAAGACAAAAGCAGAAAAGCAAACAATAAAAATATTTAAAGTTTTGAACTGATATTTGATCTGTAGAGCTGACAGACAGGCACTGCCCCTTTTGCCGACTTCCAAGAGTTCTCTTTTGGCTACAAACTGTTTTTTTCTGATGACGAATTTTACCATCACATAGAAACTTTTTTTGGGTGCTCCCATATCTTCTGCTTGCGCAACCTGGAGACTGTGTTCATTTAGAGACTGTCCTTTCTGAGATGAGGCTGAGTACCTCTTGCAGAGGAGCACTGAGTAAACTTGATTAATTCCGGAGGAAAATCTTGCAGTTGCATAAATCCACTTCACATGGCTGTTTGGAGTATATTTGGAGTCCATTTCTAGTCATCATATCTTGTTTGGAGGAATCCACCCTCTTGCTGTACCAAAGCCAAATAAACATTGTAAAAAACTTGTTTTGTATGGTAGGTCATCACAGTTTTGTGGTCTTTAAGCACTGTAAATATCAGATGCTAATGTTGCCTTATTTAATGGTACCCTGCGTCAGATGTGTGTCAGTCTGTGATCTAAACTTAACGACAGACCTCGAAGACATCCGAGTCATTTCTGTGGCCAAAGCAATGGGAGTAGTTAAGACAAAGTATTTGAAATGCTCAAATATTTCCTAGGATGCAATAGAGGAAGCAGCCGGCCACACAAAAGCAACCTTACTAGATGCACAAAAATGCTTTCAGTTGAAAAAGTGGAGTCTGAGGAATCGCCTTGCACTTTCTAGGTTTCCTGAGAATCCTGAGCAAGTTTGTTTAGTTCAGAGCAGCCAAACATTTAGAACTGCAAAGCTCAGCAAAGATGGAGCACAAAGGGTGAGTTTCTAACTGTCCTCAGATTGAAACCCAAATTAACAAGTAGCCTTTAAACCACCAAGGGAATTTGTGTACAATGCATAGTACAAGAGTTTGACAAATGTAATCCGAAAACAATATTAACAATTGGATCAAACTTTATAAGAGGGGAATATTCAATGTCTTGCATAAAACCATAGATGATACTCATGCAATCCTCAACTGCAACTTTGCACATCTGGTTGAGTGTATTGAGAAGTAAATGGGCACTAGGAAAGATGAGGCTGTCAATGAAGTAGAGAATTTAATAACTTTGTCGCGTGAATCTGTTCTGGATTCCCATGCTGTTATTCAGCCATCTAGTGGTTGTATCTGGAATAGTCTTTATGGTTTTATGTCCATCCTTCAATGACGTGGGATGTACGCCCCCGAAGCAGTGTGTGGCTGCCATCTTCAGATTCTTTGTTTCACTGTTTGGTATGGAAACATAACCCAGAGCGCCAACTTCATTCCAGAAGATTTTTTTTTTTTTTTTTAACAAACCAAGGACAACATTTTAAAGAGTCGAGAAAAATGTCGGGATCACAGACGATTAGCAAATAACTTCAAAAACACTGAAAAGTCGGCCAGGTGGATTGGAGAATGATCAGGGTATGGAGCGTACTTCTTTTAGATTGTGCCTCAAGTGCCAACATTGCTTCTCACAAAATGACAACCATCGCAACCTTCGCCTGGCGGAGGACCACAGTGGAGGGCTGCAGTGCATGTGCATTGCTTCAGCCGTAGACACTGAAGACGCATGAAATATATGTTGGCACATGCTACGCAATGGCGCAGTCCTAGCACAAGCACCCATCATCGAAGGGCCTAGGGTTGTCAAGCAATCAAGAAAACCACAAGGGAATGGAGTTGCCACAGGCAGAAGGCTCTGACATCGATATGGTCGGAACAGAGAAGAAGCCGAAAAGTATGTTGAAAGACAGCGACTCACAAAAGAGCCAGATAACACTTCAGGGACAGGCAGAGTCAAAAACCTCAGACTAGAGATCTTCAGAGTACCCATACAATGGAGTCCCTGACAGTCGAGGGAAGCACAAACATAAGGAACCCCACAGGTCAAAGACAAGACCACCACTGCTGGTAAGCCCTCGGAAAAGACAGTCTCTGAAAGGTGAGGGAGGGACAAAGGCTTAGAGGAAGAAGCCTTGACACTGAAGAAGAAAGCATGGGCACCGACGACTAACAAAAGCCCTCCTGTTGATAGAAGAAACACATGGCTGAAATGGAGGGTATTATAAAGAAGGAACCTAGTTTCTCTTTTGATGACTCTCCCTTTCCCGCCGCTGCGTCCCCTGCGGCCCGCTCGCCCATTCGTCCCGCTCTCGCCTCCCAGCTGCCCCTCCCTCCTCCCCTTCTTATGACGGCCGCTGCGCGGTGAGGAGAGCGACCCTTGACCCTGTTCCCAGGCAGGTCGCTCCCCACGCCGCACAGCACCACATGTCTGCGCCCGTGTACTTGAGCCTGCTGCTGCCGCCACTGCCGTGAGTTCGAGGCCCTCCATAGGTCCCTGTGTGCCCCTCTGCCGCCCCTTTTGCCTGTCTGCCTTCTGTTTTATTTTCTGTATTTCTGCTGTTCACTGTATTTTTGTAGCATTGTATTGCCCGCATTTTCCGCCCGTTTCCACTCTCCCTTTCCCGCTGCTGCGTCCCCTGCGGCCCCGCTCGCCCATTCGTCCCGCTCCCAGCTGCCCCTCCCTCCCACCTCCCCTTCCTCCCACCTCCCCTTCTTGCAGCAGGCGTGCCGAAGGCAAGCCAGTCTGCGCCCGTCCGTGCCTGGACCGCGCCCAGCGCCAGACCCCCTGGCCCCCGCGAACGCCACGACGACCGCCGCCACTACGACGCCAGCACCCTCCACGCACTAAACGCCGGACGATCACACTCCTGCATCCAGGCCACCCCGAAGCGCACCCAGGGACCCTTCTCCTGCCGGAGCTGCAGCTTCACCAGCCTCCGAGCCGCCAACCCGCCCTCCGAGACAGGACGCAACCACCTCACCCCCCGGACCCCGGCCTCAGTTCAGCGACTCCATCGCCGACCTCGTCAGCACGCACGCCCTCGCCTCCTCAGACTACATCCTCCTCGGAGACCTGAACTTCCACCTCGAACGACAGCAACTCCACCACCGATCGCCAACCTCTGACTCAGACAGCTCGTCACAACGCCTACCCACTCCGCCGGGCACACGCTCGACCCAATCTTCTCTGCAAGCAACCACATCACCGTCAGCCACACCACCAAACTCTACTGGACCGACAATCGCTGCGTCCACTTCACCTTCCAGAAACCCACCATGAACCACCACACTCAACGGACCCTCCGCCGCAGCTGGAGCAAAGTCACCGAACACCAGCTAATCGCCACCCTCGCCCGAAGCCCACAAACGGACCCCGCCGACACTGCCGCCCGCAACCTCAGACAATGGATCGACAACTGCGCCAACAAGCTCGCCCCGATCAAGAAACCCTCCAACAGACGCACCGACAAAGGCCATCTGGTTCACCGCAGAACTCCAGGCTTCCAAGCAGACCTGCCGAAAGCTCGAACAAGTGGCGCCACGACCAGACCCCGGACAACTATGCAGCCCACAAGAGCGCCATCCGCAGACACCATCACCTCATCCGAACCGCCAAAAGGACCTCCTTCAAGGACCGCCTAGACAACAACGCACACAACAGCAAAGAGCTCTTCAACATCGTGAAGGAACACTCCAACCCAAACGACATCCCGCCATCGCAAGACCTGTGCGACTCCCTAGCCACCTTCTTCCATCGAAAGATTGCCGACATCCACGACCGCTTCAACAACCAGACCCCCCAGACAGCCACTGACACCTCAGAATCACCGCCCACCATCCACACCGACCCCCCCCCTGCTCGCCTGGACCCACGTGAACGACGACGACACCATCAAAACCATGAACACCATCCACTCCGGCTCTCCGTCAGACCCATGTCCGCACCACATCTTCAACAAGGCCAGCTCCACCATCGCACCCCATCTCCGCAAGATCATAAACATCTCCTTCGAGACCGCCACCTTCCCGGAGAGCTGGAAGCACACCGAGATCAACGCCCTGCTCAAAAAACCCAAGAGACCTCAAGAACTTCCGGCCCATCTCCCTGCTCCCGTTCCCGGCGAAGGTCATCGAGAAGATCGTCAACAAGCAACTAACCCGCTACCTCTAGGACAACAACATCCTGGACCCATCCCAGTCCGGGTTCCGCAGAAACCACAGCACCGAGACTGCCCTCATCGCCGCCACCGACATCAGAGCCATGCTGGACAACGGAGAAACCGCGGCCCTCATCCTCCTGGACCTCTCGGCCGCCTTCGATACCGTCTGCCACCACACCCTACGCACACGCCTCCACGACGCAGGGATCCGCGACAAGGCCCTGGAATGGACCACCTCCTTCCTCTTCGGCAGAACCCAGAGTGTCCGCCTCCCGCCATTCCGATCCCAAGCCTCTGAGATAATCTGCGGCGTACCCCAAGGATCATCCCTCAGCCCGACCCTCTTCAACGTCTACATGGCACCGCTCGCCAACATCGCCCGATCACACGACCTCTACATCTCCTACGCCGACGACACCCAGCTGATCCTCTCCCTCACCAAGGACCCCTCCACCGCCAGAACTAACCTCCACGAAGGAATAAAAGCCGTCGCCGAATGGATGAGGATCAGCCGACAAACTGAACTCTGATGAGACGGAAGTCCTCATCCTCTGCTGCACTCCGTCCGCCTGGGACGACTCCTGGTGGCCGGCCACACTAGGAACTGCACCAACACCCACCGACCACGCACGCAACCTGGGGTTCATCCTAGACGCAAGATCTACAGATGGATCCCCACCGAAACCAGAAGGACGGTCACCCAGGCCCTAGTCAGCAGCAGATTGGACTACGGCAACGCCCTCTACGCAGGAACATCGACCAAACTCCTGAAACGACTACAACGAATACAGAACGCCTCTGCACGCCTCATCCTCGACATCCCCCGCCACATCACACCCCACCTGAAAGACATGCACTGGCTCCCTGTCAACAAGAGGATCACCTTCAAGCTACTCACCCACGCTCACAAGGCACTCCACAACACCGGACCAACATACCTCAACAGACGTCTCGCCTTCTACACACCGAACCGCCAGCTCCGCTCTGCCAACCTCGCCACCATCCCACGCATCCGAAGAACAACCACCGGCGGCAGATCGTTCTCCCACCTCGCCGCCAAGACCTGGAACACCCTCCCCATCCACCTGCGACGGACTCAGGATCTACTGGCCTTCAGGAGACTTCTCAAGACCTGGCTATTTGAGCAGTAGCAGCACCAACCCCCCCCCCCCTCCGCCGCCCCCCCCCCTCCTAGCGCCTTGAGACCCTCGTGGGTATGTAGTGTGCTTTATAAATGCACTGATTGATTGAAGAAGTAACATATTCCTAAGAAGACTAGGGGGGTTTGGGGAAGGGGGTGAAGAGCTTGAATACCTCCTCTGCTCCCCCAACATCTAGAATGTGCAATTTCGAGCAGGTGAATATCTTGAGGTTGAAATAATGGAGGAGTGGCAGGACCTAGCCACACATTTCCCTGAGAAAGGGGGTTGAGTCCTATCCCTCAAGACCCTCATCTCTTGATATTACCCAAATCAAAATAGCAGATGACTCCTATGGGGGTACACTTGGAGGAAGAGTAGATGGAGTCTTGTTCCCTACTCAAGACAGTGAAAAACCTGTTTCTACCAATCGTGCCCACTGATTTTGACCAAGGATGGAAAGTTATTAAAGAACCGACAGCTAAGGCAGTAACGCAAAGAATATGCACTTTTCTCAGGACCCAATCTAAATTAAGGGTAATGCAGCTGCTGACTCAGCCATAGTTTGTCATTGTCTGCAAGAGATCGGACGCACCTGCACCTGTAGGACCCCCGCCAGATAAGGACAACAAGAAGATGATGATAGAATGGAAAGGGTGCTACCAAGTAATGGTGTGCTATGAATTGAAACACACTTATGCCTAGATAAGGTTCTAACGATAGGAGGAGATAGAGTTCATTCAGCACCTCCCAAACAGATTCAAGAAAGGACTGTTAATCAAGATGGTAGAACCATTCCCAATACATGCTGGAAGTCCGGATTGGATGTGGCGGACACAGCAAGTTATTAGCTTTGCTCAGGAACCACCTTAAGGAGAAACTCCTGGCTAAAGGTTTCGGGGTTCAAGTCTGAAATAGAGGCGGCAGTGGTCAATATGCCGCTCAGTGGTAAAGTCTCTTCAGAATTGCAGTGGGTGAATCCCAGCAAAGAAAGAGAAAAAGGATGAATAGCACCGCGAAAGCAGTTAGCACCTAGCAGTCCAGAGGACCATTTGGAGGAGGCCTTTTTCAAAAAGGAAGGCAGGGATGAGAGGAACACAGCCAGTTACCCGCATGTCACCTTCATAGAGCAAACCAGCTCCCAAACTGCACCACCACAGTGGCAGTACCAAGCGTCGGCAAACAGTCCTTTCGAGGAAGAGGTACTGCCCCTTTTTGAAGGGTGGGACCTTCAAATAAGTGACCTGAGAAACAAAAATGCCCCTACACACCAGTAGGAGGCAAAAACAAAGGATTTCTTCAGGAATGGGGGGCAATTGACTCCGACAAATGGACATTAAACATAATAAAGCATTAATAATAGCATAAGGCTAATACGAAGGCCTCCAAACATCAGGGCAAAGACCAGAACTTGCAATAAGGAAGAACAGCAAGAAGTCAAGGACCTGCTACACGAGCAGGGAAAAGAGCTGCCTACCTGATTGAGTTCTGAAACATTGTTCTGTTTATTCTCTTAATCTACCTTTGCTGATATTTAGGCTATGATCCAGTTTATTAGCGGAAGCTTTTTTTAACCATATTCCCCATGCAGAGTCTTGAGATACAGCAGTGCTCAACTCTTAGTAGGCCCCAACTCAAGCCAGAATTGAAGGACGTCCTTTTGCCTTTCAAGGGACTAAACCATGAAATCTTCTTCCTATTGGTGTTTCTCTCTCCTACAATGGCTCCTTTTTTGGGGAAGGTTGTGGGGGGGGGGGGGGCCATGGAAAAATTGGCTTTTCAGTTTGACACTTGAATGCCTTTCTCACAGTTGGTCTTAATGCTGGGACACCCAGTTAAGGTAGATACGCTCTATAGCCTTTTCATGTATTTATTCATTCCAAAGGAAGAAGGAAATCGGAGTGTAATCAGTCTATTGTCTGGTGCAAACACCAGTCAAGACACTAAGGCTAATCTTAGATCTGTGTGCCTTAAACATGTTCATAACAACACACATTTTAAATTGCCACACTGCAAGAGGTCATACTATGTAAAGGAGAATTCATGTCCACTATAGCCCTCAAAGACGCCTACCTGTACGTGCCAAGGAATGCTGGGCACAAAGTTTCATAAGTTGGACTCTAACAATATACCATATCACTTCAGGATGCTTCTTTTTGGAATAAAGTCTGCACCCTTATCTAGACGAGTGGATAGTAAAAGCAAGATCGTTCAAATCATGCCAAAAGTGCAAAACGACAGCCAGAGTTCTCCCTGAATCTTGAAAAATCATCCTTCGCCCCAGAGAGGGAAAATACTTTTCTGGGAGCAAGGTTAAGTTCCAGGGAGTCCAGAGCTTACCCAATTTCCCGGAAGATCTTGGGCTTTTCTTATGCCTCACTAAAAGTACACTTGTCAGCTGTAGTGGCATATTCGTGTGGCATTATAGGAAGACGTTCCTCCAGCATAGCCATAATCCAGCTGCTCTAGGAAGGGATGAAGAGAATAGCTCCACCAAAGTCTGCACCCACACCGCTATGAAACTTGAATCTGGTACTCATGCAGTTGTTCAAAGGACAGTTTCATCCAGTGTATAAGGCTGGACTTAAATATTTAACGCTCAAGACGACCTTGCTCATCGTCATCGCATCGTTGCAAAGAGTGAGTGAACTGAAAGTTCTTACTGAACAAGAACCTTAATTACAGGTGCACAATGACAAGGTGATAAATACACCAATTCTTCTCAAAGTAATATTGAATGCCCATGTAAACTAGGGTGTACAGCAACCAACATTTTCCAGCGGCCAAAGTCTCCAGCAGAAAGGGCACTTAACACGCTGGATGTCAGAGGGGCAGTGACTTACTACCTACAGGAAACAAAGCAATGCAGAAATGGAAATTTATTCTTCCTTCCCTTTGCAAGTGAACTATCGCAAGAAGGACAGTACAAGGCAGCAGGGGTAGCATTAGAAGAGAAACTAATAGCTCATTCAACAAGGAAGAAAGGATGTACACTTACTTTCATTGCCAATGTCTCAGTTAATAACATTTGCAGGGCAGTAACATTGGCTTCAGTGCACACATTCATTAAACATTACTCTGTATATTCAAGCTAACAAGGAAGCACAGGTGGGACAACTAGTACTTAAACACATGTTTTCAAATGCACACTTATTTCAACCCAGGGGAGCACCACTACAAAATCTATTGGCAATGAAGAAACTATTCACACCGAGAAACAAAGTGGTTAATATCTGTAGGAGTAGTTTTGTAGTTTTAAGTAATTTCTGGTTTCACTTGTGACCATCCTACTTACCAGAGAAATTGGTTAATTTGGAACTGGAATGTAGGGAGTAAATTCTGATCATTAAGAGGCCAAATGGCACTCAGGGTTGCTGGGGGGGGGGGGGGGGTTTGCGATGACATTGGCAGGTGGGCATGGCACCAAATCGCGGTCTCTGATAACACTCACAATGAACGTTGAAACTAAGGCTGTTTCACTCCCAACCACTAGACGGTGGAATAAAGCACAGCATCTGAATCCAGCAATTTGCTCAAGCTGTAATACTTCTCATACAGGAACACAATCATTACCAGCCTGTAAGTAATGAGGAGTATCCCCTGTGTAAAAATAGAACATTGTAGGGCTATTTTTGTCAGTTTTAATCAAAAATCGCTTTCAAGACTCCATAACTAACAACCATTAACATTTCTCTTGTCCTCTTATCCCACCAACTGAATTAGTGGTGTCTTTCTCTACATTTAAGACCATTGATATTGAGTAAGTGATTAAAATCTGCAAACAAGGTTAACTTATTCAGTTGAGCATCAAGGAATTCCTACATGTAATTTCTCTGGATGTTGTGAACCTCTTCTCCTCCTTACTGGAGAAGGGAAAGGTCCATCTAAAACAGTCCGCTTTTCCTCCATTGGACAAAAAATACTGATGTCTGATTCCGGTATTGGCCAAACAACTAGCAATCTCAAGATTCTCTTAGCCAAGTGAAATCTTCAAAATGAGGCTACATTCAACAATAAGAGCAGAAATACACTTGACTTTCCAGTGGGCAAACCAGATTCAAATCCATTTGAGACATTGAGAAAACACTATTGAGTGAGTCTACCCACATTGCCACAATATAGCACGCGCAGCATGCTGAAATTCATAATTTAACATTTCTTCAACATTTTACGGAATGGACGGCAGCACCATACAGAAGGTATACATGTGTGGTCACCTGCCTGCTAGGAAATGTATGCATTCTCAGCCATAAAAGCCAACTGATAAATTCCTATAAAGAGTTAGTTGTGGACAGTTTTCTTGTAATCTCTATTCTCTTCTACTCTTCAAGATGTATCTAAATCACGAACTCTCTGATGTACAGAGGAGGAGACGCATCCACCTTATTTGGGGACAAAGCAGAAAATCAAACTAACACTGCACATTTCTTGAACATGATCTGTCATCTAATGAAAGAGGATTTCTGAACTCAAATAATGCTAAAATGGAGGTCATGAACCTTGTTTTTCCAGAACCCTCTTAACTTTGTATTTAATTGCTATGCTTCACCCTCACTCTAGTGTTAAACTAATCAATTTCTGCCTGTGCTTAGAAAAATGATAAACTCTCGAAAGAAACGAAGGTGGAGCTTGCCAAAGGCCTGGTCACTGCACTACTACAGTATGTTTTCCACACCAGCCTAGGTAAAATGTTTAAACCGAAAATTGAAATACGGGCAACACCGCTACCCCTCCACTGCAAAATGAAATCTGAAACCTGCCTAAAATGTAGCCTGTTGAATCTGAGTAGAAACGAGGATTAAATTAAGAGTTCTATTGACAGGAGGCCTAGATAAACCTTGAAGGTACGATTCGCAATTTTGGTGGAAATAGATTCTGCTCAAGATGAAGTAGCAAGTTTAAATCTTTCCACTGTTTTGAAACGAAATAAAATTAATGTTTCTGGATTTTTTTTTTTTTATCTTGGATGTCACTAAAACGTTTCTTCCGGTGCTGAAACTGACAGCATCTGCTTTCAAGTACATGTTTTTAACCCCTCACAAGGTTGCATGTATTATCTACAGGGATACTCCTAGAGCAGCTTGGGGGCATTGGGGCCCTCTTGACCTGTTTTTTTAGATGTGGTCCCCTGGTGAACACCAACACTGGGTTGTTTACTTGGCAGAGCACTAACATTTAGAAAGCTGTTCAACGGGCAAGCATTTTTTTTTGTTTTTTTTACAAGTAAACTAAAGGAAAATAGTAAAGGTATCCTGACCCGTAAAAAAAAAAAAACCTGCTCCTAAAGATTAAAGAAATTTGTGCAACAAACATCTAAATATATGATGGCCTCACTTCAAAGTAAAAAAAAAAAAGTGTATTAACATGCTGAAGTTTCATCTTAGTACATCAGATTATATCACTACATTGACTGGTATTTATTCGAAGTGATAGTTTTCAGACAGGAACATGAAACATTCATGCCTCTCCCTGCTAGCAATGATATTAATGAGACCAGACATGTGCCAAGTGCACCATTTTGATGGCGTAGGTCAGCAATTCTTAACCTTTTTCTTCCGTGGACCCCCCCCAATCAATCATTACTGGAATCCGGGGACCCCCACAGAGCCCTTATTGGAAGGTAGGGACCTCAGCTAAGCAATTTTGATTATTTGAACTGCAAAACAATACAGAAGCAACTATCCAAGAAATACACAAATAATTTTACGTAATTCACAAATATAAAATAAAAACTTACATTTTAATTTGAAAGTTGGAGCTTTTTCTAAATTCAATTAAGGCTACTCCTCATCCATACTATATTTTGTTTGATGAATTTGCACTGCTCCCACAAATCAATTTGAGAATACTAACTTCACTTTTAGCCTCAAATTTAAAAAATCCTTAACATTTGCAGAACATTTGATTCTTAAAGAATTTTTTTTAATAAATTTTGTTTTAGCCTTATACACTTTTTTAATCTGCTTTGCGGACCCCCAATGTTCCCCGGACCACACATTGGGAATCTTTGGCCAAGGTTGTTATATTGGAACAACATTCTATTTTATTAAACCAAACACAAGAGAAGGCTTTGTACAGCACACATCCTGAACTCATGTATTTCAAGGTGCTCTTATGTGATAATGGAGAAAAAGGGAGACAAAGTAAAATAAAACGGTTGTCTAGGATCACACATTATGGTCTGCAAAAGAACCTCCAGGTGACGCAGAGGCAGATATTTGGCTTGAGCTTGGCTCAAGCCTTCTGTGGCTTTCCCCTCCTTTATCATATAATGGTAATTAAGAGGATATGGACATAGAAAGGATATGATTTGACCCTCAAAAAAACTCCATGCCTTACTGTCCACACTATGTACACTCTTCCCGCCCCCTCCCACACGTTAGACCACCCTGACATGCCGCCTGATGGCATCAATGTGTGCCTGGATATGCCACAGATCATCATTTTTGGCTCCTGAGAAAATGTTTGCGAGTACCCCTGATCTACAACAGTGTTACCCAAACTGTGGGTCGCAACCTACTTATGGGTGGTCTCTTTTATTTTGGTGGTTAGTGAAAGTCCAAGCAATAAAAAAAGATGCCCTTAAATTCTTTATTTTGTCACATTTGCTGCAGATTCAATGACCGAGGGCAAGTCAGGCTAAGTCTTCTGACATTGCTGTTTTTTCTTTAACATGGGGATTGGTGTTAACAAATTCCTTACTTTTCAGTCACAGAAAGTAAAGTGAATTATGTGACAAACCTGCTGGGGCACAGAGAATGTTAAAGGAAAGGCTGGCGGATGTAATTGTTTGGTAACGCACCGTACCCATTTAGTCGTTAAAGCATAAATTAAGCACATTTTTTGTGGTTATTCTGAAGTGTGACGGAAACAAAGATTTTAATAGGATCAAAACAAATAGACACTTCACGTGATGCGCAAATTATAAATGGGCACTTTTATTTGTGTGTAAAATAGTTTTGTCAGTAAAACTATGTGCAAATTTAGTAGCCATTTCAATGGAAAAAATTTCAGTTTTTAAATGATGGTGCACTACTACACAATGTTTTAACTACATTAAAAGATTGTCCACCTCGTGTCCATTATAGCTAGGTGGGTCGTAAAAGTTTGTCGTTCTAAAAATTGGGCAGTGGTTTTCAAACATTTGGGAAACACTTATCCACAATATATAGTCAGTTCTTTAGCCTGCATATTGCTTCTCTGGTTTCAGTCATTCATGCATTGCTTTTTGTAAATGTTAAAAAGGTGGGTAATATTTTCTCCATGGTTAAATAATTCACTCGAACTTGTATCGCACATATCCGTACTCTCAAAGCTGCATTGTTTACCCTCCAAAAATACCCTTTTAAATAAGATCTTAGAAGGATTGCAGTGCCTGCATCAACTATCCCTTCTGTAAATGTAGAGTAGTATGAATTCAATGCTCTTTCAGAGCTCTGTATAACATTAGTCTCTGTCTAGCTTTTATTTGATTGTCCCGAATGGATTAACAGAACAAGATGTTAGTTGGTATATTTTGAAGGTCTAACCCAATAGATGTTTGATATGATGTGCCTCTCTTGGCTGAAACCTAACTTGGATAGCCTGTATGTGGTATTTTGTTTGCTCGTAAACAGTACATAATGTGTGACAAAGTAAATATCCGAAATCGGGGGTATGGCTTATTTGCAGTCTTTAAATCTAAAAATAAATTGACTAAATATGTAAAACAATATTGTTTTAATAATGTTACATTCAGATAATTTTAAGAAAATGATTCTTCTGGTTACAGGGTGACCTCAATTGCTGACAGACTGAATGTTGAGTTTGCCCTCATCCACAAGGAAAGAAAGAAAGCTAATGAGGTTGACAGAATGGTCTTGGTTGGTGATGTCAAGGATCGGGTTGCCATTCTTGTCGATGACATGGCGGACACATGTGGTACAGTGTGCCATGCAGTAGACAAGTAAGTCTGGGTTGTGTAAATATTTTTGTTGTGTCCCTGGTTATTTAAACCTCAGAGTGCATTCTGAAACTATTTCCAGCATTTTCTACCAATACATAATTCAAGAATGTGAATATATAAAAACCAGTGAGAGCTGTGGTTTATATGTTGCTTTTTCTACCCGCATATTGCAAAACATTTGTATAGAAGAGCAGCCCATAGTTTGATTTTGGATCCCTTGATTGGGCATCTTTTTAAGATTATTTTTCTAAATGTGCTGCTAAATTTAATGCAGTGCATTCTGCTGAATTAATGCAATCTATGCCACAGCAAGACATTCGCAAAACTGTCATTATTTGAGGATTCCTTCTTTTACTCCATGTATCGACCTTTCTCCGTTTGTTGTTTTACAAGAAAACAGGCTTTCTTTGCCCTTGCAAGCAATCCAAATAACTTTACAGAAGTCCCCAAAATCTGTCTCATCAGTTCAGCAAATGGTGTTTCTATGCCCCTCAAGAATGACTATATTGCATCATAGTCTTTGATAAAATAGAAATTGCATGCAGCTACACTCTTGCACCACAATGATGGAAAACTGGATTAAAATAATTGGGCAGTTGCAAGGAATGGTACAGCATGGCAGTCTGATTAAATCCCGACTTCTACGTGTTCGGTATGTGAATTGTACCTGGAATGCATAGGGAAAATAATTAAGACTTTTGAAACAAATTGAATAAAGACCTAAAACAGTCTGCTTCAGTGGTTTGCATGCAAGTAAGAGTTACAGCTGTTGATTTCAGCTATTAAAAGCCCATTTAACAGAGGCGGTACCCCCTCCAAATAAAAAAAATCAAAAAATCGAGGCCATGCCCCGGGGAATGGGGTCCCCGGGGCCAATACAGGCCCAGGGAAGGGGGGGCCACGCGGCCCCCTTCCCGTTTTTTTTTTTAATTTAAAAAATAAATAAAATGCTCAGGCCCCGGGGATGGGGTCCCCGGGGCCAAAGTGGGCAGGGAAGGGGGCCACACAGCCCCCCTCCCATTAAAAAAAATATATTAAAAAAAAACGACCGGCATCGTGCCGGAGAGCCCCGCCCCCTCCCTGCAGTACTCTGCAAACGCGCCCCCTGGCGCGTTTGCAGAGGGGAACGAATTCCCCTTGAATACTGGGGGTCCCTGGGGGCCAACTAGCCCACCAGGAACCTCCAGTATGCGCCAGGGGGCTGCGTTGCAGAGACGTGTACAGAGGCCATGCCCCTTTTTACACCAGTCTGCAACGCAGCTCTGTGGCGCTTTTTGGAGGTATATGGTGGGCTAGTTGGACTCCAGGGACCCTCAGGATTCAAGGGGACTTAATCCCCCAACTTAAAACGCGCCACGGGGCGCGTTTGCACAGTGGTGAAGGGAGGGGCGGGGCTTCAGGTGACATGTGTGCAAACAGGCCCCGTGGCGCGTTTTAAGATGGGGAATACATTCCTTTTCAATCCTGAGGGTCCCTAGGGGCCAACTAGCCCACCAGGTACCTCCAGTAAGCGCCACGGAGCTGCGTTGCAGAGTGTTGTAAAAGGGGCGTGGCCTCTGAACACCTCTCTGCAACGCAGCTCCCTGGCGCATACTGGAGGTACCTGGTGGGCTAGTTGGCCCCTAGGGACCCTCGGGATTGAGGAGGAATTAATTGTCCAACTTAAAACGCGCCACAGGGCGTGTTTGCAGATATGTCACCTTAGGCCCCACCCCCTTCCTTCACCATTGTGCAAATATTCCTCTAAAATCAGCCGAAATACGAATTTCTATTTACTCACCTGTTATCAGGAGAGACCTCATTGCTACATCTTTCAGCCCAGTACTGGTCCTGAAAAGTAATTTTAACCGTACTTACCAGTAACTTGAATTTCCTTCCATAGGCTAACATTGACTGGTTTCACTTGGAAATTCTTCTAAGTGTGGAGTTTTGGAACTTTATAATATTCCTCTAAAATCAGCCGAAATACGAATTTCTATTTACTCACCTGTTATCAGGAGAGACCTCAGTGCTGCATCTTTCAGCCCAGTACTGATCCTGAAAAGTAATTCTAACCGTACTTACCAGTAACTTGTATTTCCTTCCATTGGAATCCATTGTCTGGTTTTTCAGCAGAAAAGTTTCAAAGTGTCGATTTTCACAAACTACAAATATTCCTTAAAAATCGCCTGTATGACTTAAACGCATTCTTTCAACTGTTTACAGGAGATGCACCAGTGCTGGATCCAGGATCCACCAATGAGTAAGAAAAAGTAACGAAAACACTACTTACCTGCTAAGTGAATTTCCTCCCACAGGATAACATTGGTGATTCTATGTGATAAAGTTTCTAAGTGTCAACTTTTAAAATACAATAATATTCCTTAAAAATCACTACTGTAACAAACGCTTTTACTCAACTGTTTACAAGAGATGTCCCAGGACTGAATCTAGGATCCAGTCCTGTGGTTAGAAAAGTAATCCATAAAGTAACTAATTGCATTTAACTAGAAATTCACATTGAGCTCAATGTTGCATTGTGTTTGAAATTGTGTTGCCCATTGCAACAACTGTAACTACTGTACTTAAAAGTCTATTGCCTATTTGCAAAGTATTTAAACTAAAGTAATTCATTCTGAGAAAGTATATTTTGTAATGTATAATGTAATTACAATGTAATTTAAAAAATAAAATATCTAAAAATAAATAGTTTAAAAAAAATGTTGTAAATCAGTATCAAAAAAATAAATATAACAATACATTTAAAAATTGTCTTTTACAAAACCTTTGAAATTCACTGAAAAAACCATAGGTTTCAGACACGTTATAGTTAGGAATTAGCATTTAAAAAACCTTTGAAATTCACTGAAAAAACCATAGGTTTCAGGGACAGTTATAGTTAGTTGGACATTACACTCGTACAAAACCCGTGAAATTCCCCCGTTATAGTTAGTTCAGGTCACTATAACTCGCGCCCCCGCAATGCACTGCTGATGACATATTACATCACTCATGACATGGTCAGTGACATCTCAAATGACATCACTGATGACATCATCCACGTGATAATCTCATGCACCTCCTCACACCCTAATATAACCTTTGATACACCCACTCTAAATTACAGACTGCCATTCGCAAAACCATAGACACTCCAACAACTACATACCCACTCACTGATTCTTAGGTCTACGCACACATCCACTCACTCACCCGTACAGTCACTCATACTTACGGTCACTCAGTACAGGACTATCATATGCACTAATACTCCTATATAGACACTCAAACACCGCCACTCATCCATAGAGGTACTCACACACCTAGTCAGTCATGCAAATAATTAAACACACTACCATTTACTCACCTATACAGTTATACACACACCAGCTCACTTAATCATACAAATACTAGCACATTGTTACGCTCTTATACAATCACTGATACAAGCACACACTCATCCATACAGCCACTATCACAATCACTCACTCTCGCTTATAGCTATTTATATACTCCAACACACATATATACTGGCTTTCACTATGTAGTTACTCACACATGTACCACTGGGACATACATTCACTCACTAACACACTCTTACACACACTTACCCACCCATACAGTCTATCACAGATGCACTCTTGAAACCATCCACCCAGTGAATCACCCACTCACACATCTATGCACAGAGTCGCACACACCCCACCCACACAAACACTCAGGCACCCATACAGATACTCAGACAACCAATCAATAACTCATATAGACACTCATGTAGCTATTCACAAACCCATGCAGCCACTTACACAGCAACAGACAGACGGATACAGACATTCACCCAGTTTAGTCACTAACCCATGCATTCAGTAAGATACGTTAAATCACTCACTTATAGAGTCAGTCACGCACCTACTAAATCATCCATACAGACACTTACACACCCACTCATTCTTCAATACGTCTTTTCCTATATATATTAAAAATATTTCAACTTTACAGTAACAGTCACTGGATGATGTCATCAGTGATGTCATTTGAGATGTAATCAGTGATGTCATCAGTGATGTCACTGACCATGTCATGAGTGATGTAATATGTGACGTCATCAGCAGTGCATTGCGGGGCGCGAGTTATAGTTAGCTGAACTAACTATAACGGGGAATTTCACCGGGTTTTGTACGAGTGAAATGTCCAACTAACTATAACTGTCCCTGAAACCTATGGTTTTTTCAGTGAATTTCAAAGGTTTTTTAAATGCTAATTCCTAACTATAACATGTCTGAAGCCTACGGTTTTTTCAGTGAATTTCAAAGGTTTTGTAAATGACAATTTTTAAATGTATTAATTGTTATATTAATTTTTTTCATACTGATTTATTACATTTTTAGATTTTTTTTTACATATTTTATTTTTTAAATTACATTGTAATTACATTATACATTACAAAAAATACTTTCTCAGAATGAATTACTTTAGTTTAAATACTTTGCAAATAGGCAATAGACTTAAGTACAGTAGTTACAGTTGTTGCAATGGGCACCACATTTTCAAACACAATGCAACATTCAGCTCAATGTGAATTTCTAGTTAAATGCAATTAGTTACTTTATGGATTACTTTTCTAACCACAGGACTGGATCCTAGATTCAGTCCTGGTACATCTCCTGTAAACAGTTGAGTAAAAGCGTTTTGGTTACAGTCGTGATTTTTAAGGAATATTATTGTATTTTAAAAGTTGACACTTAGAAACTTTTTCTCATAGAATCACCAATGTTATCCTATGGAAGGAAATTCACTTAGCAGGTAAAAACTGTTATCGTTACTTTTTCTTACTCAGTGTTGGATCCTGGATCCAGCACTGGTGCATCTCCTGTAAACAGTTGAAAGAATGCGCTTAAGTCATACAGGCGATTTTTAAGGAATATTTGTAGTTTGTGAAAATCAACACTTTGAAACTTTTCTGCTGAAAACCAGACAATGGATTCCTATGGAAGGAAATATAAGTTACTGGTAAGTACGGTTAAAATTACTTTTCAGGATCAGTACTGGGCTGAAAGATGCAGCACTGAGGTCTCTCCAGATAACAGGTGAGTAAATCGAAAATCGTATTTCGGCTGATTTTAGAGGAATATTTGCACAATGGTGGAGGGGGCGGGGCCTGAGGTGACATCTGTGCAAACGCGCCCCGTGGCGCGTTTTAAGTAGGGGAATTAAGTCCCCTTGAATCATGAGGGTCCCTACGGGCCAACTAGCCCACCAGGAACCTCCAGTATGCGCCAGGGGGCTGCGTTGCAGAGACGTGTAGAGAGGCCACACCCCTTTTTACAACACTCTGCAACGCAGCTCCGTGGCGCTCACTGGACGTACCTGGTGGGCTAGTTGGCCCCAGGGACCCTCAGGATTGAAGGGATTTAATTCCCCATCTTAAACGCGCCACGGGGCCTGTTTCACACATGTCACCTGAAGCCCCGCCCCTCCCTTCACCACTGTGCAAACACGCCCCGTGGCACGTTTTAAGTTGGGGGATTAAGTCCCTTGAATCCTGATGGTCCCCGGAGTCCAACTAGCCCACCATATACCTCCAAAGCGCCACAGAGCTGCGTTGCAGAGAGGTGTAAAAAGGGCGTGGCCTCTGTACACCTCTCTGCAAGGCAGCCCCCTGGCGCATACTGGAGGTTCCTGGTGGGCTAGTTGGCCCCCAGGGACCCCCAGTATTCAAGTGGAATTGCTTCCCCTCTGCAAACGCGCCAGGGGCGCGTTTGCAGAGTGGTGAAGGAAGGGGCGGGGCTCTGCGGGCCTGATCGTTTTTGTTTTGTTTTTTTGTCCCCTGAAGGGGGCTGTGTGCCCCCTTCCTTTTTCATGTTTTTGGGCCCTTGGGGACCCCATCCCCCAGGGCCTTACCCCTTTTTGTAATTAAAATTAAAAAACAAAAGCAGGGAAGGGGCCGCGTGGCCCCCTTCCCTGGGCCTGTATTGGCCCCGGGACCCCATCCCCGGGGCATGGCCTTTTTATTTGGAGGGGGCTGCGTGGCCCCCCTCCTCAGGCCATTTAAGGCCCCGGGGACCCCATCCCCCGGGGCCGGCCTTTCCATTTTATTTAAAAAAAAAATTTTTTTGGGGGAGGGGGGCCGTGTAGCCCCCCTCCCGGGCCACTACTTGCCCCGGGACCCCATCCCCGGGGCTGGCCCTCTCCGTTGGGGACTGTGGGGGTCCCCAATCCCCCACAGTCCCGCCGGCTCCCCGTGTCCCTTGGGAGCCGGCATTGCTTACACATGGGGAGCAGCTAACATGCTGCTCCCCATGTGGAAAGCAATCGACTTTGGATATTGGAAGAGAGAGCAGGTTTCCCTGCTCTCTCTTCCAATATCCAAAGCAAGTTTGCAATGGCAGGACGGGAGCCGCGAGGCTCCGCCCGCCCTGCCATAGCAAACTACAGTGTCCCGGGGTAGGCACCCCGGGACACTGCAGGAGCCGGCCCTGGGGGTGGCGGTCCCCAGGTCCATCAAGGGCTCCAGGAGGGGGCCACGCGGCCCCCTCCCTTAAATTGCACAGCCCGGGGAGGTGGTGGTCCCCGGGGCTATGGGAGTCTGTAATGGACCCCACATTTATTTTGTAAGTGCCCCGGGAGGTGGTGGTCCCCGGGCGTGTGGGGGCTGGAGCCCCCACACCTTATTTAACATAAAAAAGAAGCCCCGGGGGTGGCGGTCCTCGGGGCTGCGGGAGGGCAGAAGAGCCCTCCCGCACCATTTTTATATAAAGCCCGGGGGTGGCGGTCCCCGGGGCTTGGGGGCCCTTTGAGGCCCCCACACACAAATTAACCCCCCACCATGCCCCCGGGACTTGGGCCACCCGGGGCAAAATGCAATCCAAGCGCGGGAGACCGCGCTTCGATTTTTTTTTTTTTTTTTTTTTTTTCCGGCAGGATTCGCGCACCCTGCCGTTTTTTGTTTTGCCCAGGGGCTCCTTGTGGGACCCCCTGAGCAAACCTAGGGTGTCAGGGTGTTTCTACCCTGCCCCCTTTGTGCGCTTTGCACACTTGTTTCTGTCCCTCGGTTCTACCGAGGGACAAAATGGCTGCCAACATTTCCTGAATCTGAATGTTGACAGCCAGCTGACAACCAATTAACATGCAGCTCGTGATCGGGAGGGTACGCGGACCCTACTCGGCCATAGATATCACTATCTTTTTACTTTTGATTTTCTCAGCAACTACTGAACGGATTTACACCATTTAACAAAAAGGGTTCTTTCTGAACCAAGAACTACCTCTTTGCCAAATTTGGTGTAATTCCATTCAGCAGTTCGGGCTGTAGCCGTGTCTAAAGTTTCCTATGGAAAATTGCATGGGGAAAACGCGTTTTGGGACCCCCTTTTTCTCGGCCCCGGCTTGACGAATCCCCGAGACTTTCAGGGTAGGAGCGGGCCACAAAGTTTGAAAATTTTGCGAAGATACGTCAACCGGCAAGAGAGTTATTTCAAATAGAATGTCGCGGATTTCCTATGGATAATAGGTTGTAACTATAACTATCTACTGGCGACCGCCAGTAGATTATATATATATATATATATATATGAAATGTACTCCGTGACTTCTTCGGATATCTCCAATACACGGACCCAGAGTTGTGCTTCAAAGTGAGTTTATTTCGCCTCAGTCGCCATTACGCGTTTCGCCTTCCACAAGGCTTGATCACATGATATATACATACAGAAAGCTGCTTCTCGCCTCCCGCAGGTATCTCTTCAGCAAAGCAGACACGGACCCATGATTGCGTGCTTTAAAGTTGTGGTTTAATGTCGGCCATTACGCGTTTCAGTCCAGAACGGACCTTGATCACATGACAACGCTGTTGAAAGTCAAAGACCATTTAAAGTGCTACCTTCTGACACGTGATTGATGATGTGCAATAGAACTAAAAGACATTTCTTACATTCAATACATGGGTCGAGTCATCACTTTCAATAAACCAAACCAGGGAAACCTTTACCACCTGGCTTTGTTAATAACATGTCTTAAATACGTTTAAAATCAAAAGGAATAGTCACAATTGTTAATATTGTATAAATAGCCTGTAGAAACGTTCAAATAAATAACCAAAAAATTAATAATTATATTAGTTGAACCATACGTAAAATGTAAAAATACATATCAATTTTTTTTTTAAATGTTTCTAAAAAACGGCTTTTTCAATAAACGACATATAAAATAGTGTTATATAAAAGATTATAGGATCAATCCTTGATTATATATACACATACAGGCTTTGTCAGCCTTCCTCCATTGGTCTGTTGCAGTGTCATTCAAATTATATTTCTGCACAGTGGGTCAGCCCACTTTAGCTGTTGGCAAACATCACTGAGTGGTAGCATTCTACTGTTTCACGAAGAGCCCATCCACACACAATACTTTTCTTCAGTGCCAAGGGACTACTGCAACAATGTGTTTGTAAGTTTAAAAAAAAAAATATTTGTGTGGATGTGTCGAGGCCTCAGCAGTTCCCCTAATAACGTTTTACAAAAACGAGGCCAAAACAAACAATGGCAGCCAACACCAGACCGGTTGGCTTTTCCAGTGCTTGTTATAAACGTAGTACATAATTTTTTTTTTTTCCCCCCCCCCCCCCCTGTTAAAAAATTGAGTTTTCAGGCGTATGGCTAGTGAGTCCTAAACAACTTGATGATAAAATACAAGCACTACGCCCAGGTCATGTATCTTTAAGTTCTACACCAGATAGGTAACTTGGTGATGAGATGTTCAGAGTTGATCACCATCTTAAATGGGGGGTGGGACGGCTGCGGACTGGATTGACTTCTGCAACTTGTTAGAAAATACAGTTTGGGGCATTCGGCATCCGAATCAGGGTGACTGGTGAAGGGATTCTTTTCTCCCATGCATTGCATGAGGCCTTCCTGTGATTTTGAAGTGTATGATGGTGTGAGGTGGACACCAGCCTTCTGACTTGAACTCCCGTTCAGAGGTTCTAGGCGGATCATTTTCGCCTGAGTGTCTGGAAGTCTTCACCTGCAGAGATTCTGAACATTAATCTTTGATCTGAGTCTCCACTCAGGAAAGTTTATTGAGATTTCAAAAGTAGCACAAGGAATCTGGAGGTATCCGCATATTCCTGTCCAGAATTTAGGCAAGTTATCAGTTTGTTTTTCTAGCCCGAGAATGGGGACTTCTATAGAAGATGTGTAAACAGATTTGCTAATGGAATGGTATTTCTGAACAGAACTTGCAAAGAAAACAATAACCGATGGATTTCTGTCGGCATTAGTGAATCTACAATTAGAGGAGTGCTAGGTACTCTATCCTAATCTGCTATTGTTGACTTATTGTCCTCTTAATCATGGAATGTGCTGCTGCCGCCTGCTTCTTCTACTGCTCTTCCCATAACCTTTTCAAAGACGGAAACGGATTAAACGGTTATTTAAAGGGTCTATGTTTTGTGGGCAGACCATACATTTAAAGAAGATACTCTAGGTTTTTGAAATATTGATCAAGCAGTTTCCAACAAACATAAAAAGGGGGAGGTAAAGCGGGACATAAGAGGAGCAGCGCCCTCCACTCAGCTGTATCAAAAAAACAAATGCCCCCCATTCTCCTATACCCATTGAAACCATCCTACTGTTTTAACGTCCTTTAGAAACTTTCAAAGATAAGGGCCCATCCCCCCTATACTTTGGGATGTTGTCACGAGGGGGTGTGTGTACAAGTAGTAAAATAGGCTTGGTGTCTAACCAAGGACCCTACAAACAAATTTGGAATTAAAAAAAATATAGGAAGTGTCTAATGGGAGCAACCACCAGGAGCCTGTTGGATTGTGCTACCAACTGGCTCACTTTATCATCAGCATTTTCCTATCTGTGTAGGAGAATCTGCCTGACCTAAATCTATCTGTGATAGGCAAGTGTAGTGTCATTTAAATGAGCAAAGCTTCTGCACTTGTCTCCTGTTCCAATGAGCGTGAGACCCCCTGGCCCCCCAGCCCCCCCAAAAAAGCTCATGCCTCACTCTCTATGTAAACCATAAAAATTGGCCCGAAGGGCGACATTTTTGTAATATGTAGGCCCTCAGCACAGGATTTAAAAAACAATTTAAATGCCCAGACCATAGTATAATAAACAACCAATGTTTCATTGCCCGAATGTTTGGCAACTTGATCAGGGCTAGACGACCAAACTGTCACTCCACAGTACCTACAAGGAAAAAGGGGGCACAAACGAACAGAAGGTAGTCAGACATAACATACTGTTTGAGAAAGCATTTTCCAAAGACATATGCTCATTACGTGCTTCCGTTTACCACATCACACCAGTCGAAGACATACAAGTGGTCGGTGGTTTTCACTCACTGGACCTATATAATCAACCATCTGAAAAAATGTGAAATGCAAAATATTAAACTCTACAATCTAGAGCTACCTCACATGAATTAATGAGATTCATAGTCTTTCCGCGATATGACATTAAGACTAGTAGCTCGAAGTGGCATGCTATGAAACTGTAGGCATGTTTAATGAACATGGAGAAAAACTGACCATCACTGTGCCTGTCAATCAAACTGAGGTTATACTCAAACAATGAGATGTCACCGATCTGACCCCTAGTTTTATCAATTCAAGTTTGACATAAATTTCAGGACTAGAGCAATTGACAATCAGTCAAAGTCCCTAAGAAAATAGTGGAAGAACTATAAACTGGACAAAGCAATCCCAAAACATACTACCATAAAAAGACTGGCTGCTCTCTACACTTTACACGCCCCAAAAGATCGCTGGCCCCCCAGTCTCTTCCTTTCTCCCCCCTCCCCCACCCTTAAAATACCCAAAGAATACTGTCCCCTGCGGTACCGGCAGATCACTCCAGTATGCAAACACATTAAACCAGTGAGTCGCGGGAGAAAAAACTTTCTCCCTGATGTCATATGATATCCTCTTGGGAACACTGGTGCATAGCAACACTACGGCAACATCTTGGGGGAATGCTGAAACTAAGATGGTCGCTGGACATGTACATGCCATTGTGCAGCCTACATTTCACGAAGCCAAAAGTTCAAGTAGCAAAAAAATAATAAGGGAGCCAAATGGCATGCAGGATCAATAAATGGGAGTGAACTGGGGGGGATGATTTTGATGGAAAAGAGAGACGAAAGTTATGATGGACAAAACCGAAACATGGGGGACCTAGCACATAAGACCTCTACAAAAATGGTCAAGTAGAGTTGTACCCAAGAAGTTCCAACCAAGAGATGGAGAGGTCCATAGATCCTTGCCTTACTTGCCTATCTTGTGCCTCTGTCAGGTTGTTCACCCCAGTCTCCTATATTTGTTCAGAAAAGATCCTGCTGGCTTCTTTTTCATTTAAAGCCTTCTCTGCTCCCCCACGTTTTTGGTCCAAACTTTCCAAAAAAGTTCATTTAAAATCCTTTGGGCCGTGCCCTACTTGGTGCTGGGCTAATCTTGTTGTTGATTTCCGCTCTTTAAGAGTAATGATATATTCCTGCATCCTCTTCTTCACCTTTGTGGTAGTTAAACCATTATGAAACAAACCACAGGGACACTTTAATCTGTAGATCACAAAGCATGAGATACTGTGCTCACTTTATTCTAATACTAGACATGTCCATTACTTGGTATCGCACTGTGGAATGGAGATGTGAGCTTGCTGACACTGCAACCCCCATAGGGGTAGTGCACCTTGATAGATGTACCACTAATTCTGGAGATAGTTCTGTGTTGTGCATGAAACAGCTTGTCTTTGAGGTAAGAGGCACACCGGAAGGCAAAGCGTGGCCTCCGCTTTTGGATTGGCTCTTAGCAGAAGCCAATTCTTTTAATTACCGTTGTATTTTGGTAGCCAGAAGGTCATGCCAACAAATAAGTTCAGTTTCTGATTTTGGAAGCTTTTCTATCAAAGCAGATTGCAGTGTGTTTAATGCTCTTATGAGCCCAGTTGATTTATCTTGGGTCTGCTCACTGCGCCAGTCTTCCTTCCAGGATCTATGATTGTTCCAGGAAAGTCTGCCTCAGACAAATTCCTCATATACGTAACAAAAAAAAACAGGCCCATGTGTAGATTATTCTTTAGAGCTCTAGGATGGTATGATGTATAGTCAAGTACGAGTTTCTGTCTGTGGGTTTCTGATGTGCTGCTGCCATGAGACTTGGGTCGCGCTAGCTGTAATATCCAGGTCAAGGTAGGTAATTGAATTCCAGCTGAAATGAAGATGTGGGTCCAGACTGTTCAACCAATGTAGAAAAGATATCCGATCACTTTCAGTCTTTCCGATGTATAGGTGTTAAGCCCTGGATGACTTCATGGACAGTTGTCAGTGCGCTCGTATGGATTCGGTCGTAAACGGGCTGTGTATGGGGTTCTAAATTTTCAGCTTGTAGAAGTAACTGATCTTGCATTTGTATTTTTGTAAACTTATCATTTGTTTGTTATCTAAATGCCAATCCAAGGTGATTTTATTAAAATCTCCTTAAAGTCGGTGTTTGCTCTAAGACAGGGTGTCTGCTGGTGCTGGTTGTGGTCCAAGTGGAGAGGGCCCCACCTCGCATATAGATAATATCGACTTTTAATGCAGTGACCTGTTTGCATTCTGAGGTAGTGCTCTGTCCCTTCCATTAACAGGAGGAACCTTGGTATCACTCTCCTGTTTGTAGCCCTGGGGTAACTGATCCTCATATGCTCAAATTGATTTAAAGTTTCGTTCCAGTACTGTTATCGATGTTATTTCTTGAAATTTCCTAAGTTGCGAGTGCTGGTCAGACTGTGCTTCCACCCCATAGGTTTTCTCTCAAACTAGTACAGGGACTTGATTTATCAGTGAAGCCAAGCCTTCAATAGTGTTGCCCTGCTTGGGAGGTCACTTTTGGATAAGACACTCCAGCCTCTTGTCAGTCAGGAAAGCTACTTGCACTTTCTTCCATGTTATTGTGCAAAGGAATGTTTTTGTTGTCGCTTCAAGCTGAATTGGTAAATTTGTCCTTGGTACAGAGATGAAAAATATAAAATCAGCATCTGATTTCCCGCAAATGGCTCCCATCGTTCCATACTACATTGGGATTCTTGGATCATCCAGGCAGATCACCTGAGCCTCTGACCTAACTGAGTTCTTTCAATTTAAGTAAACTGCTTTAAAAAGTAAATTTCTAGGGAATATTTTTTTGCCTGAAAGGGAGTGGGCCATCATGTCGGCAGACATCTGTCCATTCGGAGGCCATATCATAAGAGTCTTGTTAGTATGATAAATCAGTTGCCATAAGACCCCCTGCTGAGCAGCCAAAGAATGGGAACCACATTTAATACTCTAGTAACAGAATTTACTTCTTTTAGAAGCAAAGCCATGAAGGATTTATTTTGGTATATTTGGGCCTGATGGGTACAAACACCTAATGGTTTAACATTTTGTTGGCTCAAAGGGCCTGGGATGCACCAACCGGACTCCCAGGCATCTTGTAGGACTTTCTGCTCTTCATTCCCTTTGGATAAGTAAACCTAATGAAAAAATGCCCAACATACTACTACAACTAATCGCTACATTTATATATTGCCTTATACCACAAGGCCTCTGTGTTGGTCAGTGAACCATACGCTGCCAGAACAGAATCCGAAATGCATAGCCACTTAAAATAAGAACATTTTTAACTCCATCTTACATTGCTACAAGGATTCTTGAGATTCATGGGCAGGCTGTTCCACAAGGTATTAGAGGGCAGTTAAATACCCCTTATAGAGGTACTTTTGCTGTGTCTGCATTAGATTACAGAAATTCCACCATCCTACACAGGCATTGGTGGAATTTGTTATGAGACTCCATTTCCCCAATGACCAACTCTGAAGTGACTTCTCACGCAATCTTCACAAACATGGTGGCAAATAGAAACAATGGTTCCAGTTAACTGTAGTCGCAAGCCGCAGTGGAGCGGTTTACATTTAAAAGATGCATACATTAAAGACGGAGACACGGAGTATAGCGGCTATATAACTGTCGGTGGGGTGGGTGCATTGGAGGCAACTGGATAATAAAGTGGCGATTGAGAGGATTCTTCACAATGTGGCTGATTTGCTTCTGCCATTGTGGCGGAAGACCTAGAGCACCATGTTGGCAGTAATAGTGCATTGTTTTGCTGCGTTTGTATTGCTGTAGTGTCAGAAGTTTTTTTTCTATTGCAAGCTTCACATTGTCCTGATAACCGTTTCAGTTATCCTGGTTCTAGTTTTCTAATAGGCGAGAGAGTCTAGCATTACATACAAGAGCTATTCATTTTTAGGTCGAGCCTCGAGTAGCGCGTAAGCGCTGCTTAGAGGCGAAGACTTTTAGTAAGCGGGTTTAAAAGCGGTCCCAAAAACGCTCGTGCGTCGTGGCTGGCCTTTTTGGGATGGGTACGCGCGGCAAAAATGTGTTTCCAATTATCGTGCCCAGACGCGGGCGCGATAAGTGGAAACACATGTCTGCCGCGCGTACACATCCAAAGGCCAGCCACGACGCACGAGCGTTTGGTCAGCTCTGCAGGCTGCCGCGCTCGCTCGCCCCCGCTCCCTGTCCCCGTCCCCCGATGCGCCCCGTAGTTTCCGGCTTCGCTCCCCTTCTGCGGCTCACCGCTCGTTTTCAGTTGAAGACGTTGCCGGCCGGGCCTTGGTTTTTCCTGTCACCGGTCTCCAGTGACAGCTGGGACTGCTGCTGAGCCGCGCTGCATTGTGTGGCTGGCCCCAGCCGGCAGCTGCGAGGCTTGTTAATTTAATATCCGGTGCCCACTGATGCAATTCGATTCCCTCTCTGGGGAGTTATATTTAGAAGCAGACCGGAAGGATGCTGCAGCCCTCGCAGATGTTGATCCCAGCAGAGCCCTCCTTGCAAATTGCAGCCGGGATTTGGAAGAGACTCCACTGACCGCTGCAAACACAATGGGAATTAAGACGTGGCAGCGGCCCGGTCAGACAGCACACATCATAAAAACATCCCTGCAGGTACCGAAGGGCTGAGGCTGTTTTAAAACCGGACACGGATGTCACTGCACAGATCAAAGAGGTATATTAAAAGAGGCACTCTGAGGCCTTGGAGGGGATTTCTGTTGATCAGCTGCACCCATTTTTACACTGAAACCGGACCGAATTTGCCTTCACATCAAATGACATATTAGCACCTTATCAGGACTAAACCGGTAGGAAAAATATCTACACCGCAGAGACCGTGTGTTAAACGCTCGTTTCACAGGCACATGCGGAGGCAGCCCTTCAGAGCAAGGGTCTTTGATTGTAATATGAGTGGAGCTTAAATAATTGATAAGGCTGACGAAGGGAGGTTGCCCAATGCCGCCCCCTGACTCCATACGTCTGCCTAGAAAACAGCAGACATATTTCTGCACATTGTAAAAAGGACGCGTTCTCTCATCTATCTCTCTCTCTCTCTCTGTCTGTCTCTCGGACTATCTATCTCTCGGACTATCTATCTGTCGGACTACCTACTTACCTACCTACCTACCTGTCTGTCTATGTTTCGGACTATCTGTCTGTCGGACTACCTACTTACCTACCTGTCTGTCTGCTTGTCTGTCTGTCTGCTTGCCTGTCTGTCTGTCTGTCAATTTGTATATATTATTCTGCAGTCTGCTCGAATCATGTTTTACATACTTGTGGCTATGGATATGTAATGAAACGAGTTACTCTGTAGTTTGTAACATGATTCATGGTTCTGCTCATGCTTATTACATAGATGAGTTACTGTGATGAAGCCCGTGCTCGTTATGACATTTCATGAGACAAGATCGTCTGCCGGAAGTGCTTCTTTCAGACCTGCACATACTGACACAGACTAGTTGTTTCATAGTTTATCTGTGCTGCATCCGCGCTGATTCTGAAAGAGTAAAACTTATTCTGTAACCCTACTATAGCAATAATACGTATTCCTGCACATAATAAACATGAGTCCTTCGTATGTACAAATCAACAAGAAGAGAGAGAGGGTTTCTATGGAACTCGTCCTAGTCCCCTGGGAAATACTTAGATAAACAGACAAGCATTGGCATAGCCAATAGGTCTCGCTTTTGAGACCTTATAAGTATTTAGTTATGCAGCACAATATCCTTGGTGCAACAACATCAACTGTTGCATGGCTAAACACTTATAAGGTCCCAAAGGCGAGACCTATTGGCTATGTCAATGCTTGTTTAATGCGTCATAAGGATAGTTCGTTTCAGTTGTTTGTGGCTTTTGGCGTTTAGTCGCTAGAATACTGGCTCCCTGTCTTGGTTCGTAATGTAATATTGTATTTCCATCAAAGGGTGGATAAAGTTTACCCGAGCATATATGCGCATGCACGTGATCCAGCTGTAGGGGGGAGGGGACAGAAAATAGTTTGTGAGGCATTCAGGCCTCATGGTCTGCGTTCTCAGGCGGCTGGCAGATTCTTCCTATGCCTGGTCCACATTATTTTCAAACAGCATGCTTTTCCAGACCCAACCAATAGATGGCAGAATAATGCACTACATGTGACTCTAGAATAGTCCGAGCTGCTAAACTATAGTCACAAGTAGGTAACTTGATTATATCAGTCTGAAACTGTCGTGGATATTGTAGTAGTCCTGCACGTCAGCAGGAAGCACTTCATTTTCCCCACCTATGAGAAGGTTGCAGTAAGAGTGTTACTGAGCTTTGAAGGGGATAAAGAAATTCTTATAACATTGCCATCCATAACTTGGCATGTACAGGATTTCAGGTTGAATCACGAAGAATTAATGAAGTTAATGTAGGATTACAGAAACTATTTACAATATGTTTACATTCTTTTTCTAAAACAAATTCATGCGGATTGTGCTCGCCTATACATGATCCTAAATGAAATGGTACGGCAGCTCCAGTCACTGTCGAATCCAAGCCTTGTCCAAACCACTTTGTTTAAATATATATATTGAACCCAGTGAACCTTTGCAGTGAAACTGGGAATCTATATTTTAAATAGCTATTGTTTTAATTAGAACATTTGACTTTTAATTCGCTGTCAGCAGAGCATGCACTATTTGAAAGGGAACCCCAAGTTGAAATATCTGTTAAGATAAGACTTGAGTAAATCACTGCAGCTCTGTCTCCTGAGATGGACCTGCTCCATCCTGGTAAACCTCCGCTGCATTCCGCATCTGTGGACTAGCTGTTTGCATGTCTAAATGCTCCTCCCCCAAGGGAGGTGTCTAACTTGTGAATTCGAAAATGTTAATTTAATCAGCGCCAGGTTTGCCTTTGTCATTTCATTTTCCGTAGATCTGTGCCATCTGTGTGGCATCCACCTTAGTGTCCTCGTGAAACTTCGAATGCACCACTCCCTGAATGAGCAGAGTTTCACTTCAGTGTGCCATTTTGCTAAGCATGGCTCCGGAACATGCCTGACTGGTCAATACCAGCCAGTGTTGCTGCTACCTTCCAGTCGTAGTCTTAATTTGCAAACTTGATGTACTTAATATATTAAGAGTGTACCTAGAGGCCCGCTCCATCTAAGTGCGCACTTTTCCATCTTCCCGATTTTATTTTTATCTGCTTGGAATAACACTAAACTGGCCGACACTAAGTATGGATGTGAGGGGTGAGGCCTAGATTGACCCGGATGGAACTCTGACAGTACATGCATTTTTATCACTTTCTATTACTGTCAGCCGGCGCATTATCATCAGAAGTATACTTGGGCATGATACTACAGACTTATTGAGCAGAACAGGTAGGCAACATTTAATAAAAATAGGTTTAACACATTATTTTATGTTTTGTCCCTCATGTTAGTGTTGTTGATAAGGTGTTAGATATGTTAATGTCCTTGCCAGATCTTTTTTTCCCCCTTTTCTGTGACTTTATAAACCGCTTCTCTAACTGTAACTAGTGCTGTTGTAATATATTCAGGTGTACTGGTAATGCCTCGTGCCTTTTAGGAATTTTGTGCTGCATCAAAGCCTCACACTGTATATGCACAAGTTGAGAGTTGTGCAAACATTTGCATGAAGGTTATTAAAACCGATTTGTTAAAAGATATTTGCTTTTTGATCTTTGTTTGCAATATTCTGCAAAGGTATAATTCCTTATGTATGAATAACACCCTCTACTTTTTCCAGGCTCCTGTCCGCGGGTGCAGTTAAAGTCTATGCAATTCTAACACATGGGATTTTTTCTGGTCCTGCCATTTCCCGAATCAACAATGCTGCATTTGAAGCTGTAGTAGTAACCAACACGATCCCTCAGGAGGACAAAATGAAACATTGCTCCAAAATTAAGGTACTTAAAGATAGTTAAATCCTTTAACCAGTGGCCAAGTTGTACTGACTGCAGTGAGTTAGAAGTAGTACAAGAGGAGTATGAGAATTATATTTGATAGAATGCTTCAAGAGGGAGAACTGTTTTCTCCCCACCCCCCACCCCCTACACACACACACACACACACACACACACACACACACACACACACACACACACACACACACACACACACACACACACACACACACACACACACACACACACACACACACACACACACACACACACACACACACACACACACACACACACACACACACACACACACTCACACTCACTCTCTCTCCCACTCTCTCCCTAACTTCATCTTAGAACACTTGGACAACACACTCATTGCTCTTTGCTTATGCAAAGTGCATAATCAAGATTTTTGATGTTGTGATTTCCAGTCAAGCACCTGCAGGCCTACTTTGAAGTTGTTTGTTGAAGCGAGATTTCACTTTGAAGCTGACAAAACAGGGGAGATAACCTGCAGGTCTTATTTTGGCTTCTCTGAGAAAATGTGTGTGATATCTATTTGTACATTTTACTGTCAGCAAAGTCTTCAGGTTTTTTAGGTCGAGTCTCCCGTACAATGCAAGCTGGCTGGTTGCAGAAGACCTATTGTGGGTTTACCCAGGAACCTAAGAGGGCTTGCAGCCCTCCCGTTGCATACAATTGATTGGCTTTGTTGCTTAGTCATTCGCTTGCTTAATATTCAAGGGCTTTCCCTTTCCCACCATGTCCCTCTTTGTTTGCCCATCCCCTGGAGCAGTAATTCTTAACCTTTTGACTTCTGCGGACACCCTCTTGATCACTATCGGAATCCGGGAACCCTCCCTGAGCCATTACTAGAATACAGGGAACCTCACTGAGCCATTTCTGGAATCTGGGGACCCTCACTGAGCCACTCCTGGAATCCGGAGACCCGCAATGAGTCATTATTTGAGTCCGTGGATGTGTGATTAAGCAATTTCGATGATTTGAACTGCAAAACAGTACACAAAATGCAGAAAGAAGCATTCATCAAACAAATGATGAAATATTTTATTTAATTAACAAACAAAAATAACATTTCAAAGTGAATGTTAAAGCTATATTTATTTGGCCACCCATCGTCCATACTTTATTCTGTTTGATGCACTAATCCCACAAACTAGTCTGATTATACCAATTTAATTTTTAGCCTCCAATTTCAAATGTATTCAGATTTACAGAACATGTTCAGCTTTTCAAATATCTTGCTTATTTGTAGATACATTATTAATCTGTTAATTTTCTAAGCAGTCTCAGACCCCCTCCCCCCCCCAGTAGGCATCGCAGACCCACTGGGGACCACAGGTTAAGAACTGCTGTCTTGGAGCATAATCTCCTTTACCATCTGATTGGCAGGCTTCTATCCTTCCACTGTTCACTCTTGGGGAACTACTGTTTTCTTATTAAGCAACCATGAGGTGCTTCTGTTTTCCAGCATTCTCCCTCGTGTGCTTCTCACTCCACTACGTGCCCACCCTACACAGTGTTTCTGTCTCCCTCATATTACAAGCTCTCTCGTGTGCTGAAACCTTATCTGCTAGTAGTTATAGCAGGCGGGTTCCCTGCTGCCCTTAATCATGCATTACTGATTGCAAATGGAGAAGGGCTGTGAATAGAGTTGGCGTTGACTAAAAATGAACCCAATTGTTTTGGCTTCATGTTGTTGGATTTCTACAAAAATAAACCTCAGTAGACTAAGCATGCCATTCAGTTCTGTGAACAGGCTTCCAGTTTAATGGAGCGTTTTGAGTAATTGTGAAACATGGTCTGAGGAGTTTGAATAAAATGCTCTTAACAAAATCAGCCGTTTTATGCACTGAGGCCAAAGGCGGATGCACGTTTCATTTCTAGCACATGGTGAGTGAGCCCTTCAAGAAACTGCTCTCTTGTTATTCACCATCTCCTATTTCATAGGCACTCAAGACTTTAATACAAGTTGATCTGCTCCAGGATACTGAAAGTCTCGTTTTGTCCTGCTTCCATTCTCAGTTTCCTTCACCCTCATGAGGTTAGCAAGCCCATGATGCTGTATACCCTGTATCGTAAAGATAGTGCTCGGAGATCAGTTCCTCAGGGGAAGTTCTTTGGAACCACACTCTGAAATTGCAGTTCATCTTGGTGTTCAGCAACTGCTTTCTGGTGTTTCATCCAGTATAATTCTCATTGCTCAACACTTACACTCCCATTATGTCCTTAAATCTCCAACCTGAACCCACTGTGGAGTCTGATTAATGTTCGCATGATCTACGTGCCTACAAAATACACATACTGGATTGATATTGCGTAAAGCAGCAGCCGGAACAGGCATGTTGCCGGTCTTTCTTGGAAATGGTCTCTTGGGTGATTTCTAAATTGTGGATTTATATAAAAGATTTGCATAAAGACGAAGACGCTCTGGAGGGATTAACAGGAAGAGCTCTAATAGACTAACAAATCTTGTCTAAAATATGATTCTTTGTAGAGTTAATCTTCAGTCTGGCATTTTTTTTCCATACCTCTCAAAAGTCGGGGATTTAGGGAGGTTGAGAATGGAAAGTTATGTTTAAAAAAAAAAAAAAAAAAAAAATAGTATGCGGCACAGGGATGAAAATAGTTTAATATGTGCACCGCAGAGGGCTGTCTGGGAAAGTGCTGGTCACTCCTATTTACACTGACCGGGCTACAGATGTCCCATTCTTGAGCATGTGTACCTCCTTCCCTTTTTGAGCCTGTGTACCTAATTCCCATTCCTAAAGCCTGCGTAACTCCTTCCCATTCCTGAGATGATGTACCTCTTGCCCATTTCTGAGCCTGTGTATTCCCTGCCCAATCCTGAGACTTGTTTCCTACACATCTGAGCTAGAGTGCTATTTAGTCCACCGGTAAACCCATGAGCTATTTGTTTGCCCTAAGCGGGTGTTATCAGCCCCCCAAGAGACTTCTGCACATTCTACAGTGTTGCCTTGATGAGCTAGAAAATGTGTGCATTCGTTTTTCAAGATTTTTTTTTTTTTGTACTTCCCAACAAATTATTCCATTACTCCACGTAATTATGCACCATTTGCTGCAAAACTTTACTGTGAGTGCTTGGGAGTACACAAATGGACAGAACATTTTATACTACCAAATGCGCCCTGTAAAAAAAAAAAAAAAAAATGGCACACGGATGCATTTTGCGCTAAAATATAGCACCAAAGGACAAATTTGCGTCTTGCATAATTTCATGATATTTTCTCAAATTTTGTTATTGCGCAAAAGCAGATTACATAAACATGAAAGGCTCTCCCTTGGCTAAAAAGATAAATTAAATCTGAAATCTTACTGGACTGCATATTTTCAACTGATATATAGGTCTACAGGACTAGACTCAAAACTATTTATTTTGTTGTGGATTGCTATTTTGTTTTGCAGTTTACCTCGGTTTGAATTCCTTAATCATAAAAGCAAGACTGCCAAGTGAGGTTCTCAGAGTTCTGTTAATATCTATACTCTCCATACTACAGACATTCCCTTGAATGACATCTCAACGCCCCCATTAAGCTAGTCTTTTTTTTTTTTTTTTTCCCCCCCCCCCCCCCCCCCCCCCCCAACTTTGGCCTATATCGGATAAGACCGCTTGGTGGCAGGATAGTGCAGAGCACGCAAGTGTATAATATATTTATTGCTGAAACTATATAGTTGCAGGTAAGTGTTGTCAGTTTATATTCTCTTTTATTATCTAGACGAAAGGTTAGGTATTGTAAGTTTTGACACTAGGCTGGTCTCCAGACACAAACTGGGCATCACTCGATCACAGAACTGAAATTGATTGCATCACTTTTTTCCGCGATTGCGATATGGTTGAGTTTCATCTTGTCTAGCCTTGTAGATGAGTTTTATTTTGCTTTTAATTTATAATATCAACATAACTTGGAAATAAAACCATAGAAACTGCAAAAATACTAGCAATCTGAAAGAGACACGTTAGTGATACATTCCTTACCTTAGAATATCCCCGGTGTCGGACTGGATCCGGAAAGTTTTTCGTCAGCAGTACCCCTGCGCGTCGGTAGGTGGCGTCGTGCGGCTCCGCGTTCGTCGCTGGCGTCGTAAGCGCCGAGATGACGTCACGGAGACTACTTAGGCGCCACCCATGCACGCTGACGTCAGTTCTTTCTTTTTCCGCGCCAGCAAGCGCAGATCCAGTTAGAGCACGTACCTTAGTCACTTTTTGACTAGTTGTTTTTGGGACTTTTGTCTCTACTTTTCTAAATCTTGACTCCATGTGCCACGTAGGGATACCTGGGTTTAAATCCTGCGGGGCCTGCCGCCGTACGATGTCGGTGGCCGACCCCCATGGCGTCTGTCTCTACTGTCTGGAGCGCGACCATGACTCCCGGTCATGTTCCGACTGTCTGGCCATGGCTCCGAAGGCTTTGCGGGAGCGGTCCCGAAAGCTGCTGGAGGCCCAACAGTTGTCTCCGCGCTGTTCCAGGTCCAGGGGTTGCTCGAGTGACCGGCCGCGGAGTCGTCATCATCACTCCTCGGGGTCCAAGTCTTCACCCTCAGATTCGGGTAAGCGGCGTCACAAAAAGAAGTCGAAGAAGCGCGTACGCTCTCCGACCTCCCCCCGTCCGTCTTCGGACGGGGACGAGGGGGCCCTGGGTCTTTACCCCGCAGCTCCGTTGGAGCCTGTCAGTCCCGCGGCCTACCCGCCATACCCGGGTCCGTTGGCGACTCCAGCCTAGGTGCAAGAGTTTCTTGCTGCCATGGACCGCCTTTTCAGGCCTAGGGCTCCCACCGGTGCGCCTTCGGGCCCGCGGTCCCTCTTGGGGGCCCTTGGATGCCGCAGGCGGCTCCGGCGCCGCAAGGTCCTCCGCCGGCAGCTCCTGCGGCCCCCTTCCCGGCGCCGCCCTGGGTGCCGTTCGTCCCACCTCCGTCCTTGCTTCCATCTTGGGACCCCGATTGGGCCTTGGAGCCGGAGCGGCGCCGAGAACGGCGCCGGTGGAGCATTTGTTTTCCCCTGTGCCTCCCTCGCCGCTGCAGCCTGTGCCTCGGGTTGTTGTGGAAGGGGAGGACTGGGAGGGGTCAGAGGACCCTCTTGCACGGCAGTGTGAGTCCGAACAGGAGTGGGCAGAAGACTCGGAGGATGCAAGTGGCCTTGACCTCTCCTCTGAGCCTTAGTTTGTGTCTCCTCCCACGGTCATGGAGGAAGGCGCAACTTACACTGTGGTGCTCCGTAGAGCAGCTGAGGCTCTTTGCCTTGAATTGCCTACTGTTACCCTCCAGATTAACCTGTGCTTCAGCCGGCGGCAAGTTCTATAGAACCTCTGCTTCCGTTTAATGAGGCCTTAACGGATGTTTTGATGGGTACCTGGTCTAGGCCAGCCACAGGGGTTCCTGTGGATAAAAACGTGGCCAGGCGTCACCGCCAGGCACCCCTGCCTTTTTGACGTCTCATCCGACACCGGAGAGCCTGGTCATTCAGGCTTCCACTTCCCAAACAGCATTCCCTACTGCTCCGCCGGATAAGGAATCAAAAAAGCTGGAGCAGCTTGGCAAACGGTTGTTTTCCTACTGCCAGCCTGGGGCTGAGGTCGGTCAACACCGCATGCCTCTTGGGCCGCTATTCTCACGCTGTGTGGGACACTGTGGCGCAAACTCTGCCCCAGTGCCCGGAAGAGGTTCGGGCTGTGCTTTCACAAGCTGTTGCAGAGGGGAAGGATGCCGCGAAGTTCGCCATTTGGTGTGGGTTGGACACCGCGGACTCTTTGGGAAGAGCCATCTCCACAACGGTGGCCTTGCGGCGACATGCCTGGCTGCGGTCCACCGGGTTTTCAGGGGATGTCCAGAGTTCCCTCATGGACATGCCTTTTGATGGTACTCGCCTATTTGGCAATAAGGCAGACAGTGCGCTGGAGCGTTTTAAGGACTCTCTGGCTATAGCCAAGTCCTTGGGTCTCTCCACCGCCCGGCCACGTCTACCTTTCGTGGCCGCGGAAGGGGCGCCCCTACACGTCCGTTCAACCAAAGGCCTGCGCAGAACCAGCCTCAGCGCAGCCGAGGGCGTGGTGGCTGCCGTGGCGGCACAGGGGGCCAGCGTGCGGGTCAGCCCACCTCCGCTCCCGCAGCATCCGCCTCAAAGCCTTCCTAGTCCGCGCTTTGAGGTGCACCCTACGCCGGTGGGCGGCAGGATTAAACATCACCTCCCCCACTGGCGCTCTGTCACTTCGGACAGCTGGGTGCTGCAAATCGTCCGAAGGGGCTACTCCCTCCCCTTCGAGTCTGCCCCCCCCCCTGTCCATGCCACCTCAGTTCCACCGCATTTCGGGGGATAACTTAGCGCTTCTCCAACAGGAAGTCACGGCCCTCTTGGCCAAGCGGGCCATCGAGCGCGTTCCTGGGCCAGAAGTAGGACATGGTTGTTGTTCCCACTACTTTCTGGTCCCCAAGAAGGACAAAGGGGGCTTGCGCCCCATCTTGGACCTCCGGAACGTCAATCGCTTCCTCCGGAAGGAGAAGTTCAAGATGTTGACTCTGGCTCAGGTCTTGGCTGCCCTAGACCCTGGAGACTGGATGGTAGCGTTGGACTTGCAGGACGCATATTTTCACATTCCCTTCCTGCCGGCCCACCGGCGTTACCTGCGGTTCACGGTGGGCCAGGAGCATTTTCAGTTTACCGTTCTCCCTTTCGGCCTTACAAGCGCCCCTCGAGTGTTCACAAAAGTGATGGCGGTGGTCGCAGCTCATCTGCGCAGGTCGGGGTGTCAATCTTCCCCTACCTCGACGATTGGTTGTTGAAGGCGGGCTCGCCCCAAGCCGTCGTCACCCACCTTCAGACTACGGCAGACCTCCTGCAATTGCTGGGGTTCTCCTTCAACGTGCCGAAGTCGCACCTGAGTCCCTCTCAGAAGCTCCCCTTCATCGGAGCGGTTCTGGATTCGACGCAGTTTCGGGTTTATCCTCCCGAGCAGCGAGTCCGGGATATTCAGGCTATGATTTCAATCTTTCAGCTTCTATTCTGGGTTTCGGTCAGGATGACCCTCCGGCTCCTGGGCCTGATGGCCTCCTGCATTCTGCTAGTGCAACATGCCAGGTGGCATATGCGGGCTCTGCAGTGGGACCTGAAGTTCAAGTGGGCGCAGCATCAGGGCAACCTGTCCGATCATGTCCGGATCTCGGAGGGCACTGCACGACAATTGCGGTGGTGGCTCACGAATCGCGATTGGGTCAATGACAGATCCCTCTTCCTCCCCCAACCGGAGCACACAGTGGTGACGGATGTGTCCCTCCAGGGCTGGGGTGGCCACTTGGGAGAGGCGGAGATCAGAGGCCTCTGGTCTCCGGCGGAGTCCCGGCTCCATATCAATCTTTTGGAGCTTCGGGCGATCCGACTTGCACTGAAGGCATTCCTTCCCTCTGTCCGGGGCAGTGTAGTGAAAGTGTTCACGGACAACACCACCGCCATGTGGTATTGCAACAAACGGGGCGGGGTGGGGTCGTGGACCCTATGTCGGGAGGCTCTGCGCCTCTGGACATGGCTGGAACATCAAGGCATTACCTTGGTGGTTCAACACCTGGCAGGTTCTCTGAAGGCCAGGGCAGACTAACTCAGCCGCCGGTGCTTGATGGATCACGAATGGCGTCTGAACTCGGACGTGGCACAAGGTCTCTTTCTGCAGTGGGGAGAGCCTTGGTTAGATCTATTCGCCACCGAAGAGAACGCGCAATGTCATCAGTTCTGCACGTTGGAATTTCCAAGGCGGCACTCGCTCGGCGACGCTTTTCGTCGCGAGTGGAGCTGCGGTCTATTGTACGCCTTTCCGCCTATACCACTTCTGCCCAGAGTGCTGAAGAAGATTCGGCGGGACCGGGCCCAAGTCATCCTTGTGGCTCCGGATTGGGCACGAAGATACTGGTATCCCGAGCTACTCAACAAGGCGATCGATCCCCCGATCCGACTGCCTCTTCGGGAGGATCTTCTGTTGCAGCAGCAGGAGACGGTCCTCCACCCGAACCTGTCCAGCCTCCACCTCCATGCGTGGCGATTGAGCGGCGACAGTTGACGGCTTTCCATCTTCCTCCCGAAGTCTTTGATGTCATTCTGGCAGCCAGGCGTCCCTCCACTAAGACAGTATATGCCTGCAGGTGGAACAAGTTTGTGGCATGGTGCACAGCAAAGTCTGTGGATCCCCTTTCTGCCCCTCTTTCTGAGGTCCTTCTGTTCCTACTATCCTTGGCCCAGCAGGGCTCTGCTCTGGGCACTATCAAAGGTTATCTTTCGGTTGTTAACCGTTTCCTGAAAGGCATTGCACACACGTTTCCTCCCGTGCCTTTCATAATGCCTCAATGGGACTTAAATCTTGTCTTGACCTATCTGATGTGCGCTCCTTTTGAGCCCCTTCATAACTGTCCTTTACGTCTTCTTACTCTAAAGACGGCTTTCCTGGTAGCTATCACCTCTGCCAGAAGAATGAGTGCGCTCCAGGCTCTTTCTTCTAAACCTTCTTTACTTTCTGTTCATCCGGACAAGGTGGTTTTAAGGACCCGTCCTTCTTTCTTGCCAAAGGTTGTCACGCCCTTCCACATCAGGCAGACCATCACCTTGCCCACCTTCTTTCCCCCTCCGCATCCTTCAAAAGAGGAAGAGAGACTCCATCGTCCGGACCCAAAACGTGCGCTCTCGTTCTATCTGAAGCGCACACAACAGTTCCGGGTGGATGACCAGCTCTTTGTTGGCTACGTGGGCGCCAAATAAGGTCGGGCCGTGCACAAACGCACCATCTCTCGGTGGGTCGTTTTGTGCATCAAATCGTGTTACTCGTTGGCTAAAAAGGAGCCTCCCGTAGGGCTGCGTGCCCATTCTACCAGGGCGACAGCAGCCACTACTGCCTTGGGACGCGGCGTTCCCTTGCAGGATATTTGTCAGGCAGCCACGTGGGCCTCGCTGCTCACATTTACCAAGCATTACTGCCTTGACAGTCAAGTCCGGAGAGACTGCTTCTTTGGCCGTTCTGTTCTCCGTGACTTTCTGGTGTAATCTATTCGCAGACCCACCACCGGGGTTGGTATTGCTGGGGTATCTATTCTAAGGTAAGGAATCTATCACTAACGTGTCTCTTTTCAGATGCACAAGTTACTACTTGTGTAACAATATATCTGTAAGAGACATTAGTTAGTGATAGATTCCTACCGCCCACCCATCCTCCCCGTTCTGCGTACTGATTCTAGGGTTAAGGTCATCCCTTTCAGGGCCCTAGTTTCATGGCACCAGTGGTCAGTTTCTTGCATGGCTCTGCGTTCCTGGCGCGGAAAGTCGTGTACAGAACTGACGTCAGCGCGCATGGGTGGCGCCTAAGTAGTCTCCGTGACGTCATCTCGGCGCTTACGACGCCAGCGACGAACGCGGAGCCGCACGACGCCACCTACCGAAGCGCAGGGGTACTGCTGACAAAACTTTCCAGATCCAGTCTGACGCCTGGGGATATTCTAAGGTAAGGAATCTATCACTAACTAATGTCTCTTACAGATATATCGTTACACAAGTAGTAACTTGTGCTTCAAGCAGAAGCTCAAATAAAATCTCATAAGTAGGAAAAAATGTGGCAGCCTACCCTTTGCAGGGTCATATCCTGCTCTTTCGCCACCAAAAATGTGCCTAATCCTACATTGGAGAGAAAGCAATTGGATGAAGATGTGGGGCCAGAAATACCATTCCTTTTTAAGCCTCAGACCCCGCCCACCGAAACGTTAGCTGGACTTTTCACACTACAGCAGTATATTTGAAAGACCACACAGCGTTCTGGGAATTTTTCTTGAACACCGGCATAAATTAAAAACTCCACTGTCCCGTTTTCTATAGTGACTGGAACCTTAGGTCTCCGTGTCAGCTCAAACTCCTCCCCTTGTGAACCCTGCTGCTCCCAGCATAGTAATTTGAAAGTTCCTTCATATTATCCTTTTCAAATGTGCGCCTTAGTGGATGCCACCAAACATTTTTGTAATGCCCATGTGAGGCAATTTAATGATCCCTCATCTCCGTACACTTCTTCTCCCCTTCCACCATATTCACTTCATCTCCTTTATGCTTTCCACCTGCTAGTGTATCCTTCTTTTCTGATTGAAATTCCTCATCTTAGAATATTACCTAGGTGCTAGGTGGATCTGGAAAATCTTCAGCAGTACCTATGCATGCTGGTAAGTGGCATATATCTACTCTGCTTAGTTTGCATTGGAAGGGACATATGCAGTGCCTTTAAAGGCACCAACCAGACGCGCTGACATTGGTTCCTTTTTCTGCCCAACATCACGGATCTGGAGAGCTACTTCAATTCTTTTTGACCACTTTTTTCGACTTTTTGTTAATTGTTTGAGCTTTGCTCCCAGTGTGCTAGGAACATATCTCCCACAAAACCCACGGGGTTTAAGCCATGTGAGGGATGCCGCAGACAGATGTGGGGTGCATGGCTCTCTGGCATGCCTTCGGGCCCCAATGAGCCGATGGCTCCCCCACTGGGTTACTGTTGACGTGTTCACCCTTGTCATCAGCCAGTGCCTCCACGTTTCCTGGTCCAACCTGCAGTGCTCAAAGAGGTACCTATTTTCCTCTCCAACTCCGAGACAGCGCCGCCTCAACACCAGTGCGGCATGATCTCGCCCAACCCCAGACTTTCCGCCCTTGGGCAGACCCTCCTTTCCTGTAGGAGGGGATAGCGTAGAGGGTTACAGCCTCCCGGAGGACAACTATTCCTATCGGGAGGAAAACTTAGGAGCTGGGTGATGCCAGTGGTCTGGACACCTCTCCAGACACTGGCAAGGTTTCTCCTCTAGGCTCTGCTGTGGAGAAAGGGGAGTCTTTTGCGACCATGATACGCAGGGCAGCTGAGTTTCTGGACCTGTAATCACTTGCCATAGAGATCAAGACCAATGTCTTGACAGAAGTGCTTCAGCCGGGGGTGAGCTCTGTAGAACCCCTGCTGCCTTTTAATGAGGATTTAACTGATGTTCTCCTGTTGGCCTGGGCCAAACGCTGCTTGCAGTTTGCAGGTCTGCCTAAGGAAAAGGATGAATCAGTTACAACTGTCCACTCCTTTAAAGCACTGAAACCCTGCCTATTCCTGTAACCCAACCAATTGTACCGTTGCGCACCTCTGGACTCAACCACCCGCCCAAATAGCCTGGTGGGTAGGCCTCCTTTGTTGCGCCTCCCCCCCCCCCAACATATTTTGTCTGGAAGGACTTAAAAATCCTTTCCGGTCTCCTGCTTTGCTTTCTTTCTGATTCTGTGTTTTAGTTACTGGGAGATGTCCAAATTAATCTAGAACATCTACCAGTATATTTTAAAAACTTGAAATGTGGTCCCTTACTGTGTCAAGATGTGTGCCCATTTGTTTTCTGGTGTTTTGCTCACTGCTGTTTTTTTAATTGTTGTTCATTTGCAATTAGTCCTTTCTTTAGTGTTTGTTAGCACAACTGTGTAATTTTTGATGGGTAATTCTAACCTTGGATTCCTCTCTACTGTCCCCGTGTGCTAGACTGGATGTTTGATTTAAACCGCATTCTTTCTGCATACCAGTAGATGGCGTTGACTGCTTTGACCTCTTCCCGCCCCAAAATGGACGATGAAGCTGTATATAAGCACCAACCCTGCACGTAGACATCAGTTAATTTCTTTCTGAGCCTCCGTATGCCGATCCGGAGCTCACTCCCAACATTTTCCTTATTAGCTTACAAGTTTTTTTCTTACAAAATGCTATTTTTTCCCAGTGTGCAAGGGAACTGTCCCCCTCTTAAAACTACAGGGTTTAAGCCTTTTAGGGACTGTTGCAAACAAATGCCTGTGACCGATACCTTGAGGGGTGCCTCTTGTGTTTTGTTGCAGTGCATGACTCAGTCCTGCAAGGAGCATGCCTTTATGAATCCGAAGGTAGTCTGGCAATGTGAAGGGAAGCTGTATGTAGTTGAACACAGAAAGAAGTCCCACATGAAGTATAGTGCATAGACCCATTCCTTCTTTTGGGGACGTTCCTGCATCCAGTCCTAGTTGCTGTCCAAGTCTTACGGTAAGTCAAAGCAGCAGCTCAAGAAGGTCAAGCGAGATTCCTCCTAGTGCTACCACTCTCGACCTGAGAAATTGCGATGACAGTTGCCTATCCGTCTCACTTCAGTCCCCTAAAGAGGAGCGTATGCCGCAGCTGTTAACTATTAGAGAGTTTCCAGGGCCATCAGCAACATCTCAACAGATTGAGGCATTTAATGAGGCATGTTGTGCCTCTTTGGCAGTCTTCCGGCTCCTTCTGGCTTGTAGTGATACCCCATGGATCTGTAGAGGCCTCCAGTCTGGATACTGCTGGCGGGTCTGCCATTTGTGCCTCCTGAACATGTCTGTTTCTGCTCAGATGCCAAAGCCAACTTCCAGTTCAGGGCCAAAATCCATGCTGGCCCTTCACACTGATTGGGCAGAACAGTTGACACTAGCGTGGTTCTTCAGCAGCACACTTAAATGAGATCGACCGGCTTCTTTGGCGACGTGCAAGCCTCTCTGGTGGACATGCCATTTGATGGCTCTTGCTTTTTTGGATGAGACAGCAGATTCAGTATGTGAATGCTTTAAAGAAAGCCAGACCATTGTGCGTTCCCTAGACCTTTCTTCAGTTGCAAGACTGTATCAACAGTGTAGCTCATTTTGAGGTTACTGTGGAAAGTTGGCAAATCGCCATGGTCCACCACCCATGTAACAAACATCCCAGTCCTTTCGGAATTGGGGACGGATCAAGCAGACCACATTCAGGCCACCAGTGGCAATGAACTTCCCAGTCACCAGCTCCTACGGCTACAGCCTCGAAACTGCTTTGTGGCACACAACCATCGTTTGGGAAGCTGGAGCAGACCTTTCCTACAAGAAGGTGGTGCCTTCCAATCGTTCAAAGAGGCTGTGCTCTGCAGCTTCTTTTATACACTGCTGCATCATCCACCCACATCAGAACATCTTTCGGAGGAGCACCTGTCTAACTTTCTCTGAGAAGTGCAGACTCTTGGCCAAAGGAGCCATAGAGAGGGTCCCAGACATAGGGACTGGCACTTACTCCTGCTATTTCCTCATGCTGAAGGACCGAGGCCTCTGTCCTATTTTAGATCTTTGCCCTCTGAATGCCTTTTTGCAGTGGGACAAAATTAAGATGCTCACGCTGGCCCAAGTTCGGTCTGCCCTGGATCCAGGGACTGGATGGTGACTTTGGACCTGCAGAACAACTGCTTTCATGTACCACGTCCCAGAGTCCCACAGAGGCTACTTGCAGTTCAAGGTTGGCCAGGAGCATTTTTAATTTGCTGTGCTGCCATTTGGCCTCACCAGCGTCCTGTTCATGAAAGTTATGGCGGTGGTCGCTGCCCGTCTTCAGGGATAGCAGTTTTTCCCTACCTCGATGACTGCCTGTTTAAGGTGGGCTTAGCACAGTTAGTGGAGACCATCTCCAGATGACGGCGAACCTCCTCACTTCGTGGAGTTCACGATCAACGAGCTGAAGTTGCACCAGACTCCTTTCAGAGGCTGCCATTCTTTCAAGCTATCTTGGATACAGTGCAATTCAGTGCCTTTCCTCATCTGCAAGAAGTCCAGGACATTCGGGCTGTGGCCCTTATGATTCAGCCTTTAGTCCCCGATCTTGATAAAAACAAGTCTAAGGCTTCTTGACCTCTTAGCCTCCTGCATCCTTGTTGATTTAAGCATGGTATACAAAAGATTTACCCTTTACCGTCTAAGCTGTCTGATGTTCTTTTGTTCATTTTGTCTTTTCCCAGCAAGGCCCTGTAGTTGGCACTATTAAGTTGTTGATCGGCCCTTTCTATGTTTGCCAAACCAGCTTTCTTTAAATCAACTGTTCTGATGAGGTTTATAAAAGGTTTGATACGTTTCCTCCAAGACCATTTATGATGCCGCAGTGGGATCTTTATTTGATCAAATTCATGTGTATGCCCTTTGAGCTGATTCATAGCTGCTCGCTGCATTTCCTGACTTTAAAAACTGTCTCCCTCATTGCGATTACTTTAGCTTGTTCTATGAGAGAACTTCAGGCACTGTGGGTACAACCGCCTAGCACCACCTTCCTAGACGGACTGGTACTGAGCACTCAGTTGGTTTCTTGCTTTAAGCCATAACTCCTATCCAAATTGGACAATCCATCATACTGGCAGCATTCTTTGCCACTCCTTACGGTTCGAAAGAGGAGCTACTGGTTAGCATCTCTTCTAAGGTGAGGAATCTGTGGTTAGAATTATCCAGCATAAGAACAAGGTATTTGCCTTTGGTAGCGCGTTTTTTCTGCTGGATACTATATATAACCTCAGATTCCTCAACCCCTCCCACCTCCCTGTTTTGTGGCGTGGCTTCTCTGTATCATGAAACAGTCCCAAATTAGGAATCTGCACACTGATACAAACATGGGTGCATGCTCCACGTGAGGGCACGGAAAAGTGAACTAATAAGAAACTGACGTCAACATGCAAGGGTGGCACTTCTATGCGGCTCAGCGATGTCCCTTCTGGGCGATTTGGAGCCAATGCACAGCCGTTCCTTGCCACCTACCGGCAGATAGGACCAATGCTGGAGACAGGTTTTGGGATCCAGTCTGGTGCCTGAAGGGGGTATTCTAAGGTGAGGAATCTTCAGGTAGATGGTATCCACCAGAAAGAGGCTCAGAAAAGGGTATTAACGTCTGGCTCAGGTAGTTAGAAATGCTCATCTTCATGGGGCTTAAAGAAAACCATTTCTGATGATTTGAATTAATGTTCAGTAGTTGCTGTTGCAGTGTTCCTTTTTTAAAATTCTCATGCCCTTCTGTTTTTGCTAACCACAATGGGCCCTTCTGCTGTAGTGTTGTCAAAATAATTCTGACAAGCAAGTCTTTGTTGGCTGTCAAACTTTTTTTTTTTTTTTTTTTTTTTTTTCCCCTTTCTCATCCGAATGGGTGAGTGGTTACGCAACATTCTGCAAAGCAATGCTAAAACGTATGCATATTTTTTTTTTTTTTTTTTTTTTTGAGTGCCTCTTAAGCAATCTTCCTATGAGGAAGTGAAAGGAAAGCGGGTGTTAAGATTGTGTAATGAATATTCAAAATTTATGAGCGAAACAAAATATTTCCAGTTTCTTTCAAAAGGTTATTGAAAGGCCATTTAAGAACCGATTCAATAGTGCAAGAAACTACAGTGTGAAGTTTAAAAAGTGCATAAACCTAAACTAGAGGTTCGAACATAAAAATGTCGAACGCAATTTTGCTAGCCCCTTTTTATGGATAGATGCTCTTATTGAGTACCATGATCTAAGTGGCAACACCATTCAATGTTGTTTTAATGGAATAGGAAACATTTCATTGTGCTGCAGCCTAAGTATTCACACGCTTAATTAATTTACTGCATAGCTTGAAACATGTACCTTTTGCCTTAATTTTCTATAATTATTGCTTTGTTTAGGGCTATGAGCATTTACTTCAGTTTTTGTCCCTTTGAGTAATGATGGGACACGAGCACTTCAAATTATAATGTAAACACAAGAATGGTCACTAATAAGTGGGGGCCTACGGAATGAGCTCATACTTCAAGGACCCTTGTTCGCAGTGTGCACTTACAGGAATCCAGCTTTAACTGGATTCCTGTTAGCACCAGGATGCGGGTATAAAACTTCATTTCAGGAGGCTGGACTAATACCAGATTTTGCAGATGACCAATGTTTGTATTAACTATTAAGATGTATTGCATGTAAATGTATTCCTTGTTGATGGCCTTAAAATTAGACCTGGGATTTCTACTTGTGGATTAATGTTTTACTACTGCACTAGAGACTTATTACTTATTTTACTTTGTGCATATTAGGGTCAACCAGCCCACTGGTGAAAGCTGATGAATCACTGTGCTCCAGAGTAGTTTGGTGCTTACTTTTTGTAGGATTTTGGCTGGACCTTAGTTTGAATATTCAGGTATCTGCAAATATAGTCTGCTTAGTTGCTGGATCTGTTTTTGCTCTCACTATTTGTAGGCCCAAATAAATGGATATTGAAATGAGTTTGTGCTATCTGTCTCATTTAATATATGTAAGTTCCGGCTAGGAGACTAACACTGGGCTTATTGTCATAGCCTATACTTCCTTCCTATGATGATACATGATATGTGAATGTAGAGGAAGAGACTGAAAAAGGAGTTTTAGGCAGATGAGGACCACGAGTTTGACTTAGTTTTCCTATTCAACTGTCTCCTGCAACATCCATCTGTTCTATAGCTGGTTTCCACAGCTCTCACATAACATATATAATGCTCAAATGTGCAGAGTACAATATGCTATTTAATTCCAGTATTGGATGTGGAAGGGGCCATGACTCATGAGAGGCAAAGACTCTAGGTAAGTCTGCCTTCTCAGGATCCTGTGTACTAGAAGAGTAGAGAAAAACCAATCTGCAGCTTCTGAAACATCCCAAGCTAGTACTGGGTGTATCCTCTTTAATGCTCAGCTGTAGATTTGCCAAATTCTTGAACACTTTGGGTATGTTGGATCACTGTACAATATAGGCCAGGAAAATCATCCTCATTCTGTAAAGGGCCAGGATGAACTAGAAGAGGGGAAAACCCAGAGGTAAAGCTTGCGGAGCTTCAACAGCTTCTGCAAATAGTCCTCAGTAGGAACATCTCCATACTGAATCTTATTGAGCCAGGAAACCAAAGCTTGCAAGTGATCCATCGGGATAGGAAGATTAGACCTGTCCGGGTCAGTTCTGCAATGTTTGCTAGAGAAATCTTCTTTCTCTAATACATGGTGTTTTTCAGATGTATGCTTTATGTGCCATCTTTACCCTTCACATGCAACTGTTACATAGACTGACAAGAACTGGTTAAATTCAAAACCTCAGAGCGACCCCACTAAGTGGCTAATCAACTGCCTGAAATTTCCAGGCAGATTAACACCAGTAGCAGACCTATAGATGTATTTAAGATGGAAGAGGCATGTAGACTGTGCTGCAGAAAGGTAAGCTGGCATAGGTCAGCTTAAAATAGGAGTTTAGTAACTTAAGACTGGGAGTCGCTTTTCCTTTAAAAGGGAGCCCTACTGCCATTGCATCCATGCGCCTCACCCTTCTTTGCAAATCACATGGTGAAATGAAACCTGGTTAAGAGTGCTCTCCTCTGTGAGAAAATGGGGTTCTCTTGCAGTCCCCCCCCACCCCCCCAATCAAAACACACTTTTTGCCTGCCTTTTGATGCAACTTTGACTGTAGAGTGCTGGGTCCCTGTTGTCCATGTTCCAAGTGCCAGTGTTCTTTCCCTAAAAACATGTTCACAATCTGTACTTCTGCCAACTTGTAAGTCCCTAGTAAGCGGTACCCTAGGTACTTATGGCCTGGAGGCTGAAGAGGGTCATCTGGGACCCCCTCACTAGGACCATGCCACTGCCCCTGTGAGGTGAAAACAAATGACCAATACTGCCTGTGTGCCATGCCATCTAGCACTTCCTAAGATATGGGTAAGTCACTCCTCTAGCAGGCCTTACCAGCCTTAAGGCAGGCTGCACTATATCCCAGGTGTGGACATATCTGCATGAGAAGATATGCCCCTACAGTATTTTGGGTCTATTCCCTAGTATTGTAAGTGCCAGGGAAGCCATAGAGAGTACATGGGCTGGGAACTTGACAACTCGAGTTCCACAGCACCATGATGGCTTCACTGAACACAGGAGTGTTTGGCACCAAACGGCTCCTTGTAATAAATCCACACTGATGCCAATGTGAGATTTATTCAAACATGTACTCAAAGGTCACCTCAGAGGTGCCTCCTGAAAGCCTATCAATCATGAAGTGGGCACTGACTGGCTTTAGGCAGCCAGCCACCACCAGACATGTTTCTGGACCCCTGGGTGTAGAGAGCCCCTGCTCTTTGGGACCAGAAACCATGCACATCTTGGGCAGATGGGTCATGCCTCCTCCCCAGGATGGGCCAGTGCTCGAAGAGGGAAGCTTCAAAGGCCTGCTGCCTTTGTAATGCAACCCCCTGCCTCTGCTGCTAGCAGGCGATGGCTGCCCCTGGTTTACACCCCCACTTTGGGCGGGAAAACCAGTGAGAAAATTAAAGATGGGTGTGCCCACCTCTGCCAACCCCACCCCCTAAGATTGGGGAGGCAAGGTGAAGCACAACTTTCAGTCACTGCCATCTTGAAGATCAGGGTACCCCTCTAATCCAGGCTGTCTATGCCCCCTCCCACAGAATGGTGACATAATAGAGGGTGTAGGCACCTCGGGTAAGGTTCCCATTGTCCCTACATGCTACTCCCCTAAAACTCCTCCTAAATTTAGTATTTAGGTGGCTCCCCCAGACATCAGATCTGCGACAACCTAAGAGGAAAGAAGACACCCTGCAGCAGAAGCCAGGAGACGGCTGCCTTGCCCCAGCCCTACCGTCCGGTCTTCTGCTTAGACGACCCTGTGACCTGTCTTGCAACAGCGCCTCTGAAAGCCATGGGAGGAATGTTGCCTTCAACAAAGACTCCAATCTCTCGTGAACAGAGGACTTGTCCAGAAGAAACTGATTTCAAAGACTGCAGATCCGCGTCCCCAGCCCCCTCTGCACCAGACACCCACAGCCCGAGTCTGATTGGCTCACCTATGCAGTGAAGTCTCCCCGGCGATCCTGAACTGGTGTCCTGCATTGGCTGACCTCTCTAGCCCTCCACGACGGTGCCTGCAGTGTGAATCCAGAGGCTCCTCCTGACCGCGACCGGCTTCTGTAAGAAGACTCCGACAAAAGGCACCCCTGCACCTGAAGCCTTTGGGCCTTGGTGAGCTGAACAGACGGTGCCCCTACGACACCCTACATACCAACTTACCTCTGCTGTAGTTGGTATTCCGCCTGCAGCCTCTTTACCGTTGGGAAGATCCTCATTGAAAAACATTGGGTGCCAGATGTTGAATTTGCACCCTGCTGCTCCTGTGCCACTAGTGGTGTATGCTTGGTGCTGCTTTGTGCCCCCCCCGTGCTTCTGCTAACCCCCAAAGCTTGCCCCCTGCAACCGTTTTACTTGCCTGCAAGCCGTGTTGCTCCAGGCACCCCCTGTCTCCATTGGGTCGAACTAGAATTTTGACCTCTGCACCTGACCGCCCCTGTGCTGCTGGTGGTGCAGTTTTGGTACTTAACTGACACCTGGCCCTTGCTGACTTTTGCCTCCGCAGACTGGGATTGTAAGTTTAATACTTAACTTTTTAACGACAGTATTGTTTTCCCCATAGGATAACATTGGACAGTGTGAAAAAGTTTGTCTCGTTAAAAAAAAAAAAAAATTCAAAGTGAAGAGTATTTTTATTAAAAACTTACTTACCTGATTACGAAGACTAGAGTCTTAAAATAAAGTACAAACAAGTATAATTTTGTAAAATTGGTCTGGACCTCCTCCTTGAGTCGTGTCCACTATTGATCACTGTTGTGCAATAAATGTCTTACACTCCTCTGTGTTGGGCCTAAGGCTGCTCGCCCACACTACCACTAATTGAGCACTTTGGGTTTTGCATTGAGCCCTGTACACTTTTGAGGAACCCCTGGACTCGGTGCATGGTATTACCACCTAGTGATGATATCCTATACAGAGCCAGCTTCCTACATCCCGTGATAGCAGTAAATTCCATATGGCTCTTTCGGGGACTGCATCTTTAAATTGAGTTCCTTTGTTGGCTCTTCTTGGTCAAAATTAAAGGGCCCACTTTCTTCACCGGGCACTACTTGGCTTCCTCTGTGAAGAGCCGCACTCCTCTCAGTACTTGCCAAGAATAGTGTACAGTTCAAATTGTGGTCATGGAGCCTGCTCCATTGTAGCCAGACTCTGTCCTCTGAGTAAACTGCTTCTTGATACTGCCCTTGCACCGCATAGAGCCCCACTCACTGCTGTCCTCACCGTGGAGCCAAATACTTCCCAATTGAAGATGAATCTAATTTTCAAATCCCAAAGTGGGGGTAGAAGATTAGCTTACGGCTCCAAGAATAATAATTACAGCTGCGCTCCAAAATGAATAATCTTCTGAAGCCAGGCACCATACATTTTCTCGACTGAACCCCCAGTGCAAAGATTTTAAAATGCTTGAAGTTGGCACCTGCCCCGGCCAGGTACCACAGTGCTGTCTTCAGGGAAGCAGGCAAAACACAAAAGAATCCAGGAGTTGCCAAAAAAGGATGACTCGGTCCTTGCAAATGTTGTTCAAACTGTTACACTTTGGAAATTGCAATATCATTGACCACTTTCAAATGAGATCCACAAAAAAGGAAAATTATTGCTTCCCACAAAGCAATGCTATTTGTTGATTTCAACATGACGTTTTTGTAAAAAAAAAAAAGTGTATACGAATATTACCATGACGGTTAGACCTGGCATACTTTGAGTGGTTTCCCCTAACTTTTTGCCTTCATCCTCTTGTTTTCTGAACCTGTGTTTGTTGGCTTTAGGACTCTACACACTTTAACACTGCTAACCAGTGCTAATGTGCTTGTGCTCTCTCGTGTAAACATGGTAGAATTACCTTACCCACAATTGGCCTATTTAATGTACTTGTAAGTCCCTAGTAAAGTGTTACTACATTTACCCAGGGCCTGTTACTGTTTGAAGTGGGCCTGCAGCGCTCATTGTGCCACCCTCTTAACTAGCCATTTAAACCTGTCTCAAGCCTGCCACTGCAGCCTGTGTGCAGTTTTAAACTGCCATGTCGACCTGGCAAAATAAAGACCCAAACCTTCCTTTTTAATTCATATGTCACTTCTAGGGTAGGACCTAAACAGCCCAGAGGGCAGAGTGCAGTGTATTGACAAAGTTGGACATGTATTTTTAAGTTTTGCATGTCCTGGTAGTGGGAGCAGATGGACAGATCGAGTTTGGTGTCTAAAGAATTGTAATTAAAAGCCCTCCTAATGGTAAAGTTGGGTTTTAGTCCCCATTCTGAAAATTCTGCTTTTTGAAAGTTGGCATTTTCTTGCCCTAACCATTTGATTGATGCAGCCTGTTCCTGCGTCACATGACTAATGTAGATGGCAGTTGATCTTTGTTTATTGCTTTCAGGCAGAGACAAAGGGAAACCTAGGTGTTAGCAAGATAAGGCACTCTTAGTTAAGGAGAAGCTGTCACCTACCCCACTTGCACATCATAAAGGCTCTGCCTGAGCACTCTCACAAATAGACTGATCCTGGTCTCTTGTGACTGGGGACAGGACAGGAAGGAAGGGGGTGCCTGACTCCTCGGAGATTGATACCTGAAGAAGCTTCTACTTCAAATTGGGTACCAAGTACAAATATTGGGCCCTTAGACCCAACTCTTCAGGACACTTCTGGACCTGTGGACTGTGCCAGGAAGGGCTGTTGGTGACACTGAAAGGACTGCGACTGCTGCCCTATTATGCTGACTTGTCCTCCTTGCCTAGGTAAGGAAGACTGGACTTGCATCTCTAAGCCCAGGACCCCAGAGTGACTCTAAGGACTAGTTGTCTGGCCTCCTGATCAGAAGCCTTGAGGACAGAATATGCTTCCAACAACCTTGAACCCAGCACATGGCCTCGCCGTTTGTAAGCCCTCCCAAGTGCTGCCACCCCAGTCCTGGACTGTTTGAAGTGGCCTGAAGGTGCTCTGCCAGCCCATCTTTGGATTCAGCAGAACCAACACATCTCCTCTGCGGTGCATTTTCTGCAGAACCGGCACCTAGCCTTTGCTGCTCGATGCAAGACTTTGCATCACAGCCCAACAGAACCACTGCAACACATCTCCACGCGAGAACACCGCATCCACTTCACTGCTCCCCAGAACCTTCGCTGTGCAACTCGTCTCACCTGGACCTTACATTGCCTCTGCTTCGTGACGCATCCTCACCGCTGGACTTCGCAAACAGGATTAAGGTACTGTGTTCAACAGACCTAAGTGGGTCCCTGGTGCCGACCGGTCGGCCTGAACTTTACTTTCTCGGTCTGGCGTGACCAGATAACCACAGTTGGCGCTTTGTGCTTTTTGGTTTAATTTTCACTGAAATCTTTAAACTTGCTTACCTCCAATTCTACCGATTGGATTTTGTTGTTTCAGCTGTTTAATTAAACTTAAACCGTAGGTTCTGATTATCAAAAAGAAGAGTCTTGATTTATTAACATGTACTCTACTTTTAGAAATTGGTGTGGGGTTTTTCTTGTGGTTTTCTCTTTATTACTCTTGGAGGCAATGTGTGAAGTATTTATGCAGCACTTCAAAGTTAAGCCTGACTATGCCCATCTACCAAATGGTTGAGCACAGGTTAATTTGGGGTTTGCTTGTGACTTCACCCTTACAAGGATTGTGGTTGATGCTTGAGTAGTGTTTCACTCTAACCCCCCCCACCCCACCCCCGTAACCCAATTTCTTTAACATTTATTTGAAAAAGGCACCTTTCTCAAGATGACGTCACGAAAATATATACATATTAACAATTTAAATGATATTTGGAAAAAATGAATATTGTAATATTTGCAAGCATGCTAAGACCTATATGAACTACAGTTTACTATAACTGATAAGTCTATCCAAGTTAAGATTTAAGACATTATGACAGCAACACACTTAAAATAATGAATTTACTGAAAAAAGTATAGGTAGGGTATTAAGGTTGACTTGCTGCAAAATGTGGTGCCATTTAGATCCATGATCAAAGAGTTTATTTTAAAATATTGAAATGCTTAACAGTAGCAGTATTGAAAAGTATAGCTAAACAATTCATCAACGTTAATTTCTACCACAGATGTATTTTAGTTAAAACGTTTCCAAGCACTTAAATTGACAATATCTTCAGTAAAAAAAAAAAAATTTAAATAAATCAAGTAGGTATACAAAATTAGGTAGTAATTAAAACCAACCTATTGTAAATAAGTGCAGTATTCAATAATGTAATATTCATTAAAAAAATTGACACTGCCACTCTAGTGACAGCCATGCAGGTTTATCCATACTTAGACAGGTTGGTGAGACGCTCTCTTGCAACGCTAGAACATAATCAAGGTAACCCAACTCCAGTAGCAATAGGGATTTACTGTCTGCATTTAAAAAATCACCCCCTCTTTCCATTACAGCAAAAGCTTTCATGTTGGCAACATTGAATACCCGCTCTAAATTCAAAGGGGATACTCTTATTTCATGAAATGATTCGCTTAAATCTGAAGTCTTCGGGAATTGTGATGAAGCTGTAGAATGATGACCTGCCTTCATCTGACATCACACACCTCATGTGTCAAGTACAAGAATGGATATCCAGCCAGTATTCATAAACCTTAAAGGGAGTTGTTGATAGTGTTGTCATAAGAAAGGTGCAAAAAGTGTTAGTGGCGGCATGTGCTTCGTACATCAACTAGGCGGTCATCTTGATGGCTTTGAGATCGGGCTCCTTGCTGATCAGTGCTAAAGTGCATATGCTCTCTGAGTAAATTGTTATTATGGATTGGTGTTTCCATGATTGGCTTATTTGATTTACTACCAAGTCCCTGTGTGCGCCCAGGCCCTGTAAATCAAATGCTGCTAGTGGGCCTGCAGCACTGATTGTGCCACCCACACAAGCAGCCTTGTAAAAGGTTCTCAGACCTGCCACGGCAGTGTCTGCGTGCAGTTTCTACTGCCATGTTGACCTGGCAAGTGCTCCCGGATGGAGTTTAGTATGCCTGAACTTAGAATATAAAAATGCATCTTTTAGTAAAGATGACTTTTATATTGTGTGTTTGAAAATACCACTTTTAGAAAGTGGGTATTTTCTTGCTTAGCCATCCTGTGTTCCTCCGCTGGTCTTGGATTGACTGTCTGGCTTTGGAGTGACAGGCTGGGGATGTGCAATATCTTCAGACAGCCACTGGGGGGGTGGAGGTGTCCTGCCTTTCCTGGATGAGTCTGGGCTGGGCTGAATAGACCTGGGCTGCATTTAGAGTAGGGGGGAGGAGATTTCCTTGCACCTGAATAGGCCTGGTCTGCCTCACACAATGCTGTCTCCACCTCCTGACAGGACCATGGAGGACAGAACTGGTTTCGACTGAGCACAGAGCCTCTCTGTCACAAGAGAACAAAGAGAAATTGAGTAGAAATATTGGGGCCCAGAACTTTAGAATACTTCTGGACTCAAGAGGAACCTCTGCCAAGGAGAAGAGCTGGGAAAGCTGAAGGAGAAGTACTGCCTTCTTGCGGTGTGCTGTCTGGGGTTGGCCTGCTGTGGCTGTTTCTGCCAAGGAGAGGACAAACTTTGCTGTGTATCCTGCTTGAAGATCTCCAAGGGCTTGAAGTAGAGCTTGCCTCCTGTTCTGAAGTCTCAGGGACACAAAGACTTTACCACTAGCTCCCCTGAACTTCCTTGCTGGGAGTTCTGACCTGCCAAGAGGTGCCTGTTCCTGTGTTGGGCCTCTGAAGGTTGTTCCTGCTGCTGGAAACTGAGAAAAGAAAAGCAACTAAAGAAGCGTGACTCATCCGCACCCGGTTCAGACCCAACACTGCTGTGCGACGAGAGTTCCCACGCATCACCATCGTACCGCTGAAGAAACCGACACAGTGCCTGCCCGTGGTTGGAGAAATCGCTTCACGCCGAGTCTTGTGCACTGATCTCCGAAGTCTGAGATCACCACACCAACTTCGGCGCAGGGCCCTGCTGTGCGACTGCAAGAACCAACGCATTGTGGGACCGCGGCTGGAGAGCAACGCAGTGCCGTTGCCGCCGCTGCATCGAGAACCGCTGCATCCCCGAAACCCCACTCATTGCCCTGGGGTGCCAAGTCTACAACAACGCCAGGGCCGCAGTAAGACACCAACGCATCACCTCCTCTTTAGTAAGGAACCGACTCATCCCATCCCCTGCATGGCAGTAAGCAATAGATGCATCACCTTCCCTGTGCATAAGGAACCGACGCATCACCTTCGCATAGGCTGTTTTTGTTTGATTTTGAAGCAAGGTACTTTGTGTTGAAAGTGTGGCATCTATAGTTTGCTATGGACAGAACTGTTTTTACCTTTTAAAAGTCATACCTTGATAACTGTATGTTGGATTTTTATCGTATTGGTCTTTGGTTTGATAAAGATTACTTATTATTCTAAACGGGTGTGGTGTCCATTTGTAGGGTTTTCACTGTATTACTGTATGTGTGCACAAATGCTTTGCACACTGCCTGAGATGAGCCTGTCTACTCTTGCCAAGCTACCAAGGGGGTGAGCAGGGGTTGTCTAAGGGCGTAACTCCCTTACCCTGACTAGAACCAAGGGTCCCTACTTGGAAAAAGGTGCAAACCATTGCCAACGAGAGACCCCTATCATTTCTAGCAAGCATATTTTTCTGAACCCAACCTCTAGATGCCAGAATAATGTATAGCATGTGAATCTACAAAAGCCTCAAGTGGAAAAACTATTGTTACAGATAAGTAACTTTTCTGATGGAGGCTTCTAACCAGATTCCTCACGTTTTGAGTACTTCCCCAAGCATAAGACTGGATCCGGAAACCTTTTCAGCAGTACCCCTGTGTGCCGGGAGGTGGCATCGGCGGCTCCATGTTGTCCTTGTGTCTGATGTGACGGCTGTGGGCCTATATAAATTCTACCCATGCCCACTAACATTTCCTTTCTTTCCGCACCAGTAGATGCAGATCTGGGGCTACCTCTCATGTCTTTGAGACTCTAAATTGTACTAATTTCTTCAGTGTGCAAGGAATTTGTCGACAAGTCTACAGGGTTTAAACCCAGTGGGGAATGTCGCAAATAAATGTCTGACCTGCATGTAGTTTGCTTGGGGTTGGACCAAGACTCTAAGGCCTGCAGTGATTGTTCTTGTGAACCTTGATGTACCCAAGAACATTCTAGATTGGGAAACTAAGCTCTTTGTGGCAAAGCACCACAAGTACCTACGCCAGGATCAGTTAAGGTCTAATGATGATTTTCAATCTCACTTCGAGGTCGCTCCTGTGACTGGTGGTCTTCACACTTTATCCTCTGGGAAATCCAAAAGGAAGCACAAGAAGTCCAAGCGGGACTCTGTTCTCTCCTTCCACACTCTGTCCCCTGAGAAGGCTGTGAGCCGCCTCCTTTCTGAGCTGCAACCATTTTTTTAATCCTCTGCTCCAATTTATTAAGGATCATACAGATACTCATTGGTACCTGGGTCTAACCGTGTTCTGGCCTGCCTTTGCATTAACAGATCAGCAGATTTCATTGTTCTGCTCCGGACTATCCTGCTTTCCTCCCTCAGCACTCCATTCCTGAATGCCTTTTCGTCCAGGTTTTGGTCAGCAGAATTAGTCCAACCCTTTTCCCAATACTCTTCCTTACAGTGAATCAAAGAGGACAAATATCTGGTAAAAGGGTTTTCTTTTCTACAAATTTGGCTCTTAGCTGCATGAAAGCCAGCTGCTTTTTAGGCCATTATTCTCATGACTTGTGAGACTCCGTGGCCCAAGTGTTGGCCATGATTCTGGAAGAAGCCCAAGTCCATTCGTTCTCAGGCCAGGCAAGATGGTTGTGATGCACCAAAGTTCACCATCCACAGCGGACTGGATACCATGAACTCCCATCGGTGGGGCTTCTGGCATTAGTGTGGCCATTCTCAGACACACGTCTTCCACACTCCCAGCCTGTTTAGAATGCCCTTGTCGGCACGCAGACATCCTGTCGGAGGCCTGTTCCATCACTTTCTGCCAGGGTCACAGGCAAGAACTTCATACAGGTAGGTCATGCCGATTGTTCAGCTGGGTTATGCTTTACCATTTCTCGAAACCCTGCTGCTCCTACCAGCATCCTAAGAATGGCTCACTGAGAACCATCTGTATCTTGAAGTAGAAAGTGCTGGCCCTTTTGACCAAAGGAGCCATAGAGTCCCAGCACCAGGAGTCGGTCGTGGTGGTCGTTCCGGCTGCTCCTGGTCCTGAAAAAGGACGTGAGCCTCAATCCCATATTAGATTATAACCCTCTCAATGCTGTCCTGAAAACCATACAAGTTCAAGATGCTCACCCTTGCCCGGTCATATCTGCCCTTGAACCTGCAGGTTAGATGGTAGTGCTGGACCTTCAGGGTGCTTATTTTCATATCCCCTGTCCTGCTGGCCAAGAGGCGTTACCTGCAGTTCATAGTAGGCCATGAGCATTTTCAGTTTGCTGTGCTCCACTTGGGTCCTACAAGCTCCCCTCAGGTGTACACAAAAGTGATGCTGTTAGCTGCAGCACATCTTCAGGGGTCTTGGTCTTCCTCTACGACAGGCTGTGGAAGGTGGGCTCTCAGCAGATGAGCGTCTCCCACCTCCAGTCTATGAAAACCTCCTAACATCGCTTGGGTTCACTGTCAAAGTGCAGAAGTAACACACTCCTTCAGACGCTCTCCTTCATTGGAGTCATTCTGGACACTGTGTAGTTTCGTGCCCATCCCCTGAACCAGGATTTTCGGGCTATAATCCTGACGTTTCAAAAACTGTTGTGGATCCCAGGGAGGATGACTTTGTGGCTTATGGGACTGATGTCATCGTGCTGGTCAAGCATGCCAGATGACACGTGGGCTCTAGATTGGAATCTGAAGTTCCAGGGAGGAAACAGCAACAGAGGGGTTCTAAATTTTGAGGAGCGTACAAAAGATCTGCAGTGGTGGCTGTGAGATATTAGTTGGATCAGCAGCAGACCCTTCACAATACCCAGTGCGCACAGTGACCATTGTATTGCTTATGGGTTGGGGAGGCCATCTGGTCCAGTTGGAGATTAGAGGCACCTGGTCTCCTGCAGAGGCCTGGCTCCATACCATCCATCAGGAGCTGAGGGCCATCTGCTCGGTGTCTAAAGCCTTCCTGCCCTCCATCAAAGGCAAGCTGGTGCAGGTGCTCACAGACAAATACCACTGCCACGTGGCACTGCAACAACCAGGATGCAAGTTTGAGGGCCCTGTGCCAGGAGGCTTTGCGTCTGGAATTGGCTAGACTGCTAAAGAATTTTTCAGGTGACTCGCAACCCAGAAAGTTCTCAGAACACCAGAGTGGACAAATTAAGCTGTCCACGCCATGCAGATCACGAATGTGTTACTTCCGGAGATGGTGCAGGGTATTTTCGCGAATGGGGATAGCCCAAGCTCGATCTCTTCGCAATAGCCTAGAATGCACAATGTTGGCACTTGCGCATGATGGAGTTTCCAAGGCATTTCTTGGAAACACGCCAGTGTAAAGTGTGACTCGTTCATGCCTTTGCTGCGATACCTCTCCTGCCAGAGTTCTGTAGATCTGGACAGACTGGGCCCAGTTCATCCTAGTGGCTCCTGGTTGGGAATGGATAGTATGGTATCCCGACCTCCTGGGCATCTGTCCTCAATGAGGCTGCCCCTTTGTAAGGATCTCCTGGTACAGCAGCAGGGCAAGGTCCTGCACCCTGGCCTGCGCAGCCTCCACGCCTGTAGATTGAGTGGCAACAGTTGAGTTCTTTTGACTTTCCCCCAGAAGTGGTTGATCTCATCTTGGCAGCAATGTTTTTGTTTTTTTTCTTCAAAAAATGTGCACAGTAGCATACGACTCCATAGATCAGGTGACCTGAATTAGTGTAGAAGCACTACCATAAGCAGCTGGGCGCCCATCTGGGGCTTAAGTATCCAGATAAAGACCTCATTAAGCCGTAAAATCAAACGCCTTGACATAAGGTCCCCATATACGTTAGTTACTCATTTCTTCCCCCAAAGGACCATTTATGAAACTTTTTAATGTGAATAATCGCAGTAGTAAGAGGAATAATGAATCCACAACTGTTCACATCCTGGATGAATACTTTGAACAGGATAATGTAAATTGCCCTTTACTTGTTGCAGGGGATTTCAAGGAAACCTTTGAACCCCCGAACACTATTTAAATTCTAATGTGAGAGGAGGATGAGGAATGGGATATCATTAAGTTAATGCCCCAACTACGAAGAAAGTGATCTGCAGCGGTACTACAAATAGTATTGTTTGCTCTCTTGCATGGTCTTCGGGCTTGTAATGGACGTTCTGTATCTGATTGTGCAACAATACACACAATCAAAGGGCAAAAATCGATCTTAGATTTACGCTTCTGGCACAATGAGTGATATGACTGTGACCACAATGCCCGTTCCCTTATTCTAAAGAACAACCTGCTTGTCGATCTTTCGGACCAGCATGCCTCAGAAGCACCAATTAAGCGAAATAAACGATGCATTTTGAAACCGGACATATACACCAGTGACTAAGTATTCATTGTGTTAATGACTAATGTATGATCTTTTCCCACAATATACCATACTTTTGTTTACTTGCATTTTGCCCAGGTATTGTGGGGTCACTAGAGCAACCGCCTAGATATTTATATATGGTCCGTCAAAAGGGCATTTTGCCCACTCGGTCCTTCAGTACTTTCTGGTGTGGCCCATTTCATGGACTCACTACCTCAGAGGTATTGCTTGGGTATCTAGTCAAAAGGTGAGGAATCTGCGGTTAGAAGTCTATCAGAAGATGTAGTTACTTACCTGCGGTAACACTGTTTCTACTAGAGACTATCTAACCGTGTATTCTTCACCGACCCTCCCTCCTCCCTGTTCCGTGAACTGGTATTTTAACATAAAAGATCCCAATCTAGGAGTCGGCACACCTGTCATGACTTTGCAACTGTGGGTGCAGAAGTGTCAAAAAAACTCAGCGCATGTGGGTGGCGCTTATAGACCACCGGACATCACGGCGACATTGATGCAGAGTCGCCAGCACAGTGGTATTGCTGAAAAAGTAATCCAGGTCCAGTCTGTCTCCTGGGGAAGCATTAAAAAAGTAAGGGATCTGTGGATGTACCAGAAAGAGCATTATCAAAGGTAAGTAACTTGACCATTATCATTAATGGTATTGGACCTATGTGATAGTCAAGGTGAAGCATACACCGTAATGGGTTTGTTTTAGTACCTTTTGAAAGGTCCATTGATCATGTCACCAGCGAGAGCGCGTTAGTTTCAGAATTAATCCTTTATTTCCTTTACTAGTATACTATACAAATTACTGTTAGCATCTCTACATAGGTAAATAGCAGATTATTACATTTACACTGGACAATCTTTCTCGATTAGGCATTCTCCCATCACAGAAAAGTGTATATGTAGTTGTTTGCTGCCAAAATGATTTCAAAATTATATTCAAACAAAGTTAAATTGGGAGCTCTACTGAAATATTGTGTAATGAGTACTGCAATTCAAGCACTGCCTTGCTTTGTGTTGCATAAGGATGAGCTGTTGTGGTGAAAAAGGTAAATTTGTTGCTATTCCAACAAGTTGCTGTGTGTTGCATGTGAGTGAAGATGTAGCCGAGGTGTAAAGTCTCCTTGTTAGCCTATCTTTTATTGTATATTGCTTCAGAACCCACTTGTTAATTTTATTTTATTTTTTCAGGTGATTGATATCTCAATGATTTTGGCTGAAGCAATCCGAAGAACGCACAATGGAGAATCTGTGTCCTACCTTTTTAGTCACGTCCCATTATAACCAAAGGAGACTGTATCTTCCCTACCATCTGCTGAAGTAGCCTTGTGACTGTAACTTTGTACTTTTCTCAATACTTTCAGAAAGATACTTTTGTCGTATTAGGACTATTTGGTTTGAGTACTTCTAACGTCTCTCCTTTTGAGTACCTTTATTGCCAGGGATAAATATAAAGGGTGGGGGAAGAGGGGAGGTTAGTCCAGGTTAGGTAGCCTCATTCTCATTTTTTAGGCAAGGCAAACAAGCGCCTATCTCTTAACTCTCATTTAAGTAACAGATGCAGTGAGAATACATTTGATTGTCTATTTTGTGCAATTGCCTGCAAATCTGAGACAATTTTATTGTTCCTTTTTGATAAATGGGTTGTTAGTTGTGTAGAGCAAGGTGAGTCTTAAGAGGGAGAAAAAATGAATGGAGAAATTGGACAATTCATGCTGCTTATATTCCAGGAGACATCTTTTTAGAATGTCTTGTCTGTCCCATGGGTGGATTACTGGTTTTTGATTTACATTATATTTTTAGGCTTGTTCACTTCCACACAACTTGTTCCAGGGGGTTCCCAGTGGTCTGTTCCTGCACTTTTCTGATCCCAGTAATACTGGAAATCTACTCAGGGGATTGTGGCATTTGTTTCTTTGTAGTAATCTTCATCCTATCATCTCATTGATTGTTTTTATTTTAGATTAACTAAACGTGCTAGTCTTAGCTTGAAATGGTCCATTGAGGAAGCTTCTGGTCTTGATATTGCCATAGGTAGGCAATGAGTCATTGCTGTGGAAACCAATTTGAGGGACCCCTTTAGGAACTGCTCTTTTTGAGAGTAAATAGTTTTGACTGGAAGGGCTATTTACACCCTTTGGGGACCAAACCATCATGGGCATGTTCCTGCTAGCCTTGGTAAAAAATGTTAAGACACAAGTTAGAAAAATAGAACTGTGATCAGTTAAAGGTTCACATGTATCATGTTTATTAAAACACAATATACTAGACTTTCATCAGTTGAGCTTAGTTTGTCAAGCGCACATGAATCTGCATAAAGAAACCCTCAGTAACCCAACAAGCTTGTCGTCACTTGTAGCAGTATTTGAGCTTTCAAAGGAACTAATTATATGTATGTTCTTTAAATACCAAAGCTAGGTCAAATAAAGAGAGGATAATCAATATACCAAACCCCTTTTTCCCTGTTCTGTTGTTGGAAGCAAATTTACAGTTTCAATAAATATTTTTCTTTTATTTTTGCATTCTGGTTTTCTGTTACTGATTACTTTTAAACTTCTTTAGTGCTGTGCTCAAGCATGCTAAATAATAAACTCTGTGGTCATGCCTTTGATAAGTTTGATTACCGTTCTGATATTTTTGACTCTTGCATCTGATAATGTAATAGGAACTTGTAGTATCAGTTTGAGACTTCAAGCAAATTGTAAATTCTCTTTACAATGGATATCCTGGTTGTCTCTATGTGCGGCCACACCACCTCTAATGCAATTCTCCCTCTTTGCTTCCTCTATCTTGCATAACATTTTTTTTTTTTACTTTTTCATTTTTCTCATTCTTATGAGGTTTTAATAAGTATAAAAAAAGGACTACATTCATAGACTTTATGAATTCAATATAATCAATACTGAAGCAGTTCTACTTTAGTCATGGAAACTTTCTAGTTATGGCCTTGTGCTATTGTCTATAAATTAGTCATAGAGAGTGTAAACTAAAGTTATACAGCACAGAGCTGCCTAGTTGTGTTGCAAAGAGAACTATTATAATGCAGTATTCCTTACAATTTTTCCATCAACTGTGCCTCCATCTGCAGCTGCAACAGCCAACCAAAGCAACCCCCTTTCTATTTCAGAGACTCTCTTGCTCATATCCTGGGGGACAGCTGAGTAGATGAGTAATGAAAAATTAGATCTTCCCTTTGTTAAACCCCTTTTTAAAAAGGGTGAACATAAGTGTAGGATGTGAAGTGTTGGAGATTTTGGTGCCTCTTACTGCTGCCCTGGTAAGAGGAGATTGGTTCGCTTCTAACAAGTGTTTTACACTCCTGAATTTGTTGAAGTAATGTATGGTTTTGCAGGATGAATAGTTTCTGGATTCACATTTAGTGCATCATTCGGACTACCTGGGAAATGTGGCCTGTTAACAAGGATATTGCATATGTAATTGAACTGTTCTGAAGGTTGCCACTTGTAAATCAGTTTGCAGATTTGCAAAAATACCATTTCTAAACACTGTACTGGGGTATAAAAAGGATAACTGTGCATGCATAATAAACTACATGGAGAGCATTATTATCTCTGTAGCTAAAGCTGAGGCAGCACCTCATAAAAAAAAAAAAAACATTTTTCTCATAGAAAAACACATTTTTGGACCTAATCAAGGGCTCTTCCTCCACAATCTGCAGCAAACTTTGGAAAAACAGAACACTAATTTCAAACGTTGAACCTGCTTGTTTGGAACTTATTGGTCGGGGAAAAGAATAGAAAAGAGTTAGTTAACATAGTACTTAACATAGGAAATAGGATGTAAAAATAAAATACTGCTGAACGTAAGTACACCAATTTGTACAGACATGTAAAGGCTAAATCAGTCAATATGTAATTTGCTGTATTTTTGATCTGCTGCTTGAAATTCTAACCCAAGCGATTCCACAGAATCTTGACTTTTATAGGCATGCAAGCCTTGAACACACTTTCCCTAGATTTAGACCAGTCCAAACTCACTTAATTTCAATGCATTTCCTCACATCCTCAGCATCTTGCACATACAATCATTTAATACCCCTCCCCCATTGCTTACTGATGAAAATCCGACAAATTTTGCATCATTCTTCTCTAAGATATCCACCATTGCGGGCACCCTAACTTCATTATCCATCATTCTGAGCACACTCCAACCCCACTCTGCTGCTTCTGTATTTTTCATATTTTACTTCACCTATGGAGTCAGTCCGAGGTTCTTTTTATCCACATCATCTCACTTGCCAATATAATCTCTTTTGACTTGTTCTACTGTCTTCACCTTCGTGACACACAATGTTACCAACTCTCTCTCCTTGCTTCGGATTACAAATATGACTGCCCCACTGCCATAATCCACAGGTCTGTTATACTGAACTCCTCAAAGCTAAGGTCCTTCACCTCCCTAACTTCTGCCTTTGTCCCTCCATTTAGTTCTATCCACTTCCCCATCCTTTCCCTCAGCCTGAATTTCTGCTCCTTGAGTAGAAATATTTGTGCAATTTTCAATAGTTGAATGCACATGCAATCATATCCCTATCACTGACCATGGCAAGCTACCAAGTGTTAAACCTAACAAATATGCCCATGTCTCCTATTATAAACTGCTAAGACACTGACCAATTCCCTGGTACTTAATAACTTGGATTATTGCAACTACCTGCTTGTGAGATTGCCTCAATATTTTCTGTCTACACGGCATGGGTCTTAACATTGCAACCAGAACTATATTCGACATGGCCATGCACATACCCCCACTCCCTTTTACCGCAACACTGTGTGGCTCTACTACAATTTGGTGCACATACATGATAATAAATCTGTTTAAACTTGTCCACATCACTTCCCTAGCTTGCCAGAATTGTGACCTGCTGAATGTCCACTAGGAATTTCTGATCCACCAGCAAGGACTTAGTGGTCCTGCTGAATCCATCATGTGTATTGTCCCTATTCTGAAGTCTCTACCTATTAGGTTCTGTTCACCTAAATCCAACTGCCCCGATGGTGAAGATTGGTCCTCGCTTGGTAAGTTCAAATCCATCTTGTAGTGCCATTTGGTGCAATCAGAATGAAAGATCTAGTAAAGCAATATATAGACATTTTTCATAAAATTGCACCATGTAACTTGACCAAACGTTGTTTAGATCGAGCTTTCGAGATCTCTTGTATATACTTTAGTATATACTTATGTGTATGTACTTTGTGGGCTCTGGAGATCAGTCCTAGGACTTGTCTGCTTCCGCTTAGGGACTTTTTTTTCTGTTCAACTGCCTCTATTTAACTCTTAATCAAAAATGACCAGTAGAGGTCAGTAAAATACCAGAATTGCTTTCTGCTTGTTCAACGGCCTCTATTTAACTGTCTTGATAGAAAACAACCAGTAGAGGTCAGTAAAATACCAGAATTGCTTTCGGCTGAGGGACTTTCTTTTTAAAATTTTTCTGGCACCTGCCTCTATTTAACTTTCTCGATAGAAACCGACCAGCAGAGGTCAGTAAAATACCAGAATCACTTTAGCATTCTCTAGATTTTAGTCCATAGAAATTTTCTTCCACGAGCACCCGTAGACAATATTTTTTTTACATCTTGTATTTTCAGTGATATGACCACCCAATGCCCTGATTTTATATTAAAAACAGCTTTGGGCTACCATTTCCCACTGAAAGGCAATATTTCTCTCCATGTGATCCCATACCTGGTGTGTCACGCAGTTTGGTGCTTACTTTCCCTCCATGTTAAAGAACAGTAGATGTTTCAGCACCCAGGCTAATGTGCCTCATACCTAAATACATACATGGTCCCAAAGGCGAGACCGATTGCATTGCAAATGCTTGTTTTGTTTTTGCATTCTATCCATTACGAAAGGCATTCACTCTGGTTTGAGTTATCCAGACTTCATTCGTGCTAAGATATATGCTGCTATTCTCTTTGTATGAGATTTGTTCAAAACCGCTGCCACTCACAAAATGAACAAGCATTGGCATAGCCAATAGGTCTCGCCTTTGGGACCTTATAAGTGTTTAGTTATCCAGCACAATATCCTTGGTGCAACAATATCAAGTGTTGCATGGCTAAACACTTATAAGGTCCCAAAGGCGAGACCTTGTTCCGTGTCAATACAAATTTATAGAGACCCACTGTACGCAGACACAGTCAGCTGCAGGCTTCAGAGTGGAATCTGCAGATCTGTTGTTAGTGAAGAGTAAACACCAAGTGACGCCCTTCCATATAAGGAGTGCGCACGTTACGTCAGTTTTATAAATACAACCGCCGCTGACGTAGTGTACATCACTTGCCAATCATAGTGTATGTGCGTGTTTGCTTGTTGTATGTATGAGTACTTTCATGTTTATGTACATACACATAATAGGTGCGTGCTCACATATGTTGGTGTGTGATAGAGAGATGTATACGGATATGTGTATTTATATATCTACATCTATCTATATATATATTTATATATATATATGCACACATACATATTCACAAACATATATTGACATGAATGTTTGTGTATGTGTACATATACCCATATGTATTTATGTCACATATTTGTATGTTTCTAAAATATGTACGGTGCACTAACATTGTGCATAAAAGACGTGTTTGCATTCTATTTTAGTACATTACGTGTAGCCATGTACACACACACACACATAGTTTGATGAGCGCCATATACTGACAGATGCTAAACTATAAATGAATGTAAAAAAACGAAGCATCGCATTTAAACGATATTTACAGGTGCTTATTAACATATACGCAGAAGCGTCTAATCGAACAATAAGAATGATCGGGAAAACACGGATGGCCAAAAATGTTTTGTACCACATTAATTGAAGCCATGCAAGGAAACATCTTCAAATCAGCAAACTGTTTAATGTTCCTGTCCTCAGCTCCTTAATAACAAACTGTGGATCAAAAGCGCTCATCTTCAGTAAGAGCGGCCTTGGCAGTATATGAACAATATATCGCTTAGTTTGCGGCAGTGTGTCCTTCATGTGCGTGTGTTCACGAGATGCAAGGACGTTCGCTCTGTTTACTTCTCTGGGTTTGAGGGTTTGCGCGAGCACTGTGCCCTATTTTTTTATTCCCGCCTTTGATGCGTTGGTAACATTTAATTTATTGGCGCCTATTAATTTTTAACCACAGAACTGCGGACGGAGTCGTGGAGAACGTTCGGGCTTAAAGGCTCCGCAGAGACAACCACAGGGGTGCGCCACACACTCTTTCAGCCTTTCAGCTGCTTCAGAAGGCGAAGCTTTTCCGGTAAACAATGGAACATGCTCACCTGAAGTAGTGAGGCGGGGTACGGGATATGGAGTTTGAGAACTCAGGAACCACCCATTCGATTCTTGGTGTCAGCTAAACATCTTGTGATTCTGGGCAAATCACTTAATCTCCACGTGCCTAAAACCCTTGTTTAATGTATCTGGTGCTCACGCTCCAATAGCCCCGGGACCAGTTCGCTCAATATAAAACTACAAAAATGAACTAAAAATGGGATCAATACATTCAGTGCTGCCCATGTTTTTTAGTACCTTCTCTGCTTCCGTTGAGACGTGTAGAAATAGTCACCAGTGCGTAGCCACGAGACCCCATGTGCAAAGGAAACCTAGAATATGCGCGAAGAGTGGCCAATCGCCAGGGAAACTCCGGCGAAATATATGGAGTGTATGTGATAAAAGAAGGAGGAAACTGCAGCCCTTTTTATCCAGCCTGTGAATAGTATCATAACAAACAGCACACATCATTTCGTCGTTCATTTGCGCTAAGAGTAGGGATTGGCTCAATTTGGGAACTGTATAAACTGAAAGTGCTCAATTTGGGCAATATAAAAAATGAAATGAAAAAAAAGATCACTAACTGAACTAGGAAGAACTGATTATTGACTAATTCACTAACATTCCCGTCGGACTACCTAAATGTTTCACTCACTCCCTCCCTCATCCCGCTGCTCACAATTCCCCTGTTCACATATTCCGATGCACATTATTTTGCCAGGGATCGCAGAATCCTTATAATACAACGAACAAACTGGTGTCGGTATTAGTGTCCCAAATAAAATGATAATTTAAGAAAACTTACAACAAAAAAACTCAAGAAGCCCAGTGTGTTTAGTGTCAAAAATCGTAATACTGATTTAGACACCCAAGTACGCTTTTTGGTATGTCACAAACCAATCCACTTCTCCGAATCCTAGAGAGGGTAGCAATATTATAGTCACACACCAAGCAGGTTATATTCACTTTGCTTCATTCTTTCACCTCTTTAAAGCGCATGTCCATGTTTTATAACCATTAGGCAACTTGTGCTGGGGCTTGATCGGGACACACGTGAACTGTGAGGCACAATCACCAGTATACGACCAGTCAGCAGCCTCTCCGGTCTCTGCAGAAAGGAGAGGCGAGGGCGGGCGTCAGCGGGGTTTGCTTAACGAAGCCTCCTGGGATCTCCTCACCAAAGCACCGACACCCCTTCCTGCATCTCACCCTACAACGTGCCTGCAGCGCAGAGTGTACCTGTCGAGGATCAGACGGACTGTCTGCTTCATCTCACCTCGCAGGAAAACAAAGCATCCACTGCAAGTGTCTGTAAACAGAGGGCCCGGGCTCATCAATCAATAAATAGCACGTTCGAGCCAGCTGAGGAAGTGCCTTCAAGTGACGAGTACATGCTACGCTCGCGCACTCACGCGCCCTCTCTGATGTGACGTCCGCGATAACGCGACTGGGGTACACGCCGAAACGTCCGGAGCTGTGTGCGAGCGTGAGGTGAGATTTCCAAAGCCCTTACATAAAGTCTTCGCCAGAACAGCGCATGGCTCGACGTAGGGGGGCGGGGGGGGCCCGAGAGCAGGCAGCGTTTCCCTTGCGGGAGCGAGCGCAATAATTGCTAACATATGGTGCTGCTCGCTCCCGCAAGTGAATCGCCAAACGTGCACGCGTTGCCATTGAAGGCAATGGAACGCGTGCACGTTTTTGGCTGAAAAGCCGAAGCGATTCCAAAAGGTCTTTTTGCCTTTGCAGCGCATGCGCGCTGCGTAGGCGAGATCTAAAAATGTGAGTGGTTGTTGGGCATTCACCAGTTGAGTATTTTTCAGCAAACATTTTTTCTGCTCTTCTCCTATTTTTGCTGAAATTTGTTTTTGTTGTCTTAGACCTACTCTGTGCACTTTACCACTGCTTACTGGTGCTAACGTGCTTGTACTCACTCCTTAAACATGGTACAATTGGCGTATACCTGATTGGCAAATTTAATGCACTTATAAGTCCCTAGTAAAGTGTTCAGCAATGTACCCAGGGCCTGTATATTAAATGCTACCAGTGGGCCTGCAGCACTGATTGTGCCACCTACTTTAGTAGCCCTTTAAACATGTCTGAAGTCTGCCATTGCAGCCTGTGTGCAGTTTTCAAACTGCCATTTCTAGCTGGCAAAATAAACCTCTTTCCGGCCCCAAACCTTCCTTTTAATACATGTCACCCCTAGGGTAGGCCCTGGACAGTCCAGAGGGGTGGTGTTCAGTGTATTTAAAAAGTTGGACATGTACTCTTAAATTCTACAAGCCCTGGTAGGGAAAAACTCCTAAATACATTTTTCACTACTATGAGGCCTACCTCTCCTGTAGAATAAAATTGGATTACTATATTTATTTCAAAAGTGATAACTTTTGTGTGGTAACAGGTAGCAATGTCATGTTTGGTCTCTAAAGAATTGGAATTTAAATTCCTCTTTAATGGTAAAGTTGGATTTTACTTGTTGTTTACTTGAACACAGTGGTATTCTAAGCAGGATATATTATTTTAATGCCCTTCTGCTAGGAGCACCGAAATTGTGTTATATAGACTACGCATAGTCCAGGTCTCTGCTGACAAATTGGCCTTTAACAAACCAAGGAGATGGTCCGCTTCTAATGCACTGAAGGATCTTCATTGGTTACCGTTGCAACAAAGAATAGTTTTTAAATCCGTGTATAGTTTTTAAAGCACTTCAAGGCCATGGCCCAGTGCCCCTGCAAAACGGAATAAAAAGATACTCCCCAGGGAGATCCCTTTCCGCTACAACAGCTAATTTTGTCTGTATTCCTAAATTCAGGGAGACACAGGAAGGTGGGCGAGCTTTTATGATCAGAGAAGCCCAGCTTTGGAATCTGTTACCTGCCTCCCTCAGATACCAGTCTGATCTTTTGCACTTTATAAAAGCCCTGAAAACCTGGCTCTTCCCTAAATAATTCCCTTTTACATCTTAGCTCCTTTTAGCTGCAGCAGTCTTCCTTTTTAGTCCCGGTAGAACTGTTTTTTTTGTTTCAACAGTTCAGTACAAAGAAATATCGGACAACACATAGCTTGGCATAGTCAACATTTAACAATGCGATGCGTTCATGGATTTCTTAATCATCTTCCGCCAAGATATGAATACAGCAAACACAAGGAGATGATGGACGGAGCGCTGAAACTCTTCAGACATTCGCCCCCAGTCACAGATCTGGGATGAATCCTTCATCGTTCTTTAGCTCACTTCGCCACCCCAGTTCAGACCCAGCTATATGCAAATCAATCTTGAGCCTGTGCCTCATGGGAACAGGCCAGCCCGAACTGCCACGCCACGTCTTCCCTGGACCAGAAACAAGCATCCTGGGACCGGTTTCGGGGTAACACCCCTCATCACCCAGGCTAGCCTAAATCCAGTAGCAAAGTGAGCTAGGGGACCCTTGACTGGGCATGCCCTGCCAACTTACGGCGAACAAAGCAAACCTGAGATGATGGATTCAACCCAGATCTGTGACTGGAGGTGTGTCTGAAAAGTTTCAGCGCTCCGTCCATCATCTCCTTGTGTTTGCTTTGTTTGCCCTACGTTGGCAGGGTATGCCCAGACATGGGTCCCTTGATCACTTTGCCACTGGATTCAAGCTAGCCTGGCTGATGAGGGGTGTTACCCCAAAACCGGTCCCAGGATGCATGTTTCTGGGCCTGTTTGCGAACAAACAAGACACAGCGATCCATAAAGGAGATTGCAATGCGCTAGAAAGCGATTGCAGATTTAGTCATTTAGGAAAGGACTATCCGCAGAGGCCGGGGACTCCAGAGGAGGCCCCCTATCCTTAGTGATGTGTTTGGCAAATTTCAAAGCTGCCTTGGCATTTGTGAAGAAATGTTGCTTGCCTTCCCAGGTGTCCTTCAGGCAAGCCAGATGGATCAAAGCGCATAGGATCTCTGCCTTTTAGAGCATCTTTTTGGTTGGAAGAAAAGCTCAACGGGCCGCCTTCACCCCCACCATGAAATCGGGGTAAAAAGACGTTATTTCCTTGGAATTGTATTGACCCCCCCCATTCTCTAGCCAAGCGCAGGACCACATCACTGTGCCTATAGTTTAACAGTTGTGCCGCTATAGGTCTGGCAGGTGCCCCAAGAGGGAGGGGGGGGGTCTAGGCCCCAACGAGCGATGAGCACACTCCACAATAAACACAGCAGACAAGTTGTCAGCATGGAGCAGGAGTTCAACATAATCTCCATCTTAAGGATGTTGATGGATTCTGGAACTCCAATAATCTTAAGATTGTAGAGGCGCGAGCACGCCTTGAGATCCTTATTCTTTGCCCGAATCACTTCCAGCACTTTGTCCATTTTGAGTAATTGTTCCCTAGTGTTAGAAATGGGGGTCTCTAGTTCGCAGAGGTAGGTACCTTTGTCAAGTAGGGACCCTTCTTCCAAGTCAGGATAAGGGAGTTACACTCCTAAAATAACCCCTGCTCACCCCCTTGGTAGCTTGGCATGAGCAGTCAGGCTTATCTTAGAGGCAGTGTGTAAAGCATTTGCACATAACCACCAGTAATACAGTGTAAGCACTACAAAAGGACACCACACCAGTTTAGAAAAATATCCAATATTTTTATATACTTAAGACAAGACCAAAAACGATTAAAAATCCACAATACAGTACGTAGAAATCTTCAGTTATCAAAATAACCTTGAAAAACAGTTCCTTGAAGTAGATAGCTCCCTCTGGGGCTATCACGGCGTCATGAACAAACAAATCCAAACAGTTCTGGCTGACCGCAGCGTCGCGGGCCAGCTATTTTGTCTGGAAGACCCACAAAACAATACCTTTAGAAATGCAGGGCGTCGGCAACCTCTCGTTGAGCTCCGAAAGAACGGCGTCCGCAGGTGTCGGTTCCGGAGGTCGGTGCAGGAGTCGTCAAGCCCTTGAAGTCGCACGCGTTGCAGATCGAACTCCTTGCGGTTGAAGTCAGGAGCGCTGGCAGGTGTTGGGTGCTGAGGTGCGAAGTGCAGCGGTGCGGTGTCCTCAGGTCGCGGTGCGAGCAGCAGCTCGGTGATGGCGTCGGTGAGACCAGGGTCGTGGTGCGAAGTAATGCGGTGCTGTCAGGTCACGGTGCAAGCAGCGGCGTTTTGTGCTGAAGCGCTGTCGGCTGACGAACTGGAGTCGATGTCGTCAGTAGGCCAAGGCTGCGGTGCGGGATGAGGGCGGTGCATCGTGTAACCTTACGAGCAGTGCCCTCAAACCACGGTGATGTGGAGCGGCGTCATCTAGGATACCGCGGCATCGTGAAGCGAGGCGTGCGGTGCCCACAGGTCGCAGTGCGAGCAGCGGCTCGGTGGCGGCGTCAGCAGGCGTAGTCAGTGAGACCAGGGTCGCATTGCGGCGGTGCCCTCTGCGGTGCCTTCAGGACACTGAGTCGGCAGCGGCATCGTAGACTGTGTCGGGTTGCTTTTTCTTCTGTTGCAGCACAAAACACACAGTTCCCAGTGCTGAGGGCAGAAGAACTTTAAGTCTTTGCTGTTCCTGAGACTTCTTGAACAAGGGGCAAGCTCTACCTCGAGCCCTTGGAGAAACTCACAAAAATAGATTGCAGAAAGTTCAGTCCAGTCCTTTCACTGCCCAAGACAGAAGCCACCACTGCAGGCCAACACAGCAAAGCACACAGCAAAGTGGTAGTTCCTCCTCACAGCTTCTCCAGCTCTTCTTCTTGGCAGTCTTCTTGGTCCAAATGAGTTCTAAAGTTCAGGGCTTTGGGCCTCACTTTTTATAGCCCAAAATCCTTTGTGCTCTCAGGCAGAGAGTGTCTGTGCCCAGCCAGAACCAGTTCTGCCCTCTCTGGTGTGGCTTCCTGGCAGGAGGTGGAGACTGCATTGTCAGAGGTAGACCAGGCCCATTCAGGTGAAAGGAAATCTCCTCCCCCTACTCTAAATGCAGCCCAGGTCTATTCAGCCCTTTCCTGACCCACCTAGACTATCTGTAGCCACTGCTGCTCCCCAGCCCCTGTCATCCAAAACCCAGACTGTCAATCCACAAACCCAGCAGAGGCCTGCTGGATGGCTGAGCAAGAAAATAACCTACTTTCTAAAAGTGGTATTTTCAAACACAATGTAAAAATCACCTTCACTAAAAGATGCATTTTTAGATTCTGAGTTCAGACATACTAAACTTATTTTTCTACCTAGTTCCTAGGGCCAGTTATGTTTATAAGATGTTATAAACAAACTCCCCATTCTGTGCTATGGGAACAGGTAGCCTTGCAATAGTGAAAAACGAAATTGGCAGTAATTCACATTCAGGACATGCCACACACACCAGGGCATGTCCTACCTTTCACATACACTGCACCCTGCCCACAGGGGTACCTTGGGTCTACCTTAGGGGTGACTGACATGTAAGGGAAGGTTTGGGCTTGGCAAGTGAGTGCACTTTCCAAGTCGACATGGCAGTACCAGACTGCACAAAGGCTCTGCAATGGCAGGCCAGAGTTTCATTTACAGGCTGTTTGTGTGGTTGGCACAATCCAGTGCTGCAGCCCACTAGCAGCATTTGATTTACAGGCCTTGGCACACTCGGTGCACTTTACTAGGGACTGACAAGTAAATCAAATATGCCAATCATGGAAACACCAATCCATAACACATTTTCCAACAGTTGCACTTGCACTTTACCACTGATCAGCAGTGAGAAAAGTGCGCAGAGACACTAAGCCAGCAAAAACAGAGTCAAAACCGGGAGGTCAGAAAGCAAAAACTCAGGGGAAACACGCCAAAAGATGCCAAGTCTAACACTGAGCTTCTGTGTAAGTCATCTGCATCAGATATCCATTCTAGTTGGTCGATGCTGTCATCGTGTCTATCCACTCTGCTTTACCTGATCCAGCTAGACAGTGAAAGTGTCTAGTTTTGCGTCTGTTTCTGAGGCTTTAACGTACCTCTACCAAAATTTCTCTGAAGTCATTGTCCTGCTGTGAGAGCACATCATACCGCACAGGGAACTTCTTCGAGCCCCTGTTGCCTTGTCTAGTGCTCCGTCTGCTCTCAAACTGTAGTTTCATCTGCTTGGCATCACTTTTCCCCATAATGGTTATGATCCGGCGACACCCTTAAGCACTGATATCAACCAGTTTCTATGGTAGGGCGGGCCACGACGACAAGAGGCAGACAGGATCTACAATGCTTGTCCAGGGGGCTACGTATGACACCTCATCACCGGGAGCACGGCCAGGCCAGAAATCCAACTGGGCTGCCGCTCACCTGACCATCGAGGGGTCCCCCAGACTGCAGAGCGAGAGCCGAAACAGGCAGCAGAACACCTCTTGTTGGAGTTCTGCCGGCACAGACAGATGGACCGCCCCACTCACACCAGGCCCCCGTCTTTCGTATAGTGCAAAGAAATGTTCTTAGGGGCATTGAAATACAGCTCTCTCAGTGAGGAGCCCAAATGGTCAAGGAGAGTGGACGAGAGGCCAGGCACCCACTGCCGCCGATACAGTCCCACAGTCAGGCCGCCCTGCCAGAAAGTCTGGGAAGGCCTGATGCACAAATGGAGGAGGCGGGGCACCCAAGCACACCGCGGGCCCCATGTCCAACCCACCTCCAGGGTATCGGCACCCAAATCACGGTCCCACCGCAGGCTCACCGCAGCTACCCCATTGTTCAGCCTGCCGCAGTCGTGTCAGGAGATGTAGTCCCATGCCGGCACACTGCGCTGTCCCCGGGCAGGGCAATCTGACAGGCAGATATGTGGGAGCTGGTCTTCGCTATGTGCCTCCTCCCCTGTGGCGTTCTGATCAGTACCAGGTCCTCGGTGCTCTTTGTTGACACGAGACCCCTGGCCACGGTGCAGCCACTGCCGCAGAGCTGTCCTCTCCCGAGGCCACCCAGCCTCACCTGTGCGGCCTCTCGATCACTCCTGCCTGCGGCCTCAAGGCCACGCACAGGCCTGATGCGCGGCGGCCGAGCTGTCTCCCGCCACTGCCTCGTTGTGTGGTCGGGAGACTGCACACAGCCTTCCGCTCGCTCACTTTTGTGCCACAGCGGCTCAAGTCTCTAAGGGACCCTATATTTACAGGTCTGTCATCTCAATTATGCCGGATTCTTAACGAATAGTGGACTCGGCTGTTGGGGCTGGCTCACTGCGCAGCCATTTCGCAGCCCAGCCAAGCTCTGCCCCCTGTCCCAGTAGAGCTTTAGCGCCAGGATACCAGTATGGTGACAGTGCGCTCTATAAATATTTTAAATGCATAAATAAGCCAAAATTCTGAATGTCACTTGTAGAAAGCTGACATTTTCTTATCCTAACCATTTGGTACCTGCAGCCTGTGTCCTGGGTCACATGCATGAACAGTTGCCATTTGTCTCACTGTCTGGAAGGAATGCACAAAGGGCGGGGGGGCTAGGTGTTGACAAGATGGGCCAACTTGCTAGGATGCGTGGGGCAGAGCTGTTCCTGGCCCTCTTAAATCTCAAGTGTTGCCGCGGCACACTTAAGAACTTTACACTTGCCTTTTGTCACCCCTAACCCCTTGGAGCCCGGGCAGGGAGAATGGAACTTCCACAACTATCTGCGGGGGTGAAAACGCCAGAAGCTTCTTCACTTCAAAGCCTGCACCCCACTCTTCAGTTTGCTCAGACCACTCCTCAGTTCACTCCTGGACCTGCGGAGGACACTCCGAAGGTCTGCCCTGCACTTCAAAGAACTGCCCTGCTGCTTGAGACCTGCTTTTTGAGTGTCCTGCTGCGTGAAACCTACCTGAACCCTCAGAGCTTGAACCCAGGATTGCCAGAGTAATTCCAATGGCAGGTTGGCTTGCCTCCTATTCTGAGCTACAGGGACTCAAAAGCTTCTATAAATTGAACCCTGCACCAGGACCCTGTCTGAAGTGAGTTTTACCATCCAAGTGGTGCCCACCCGGTGCTGGACCCATGGAAGTGGTGCAAAAAGTGCCCAAACAGCCTAAAACCAAAACTTTGGACTTCAAAATGTTTCTGCCAAATAGTGCCATGAGAAACCAGGTGAGATCGGGACTTACCTACTCACCGATCCACTCAAACTGGATCGCTGGTTGGCCTGATTGTGCAGAAGCTCCCATTACGTTCGCAGCAGCAAATTATGTTCATTGGCTCCTCACAGAATTGGTATCCAGTCTCGTCGAACCCTCGTCCGCTACAGGCTGCAGCTTCAAACTGGGAGATTGACTTCCAAAAACTTACGTGTGAATGTAGAAAACTTCACTGTGACTTCGTCCAGCGGCATCCCAACATCACTGCAACATGCTCGCACACTGCCAGCTGTCTTGTCCTGCTGAACTTTACCTTCTCAGACATTTTTCTTCAAAATTTACTTTAGTCTGTAGATGAGCAGAAGCCGGGCCCAGTCCACTCCACTTCATGTATCCGACCTGGGCTCCATCGCGGTCAGCAACAACCTTCGGCTTTGTCCCAGTCTCGCATGACCCGATGTCTGCGGTTTGTACTTTGATATTTTAGGGGCTATTTTTCACTTTTAAATTTAAAATTTCATAATTCCATTTTTACTGATTGGATTGTCATTGTGATGTCAATTTATTAAAAATGTACTCCATTGTTCTAAATTAGTGGCATTGTTCTTGTTTTGTTTTTTCCACTTGGTCGCCGTTTGTGTGCTGCATAAATACTTTACACATTGCCTCTAAGTTAAGCCCAACTGCTTTTGTGCCCCCCCCCCCCCCTCAACCACAAACCCAATCTCAAACACCCTACCTCCCCCTTAAGTGATATTGGCCATTGTGGATGCCCTTTGGGTAAAAGGTTGATGTTCACAATGTAGTGGATTGGAAAACTTATTCTTAAGTATTACAATCAGTCAAGTCATGATTGGCTGCAGTGCCTCATCAGGAGATCCCAGATCTCTTACGAAGGCATTTTGCGCCTGGCCTGTATGATGGGCTGGGTGGAGGTAAAAAACTGAAAAGAATATAGACTCGTCATCTTGTACTGGCCTCTGCAGTGGGAGGAGTTGACATTCGCACTCCTGCCTTTCCATGGATACATTGTAACAAATCTTCCCCAGCCTTACCTTTTTGGCCATGAATTGGGTGTCTCGAGCCACATTCAATGCCTTCCCTATGGGTGAATGGTTTTATTCTGTTACATCCCTGCCTTGTGTAAATGCCAATGAGCATTATACCTGCAACCTCCCATGCCTCACACAAGGCAAAATATTTATTTTTTCAGAGGTAGTGCTTAGCTGCTCCAGTGATTTCCTGCTCTTGACTTGACTATGGACCGGGAGGATTGCTGATGTACTGACGAGCCAACCCTGCCTTCACCAGTGGGAGAGTTTCTTTTTTTGTGTGTGTGTGTGTATATATAGATAGAGAGATATAGGGAGATAGATAGATCGAGGTGGAGATCGAGGTAGATGGAGATCTAGGTAGATATGTCTATATAAATAGATCTGTATATATCTATAGAGATAGATATATATATTCACTGAAAAAAACAGGTTTCAGGGACGTTGTAGTTAGTTTTACATTTCACTTGTACAAAACCAGAGAAATTCAGCCGTTCTAGTTCCAACTATAACTCACGCCCCCGCAATGCACTGCTGATGTCACACATTACATCGCTCATGACATGGTCAGTGACATCACTCATGACATCATCCACTTAATATCTGATGCACCTCCTCACACCCAAATATAACCTTTCATACACCCACTCTAAAATGCAGACTACCATTCTCAAAACCATAGACACCAATATCAGTTAGTACATACCCACTCACTGATTCATAGGTCTACACACACATCCACTCACTAACCCATACACTCACTCATGCACGCAGTCACTCAACAATACAGCTACTGATATATGCCCTCATACACCCATACAGGTACTCTCACACCGCCCCACACCCATAGTTACTCACACACCTAGTCAGTCACCCAAAGACTCCATCACAGTGCCAATTACTCACCAATACAGTTATACACACACCACATCACTTATTCATACAGATACTAACACATACCTACTCTCCATGTTTAGTAAGCTTTATTAGCAACAAGATTGCAAAGAATAAATACAAACAGTACATGTAAAATACCAAATGGTGAGACTAATACTACATCAGAAAGGAAAGCTGTTTACAAATTTTTAACAAAGCTATGGGAGGGAAGTGAAGGAGAGGAAATAAAGTAAAATATACATCATACAACTGAGGGTTGAGTAACATTATACAATGATATAGAATGGCTTAAACAATTGACGAATTAATAGTTGAATATAGTGGGTAGAAGTACTAAAAAGGAAGTTAAAAAAAAGAAGCAAAGAAATTTCATGGAAGCTTAAAATTTTCAGAACAATTACGAAGTACATGTCGCCTTGTAACCTTATTCAAATAAGAGGTTAATGGTAACCAAAATAAGTCTGTTTATGTGCGGTATACATAGAGAAGCAAATGCCACATCCAACCTATGATGACAAACATTATTCCACCAGGCTTTAATTGAAAGATTTGAAGAGGATTTCCAATTTATTGTAACCTGTTGAAAGGCTAAAGCTAACATGAGATCAAATAAACCATGCTGACAGGAAGGTAATCCCAAAATATCAGAAAGGCTTCCAAGAAAAAACAATATAAACGATAGGGGAGATTGTAAATTAAAAATGAGTAAAATACGAGACCAATCATTTTTCCAGAATGTGGCAGTGTGAGGGCAATAAAAAGGTGTAATAAATCTGCAAAAGGGAGGCCACAGGACCAGCACACCGAAACATTTGAACGAGAAAATGAAGCAATAGATACCGGTGTGTGATATAATCTATGATATACAAAGAACATAGTTTGAGTAGTGGACGCAGACCTAGAGATTTTCAATGTTCTAGCCCACAGTTTGTCCCATAAATCGATGCTCCAGACACATCCCAAGTCAGACTCCCAAGTAAGTTCCAGTTTGGTTTTTAGTGCGATCAGGATTTGGAGCTGTTAGAAAATTGTATATCGGAGCAGATTTCGGGAAAAGAGAATCTTAAGAAGACTATCCTCTGGAGGGGTATCATCAGAAGCCGGAAGCGAATAGTAAACATCCAGAATGACCTCCATAAGAATTGAGTATTTATACCAAAAGGAACGAGAACAACGGAAAATAGCTTGAAATTGCGGAAAAGAGCAGGGGATCATACCATCAAATAAATCCTGAATCTAAGTTATGCCCCTGAGTTTCCAAGCCTTCCAATAGAGAGATCTCTTATTGAGAGTAATAATGCGAATATACCATAGCGGGGACTGGAGAAAATAATTTCTAGAAAGAATCTTGGGCTGATGAGGTCTTGGCAAAGAGCAAGTATGTTTAAATAATGGAGAAGAGGTAATAGACTTAGAAGAAAAAGCAAGAACTTTCACAGAAAAAGGTGCCAATAGTGTTCAATAATACACCATAAGGGTAGAAAGGGAGAGGAGTCAGAAAGGAACCATTTAGAGGCCTGCCGAAGACAAAAAGCTTTATGATAAAGACGAAAATTGGGAAAACGAACCCCTCCATTAGATTTAGCACACCTGAGAGGAGTTGGAGAGATTCCAGGTTTCTTATTCCAGAGAAATTTAGAGCATTGAATCCAGATTTTTAAAATGGAAGGATGGAATAGGAAGGGGAATCGTAGACAAAATATATAATAAAATGGGGATCATCATTTTGATAGAATCAAGACGGCCCCACCATGAGAGGAACAATGGGTTCCAAGATGAGAGAGAAGTTTCTCAACTCGGAGTCCCTCCTTCATATTAATTGTGATAGTATCCGCAATAGAATTAGAAAACCAAATACCTAGATATTTAATCTTAGAACTGTTCCAAAGGAATCCAGTAGAATCTAAAGATTGTTTTACACAAAATTTGGTAATGGGAAGAATCTGTTTTATCCAAGTTGATTTTGTATCCTAAAACTAAGGAAAAGTCAGAAATTTCCTGCAATAAAGGGGGGGATAGAGATATCTGGATTGGAAATAAAAAGCAAAATATCAGCATAGGCAGAGTTAGGTGTCGATCACCATATTGAAAACCAGAAATAGACTTGTTACGAATACGAGTTAGAAATGGTTTGAGGGCTAAAATAAACAGAAGAGGTAACGGGGGACAACCCTGGCGAACACCCCGCTGTAAAGGAGAGAACTGGGAAGTCCGTCCGTTAACTAATACCAAAGCGCGGGGAACAGTATAAAGCAGAGAAATAAGAAATAAAGGGTTGACCAAATCCATGCCAAGTAAGAGCTTTAAGTAAAAAAGACCAGTCCACTCTGTCAAAAGCTTTCTCTGCATCAATTGAAACTGCCGCCAAAGAATAAGGAAGATAAGGAGCCTTATTTAAGACATTGAAGAACAGTCGAGCATTGTCCGAAGTTAATCTACCTTTGACAAATCCACATTGTTCTTTACCTATGAGGTGGGAAAGAATAGGGTCAAGTCTCAGGGCAAGCATTTTGGCAAAGATTTTATAGTCTACGTTTACCAAAGAAATGGGTCGATAGATCTTACGATGAGCGGGATCTTTACCCTCTTTGGGAATTGGACATATCGTGGCTTCCTGAAACGTGCAATTCGCTCCACCAGTCTCCTGAAAGTAAAGAGAGTTGTAAAAGCTTTGGGTGGAGTAAATTTGAAAAGTAAATAAAATTCCACTGTATAACCAAACGGCCCTGGGGTTTTACCCTTTTTAAGAAAGCTTAATGCCTTAGTAATTTCCTCCAACGATAAAACAGTCAAGAGATGAGAAATTCAAGCTACCTTGAGGGGGAGAGGGAATATCATTGAAATAAGAATCAATATGAGAGGGGGTATACAATTGTTTATAAAATTTGTGAACTCATCCAAAATATCCCGATCGTTAAAGAAGTGTCCCGTCGGACGAATGAATGGATTTAATGAGAGAACGTTATTTACGTGATTTCAGATAGTTGGACAAAAGGGACCCCACTTTATTATGACCCCCATAATAGCAAGCACTACTATGCAATAATATAGAGGCCTTCTCAGTAGAGGACTTATTAAATTCCAGCTTAGCCTGAATAAGTTCCTGCAAGGACATGTCATAAGAGGTGGTATGAAATTGATGTTCTAGGCGTTTAATGTTTGCTAGGAGAGCATTATGTTGGGTAAGAAGGTTTCTTTTTTCTGGAAACATAGTCAATAATAAATAAAGCCACGAGCCGCAGCTTTAAAAGTATCCCACAATAGCTGGGGAGAAGTATCAGGCGATACATTCAGTAAGAAAAATTCATTAGCAAAGGAAGTAAATGAGGAAGAAAAAGTAGGATCTTTCAATAGAGAATTGTTGAATCTCCATCTATTGGACTTGGGATGTGGAGGGAGCAACTCAAAATCAGTAACAACCGGAGCATAATCAGAGATAATAGGTTCAAGAGAAAAAGAAATCAGGTTTTGAGACAGAGGCCCAGAAAGAAAAATATAATCCAATCGTGTAAATGACCCATGTGGGGGTGAAATAAAAGAAAATTCTAAGGCATCTGGATTACACAAACGCCAGGCATCAACAAAATGAGTTTGTGAGAGTGTAGTGTGGAATTGTTAGTGAGGTTTATGGGAAACAAAGCGAACCTAAAATAAAAAATTCATCCTTGTATTGAATGCACTTTTTTGTAACATTAGGCCAAAATGAATAATCCGGTTGAGTAGGACCATAAATATTAAAAACAGTTGGAGAGATACCATTAATAAGCAATTTCACCAACCGCCACCTTCCCTCGGGACGATTTCTTTAGATAAAACTGAACAATTCAACTTTTTATGACAGAGTAACGCCATTCTTCTTGGCGGACGCAGGGGAGACTAAAACTAAGCCAACCCAATTACGTTTAAGTTTGGAGGCTTCCGCAAGATGTGTCCCTTGCAAAAGAACCAAATCAGGGTTATAGGAAGCCAAAAGAGACATAATTCTGTCTCTTAATAGGATTAACAAAACCTTGCACTTTCCACGATATGACTGAATGTAAAAACAATAACAATACATTAAAAAAAAACATACGACCATCAGTAATGAGAGGGGAAAGGAATAGAGAAAGGAAATAGATGTGAAAGGGAAAGTATACTGAAACCTATACTATTCTTCCGCTACCCTTGGGGCACTTCCGCTTCATCTTCACGGTCTAGTGCTCTGGGACGGTCAGCTGCTGCACAGCAGGGCTGATTGGTGGGTGGGAGGAGTTAAACGCTTATTTGCAACCCTGGAGCAAGCGGGCGCGCTGCTGGCGCGTCGAAGGCAAGTCCGTCTGCGCCTGTCCGGGGCCAGGGGCCAGTCCCCCTGGTCCCCGCTACCCGTACTCTGCGGAGGAACTCCTGACCTTAGCTCAAGGTACGGCGCCACTTGATAACGTAGCAGATGCCCTCAGGACTGAAGGTCTATTAAGGACACAAACGGTAGTAGGTAGCACAGGTCCCCTACCTTATCCATCCAGAACGTCCTGGCCCGCTAGCCCACTGGGACTACGGGTGGCTACCCTTAACACTACCCTACAGAAGCATAATCTCGAGGTTTTCTCGCTCCTCCAAGATGACTCCCTGGACATCCTAGGAGTCACAGAAACTTGGCTTGAAGATTCCTCAGCCTCGGACTTGGTAGCAGCCCTGCCCCCGAACTATACTGCCCTTTGGTATAACAGACCAGGCAGCTCTAGAGGGGGTGGAGTTGCGATCCTGCATCAACAGCTAAAGACCGAGACCCTATGTGCAGAAAGCATCGAGGGGGCAAATGTTTTGGGAGCTTAGATCTGCTCCCAGACTACCTGCCTAATCATTCTGGTAGTCTATCGCCCCCCTCGAACGCCCCCCAAGTTTGTTGAGCTCTTTACCGAATTAGTCCATGATATCTGCTCCCGGTATCAATGTATCCTGGTGATGGGGGACTTCAATTTCCACTGGGATCAGATACCCAAAGATAGCCAGGCCAAACAGTTGGAGGAGGCACTGGTCTCCCTGGAACTCAGACAACTGGTGAATGCCCCTACCCACGAGAAGGGCCACATGCTTGATTTAGTCTGGACGTCCCACCCATCAGCGAGCCTAATAGATATTAGTCCCTGCGCCTGGTCTGACCACCATTTAATCAGAGGCCTGTTTCCATCCACAAGACAAGCTGTCCGCCCCCCCCGGAGTGGAGAGTGCTGCGGGATGGAATAAAATAAGAGAAGACCTGGTTAAAATTCTACATAAATCAGCCCCCCTCCCCCAAGTCCAGCACAGGGAAACCTTGACCAAGAAAGTGCTTCCCTTTCCATGAGGCTGAAGAACGCCATTGACATAGCCCCTGCACGTAGGGAAAGTGTGAGGAGCAAAGGGGCCCCTTGGTTCAACGAGACCCTAAGAAACAAGAAACAAACCTTACGCCAGTGCGAGAGCCTGGCGTAAAGCCTATGACCCAGGTGCCCTGTCAAAATATAAAACAATGTTCGCAGCTTATAAAAAAGCGATTATAACAAGGAAAGCAGAATACTATGAAGCTAGGATCCTGACTGCTGACAATACACAAAGACTTTTCCGATTTTAAAAGAGCTGAGGCAATCTCAGGAACGGAAGCCCCCAACCGGCCCTGAAGATTGTAATAAGTTTCAGTCCTTCTTAAAAAAAGTCAAGGACCTGCTGACAGATCCTCCTTACTCCTACTGTCCACTGCCCCCTGGTATCTGCCCCTCTGCCACACGCCTACGACAAACCGCTCACCGTCTTCCCAATGTTCAACCATGACTCTCTGACCCTCCTAATGGGCCAGGTTAAGTCTGGGTCACCAGCAGACCCCTGCCCACCTAGGGTATTCGGTATGGCATTACCAGGGGTAGAGAGCGAGGTTCTCACCCTACTAAATCGGTCTCTTGAATTTGGCCACGTCTCTACCGATTTTAAGGAAGCACGCGTCATTCCTCTTCTGTAAAAACCAGGGGCAGGCGTGAAGAACCTTAAAAATTATAGGCCAATTTCCCAGCTCCCTTTTCTGGCAAAAGTGCTGGAACAGCACGTGCTGAAATCCTTGTCACACCACATAGAAGTAAATCGGCTACTGCAAACTAATCAGGCAGGTTTTAGGGTCCACCATAGTACGGAAATGGTAATGCTGGCAGTAACGGATGAACTCAGGCTCCGGGCCGATAACAAAAAGCCAAGTGCCCTGGTCCTGCTAGACCTGTCCGCGGCATTTGATACGGTCATTCATGACCAACTTTTATCGCGGATCTCGGAGATGGGTATCCAGGGAACGGCTCTTAAATGGCTCACGTCCTTCCTAACTGACCGATCACAGAGAATGCAGTTGGCCGACCAGGTGTCTGACGTCGGCAAACTTACGTGCGGGGTTCCACAGGGTTCGGCGTTGTTCCCCCCCCCTTATTCAATGCCTACCTCCAGCCCTTGGTGGCCGCACTGACTCACATGGAGTGCCAAGTCTATAACTATGCGGACGACACCCAAATAATCATCCAGATAGACGACTCCCCTGCTGCCCACACACGAATGCAAAACATTTTAAAATATACAGTCAACTGGATGACTGCCAATTCCCTCAAAATTAATCCTGATAAAACCGAGGTACCTGCCATCACCACGGACGCCAATCCCTGGAGCGACCTCTTTTGGCCACAAGAGCTTGGCACAAAGCCTAAGCCTGCCCAGGCTGTAAAAAGCCTGGGCATCAAAATCTATGCCAAGCTCTCCATGACCCACCAGGTATCTGCCGTAGTAGGAACATGTGTTGGTCTGTTAAGACAGTTAAGGAAACTAGCTCCCCTTCTTTCCTTCGCAACACTCAGAATGGCAGTATCGGCCATGATAGTGTCACGACTGGATTACGGAAACTCTGTACATTGGCCTTCCCGAAACGTTGCTTGCCAAATTGCAGGTGATTATGAATGATGCCGCTAGACTGATCTTTAGACTTCCTAGGAGGGCCCACGCCACCCCCCTCCTACGTGAGCTGCACTGGCTCCCGGTCAGGCAGAGAACCAGGTTCAAGGGCCTCTGCATCGCGCACAAAGCCATTTATGGCCAGGCCCCAACCTACATTAAAGACCGTCTGGTAAGCTACACGCCCAGCAGGTCTCTCCGCTCCTCAGAGGCAGGCTTGCTGGTCTGTCCTCGCTTTAGCACTGCCTCCAAAGGAGGTAGAGCCTTCTCGACCTTAATTCCTCAACTGTGGAACAAGCTGCCGGCGAATCTTCGTAAGGAACCCGCCCTCCTCCCATTTAGGAAGAAGCTAAAAACACTCCTCTTTGTGGAAGCCTGGGGCACAACTTAACCAATTATAACCATACCATGTGCCACGGTAGGGCTCTCTCTCATAGCGCTTAGAGACCTGGTGGTGATTATGCGCTCTAGAAGTCACAATTACTAGAGGAAAAGAAAGAAGAAAGATAGAAAAGGAGAAGAAAAGAAGGGAGAAAAGACTGGGCAAGAAGGGACAGTACATGTCAAACTGACGACTGTAATACATACCGTTTAAGGGAAAAATGAGGACAACCATAAGGAGTGGCGACAATAGATGGGACAACCGACAAGGGAAGAGGTATCGCGTCAGGATGCCAACACGACAAATAGGGAAACAGGCAACAGAATTCCAAATAACCTGCAAAGGAATCGAAGTAGGAAAAAACTTGAAACAAGTGAGAAAACAAGCATCAAGAAGCAACCTGTAAGGGAAGCAAACATTAGTAAAACAGAGAACAACAATTGCATAAAAGTCAAGTGAAAGAAGGACCAGGAATTTCCATCGATGATGTAGAATGTGAATGAATGAGTTTCCTTAGATCTGCAGGATCATCAAATGTAGACGTGTTATTCTGAAATGTCACTTTAAAGAGACATGGATGAAAAAGTCCATACCGTGCACCTAGGGCCCGTAGTGCAGGTCTTAGTTCGAGGAAGTCTTTCCGCCGTCTAGCCGTTGCTGTAGAAACATTTTGGGAAATAAACAAGTTAGCACCAGACCAAACGAGACGCTTTTTAGACTTGGCTGCATTTAGCTAGGTGCGGGCGGAGAACTCCGCTCCGCCAGCGGAGTGTGCGGAGATTTCCCTGCTCTGCTGAGAACGCAGAGTAGGGAAAAAACTCCGACTCCGCAGCGGAGCAGAGTTAGCCAGCCCCCCCCCTGCTAAATTGGCCCCCTGCCTCCACCCCCCCAATAAAATAATAGTGACAACCTAATTTAAAAGAAAGAGTCACTTACCTGTATTGTGGCGTCCCCGGGCTGCCCTCCTTGTTGTACATCTTACACGAACTGTGCATGCGCATTTCTTTGTGAGAAATGTGCATGCGCGCGCCACTGCCCTCCATTTAGCATGATGTCCCAGTCCACTCCTCCTGCCCTCCATTGCCCAATTCTATGCCACATCATTGACCTCCTGCTTTAGCCTCTGTGCTTAGCTTGCTGCCCCTATTCTCCTTCCCTCTGCCCTCCGATGTCTGTGTGCATGCCCCTGCTCCATCCTTTTTGCCCACCATGTTCCATGGACCTGCCCCTCCTATCTACTTTGAGTGTTCTGTTGAGCTGCCACTCCCCTCCCACCTGCCTAGCATTGTCAGATGACTGTAACCTGTCCCTGCCACCTCCACCCTGCCTGTCCACGTCCCATGCCCCTATCCCCTTCCTCCTGTCCTCCATGGTCCATTTTACTGCCACACCCTTCTGCCCTACCTGGTCTGTTGTGCTGCAACTGCTCCTCCTGCCTGCCCTGCGTGGTCAGTTGTGAGGCCCCTTCCCCTGAACTCTAGTCTGTGCCCAGCTCCTACCCCTTCCTTCTATCCTCCATGGTCCTTTGTGCATGCCCCTGCCCCCTCCTTCTTGCCCATCATGGCCATTGTGCTGCCACTAACCCTCCCGCTTGCCATGCATGGTCTTCTGTGCTGCCACGGCCCCTCCCACCTTCCTGTGTGGTCAGCTTGCTGCCCCTGACCCCCTCCCACCTTCCCTCCATGGTCTGTGTGTATGCCATTATAGTCTCACTGTTGCCCTCCATAGTGTGTTATACTTCCAGACCCTTATTCTCTCCCTCCTGGCTTCTCTGTTCCATTGTAATGCCCCTGATCCCTCCCTCCTGCCCTTTATGGTCAGTTATGCTGCAGCTTTCTCTCCTGTCTGTCCATTATGGTCAGCTTTGCTGCCATTGCCTCTTTCCCCTCTGTTTTTTGTTGTCCATGTGCATGGTCCTGTCCCCTCCCTATTGATTTCCATGGATTGTTGTGCTGCACTGCCATCCTGCATGCCCTGTGTGGTGTATTGTGCTGCTGCAAACCCTGATGCCTGCCCTGTAAGGTCAGTTTGGAGCACCTGTCCATGCCCCTCCTGTTCTCTGTTATCTGAGTCCATGTCCCTACCCCAATTCTTCCTGCCTTCCATGATCGAATGTACCATACTTGCTAACATTTTGAACTTGGTAAAAGGGAGATTTTGAAAAAAAACTGGGGAATTGATTTTCCCCATTGACTTGGAATGAAAAAGAGGAGATTGTAGACAGGAGACAGATAAAATAAAGCCCATTTGGGCTTAAAAACATTGGGCGTTTCCTGGCTTAATCGGGTCTGTTGGCATGTATGGTTGTACTACCACTGCCTCTTCCTTCTGCCCACAATGGTCTATTATATTGCCACAGCCCCTCTTGCCTGTCCTGCATTGCTGGTTTGTTGCCCCTGCCCCCCTTTCCACTGCCCTCCATAGTCTCGTGTGCTGCCACTGCCCTTCCTGCCTGCCCAGTGTGGTCAAATTGTTGCCTCTGCACCCTCCTACCTGCCTTCAATTTTCCGAGTCTGTGGCCCTGACTTCTGCCTCACAACAGTATCCTAATGAACAACTAGATTGCTAACATTCTATATTTATTACAAAAGTGTGGCATGCCTGGCGTCATCTTGATGTAATCAAAACTGTAATACCTCAAGCATTTCCTATAGAAATGAGAGGGTCTTATTTGCATCGAAATTATTGTTGGTGCTCTAAAAAACAGAAAATATGTCCTCATTTTAGAGTTCTCAAATAGCGACAAAGCACTTTTAGATTATTTGTTATCTTTGTTATTTTTATCCAGTTGACCATTTGATTAAATGTTGCACTTAGGGGAGAGGATGTGGTGTTACTTCCAGAGCTGCAGACTTTGCAACTGGGGAACCAGGTTGGAGTTTCTGCTTCAGCTCGACATTCTATGATTCTGGTCAAATCACTTAATCTCCCCATGCCTACAACCAAAATGAATTTGTCCTAGTGTGATGTAACCAATGCTCATGTAAAGCACTCCAATACCAGACCAGTCTGCACTATATAAAACTGCAAAAAAACAAAAAATAAAAGTGTTTTCCACACTTCTGTCATTGGGCTGTACGTAGGCTACATCTGGGTGATATTTGTGCTACATTTGGGCTCCTTTTTCTCTGGTGGCCATTTTGGGAGACTTCAATTCAATAAACTTTAGTCGATCTGATTTAGAAATATAGATCATAAAAGTGTACATAAAAACAGTAAATTCTTTCTTAATATAATACAATGAGAATTAATTAATACCAGTAGGTAAAAACCAGTGTTACAAAGCCCGGGTCAGAGCAACATTCTCAAGTACTTTGTGAAAAAAAACCACTAAGGGGTCCAAGTAAGATGCAACGATCCAAACCTGACCAGTCTGCACTATATAAAACTGCAAAAAATAAAGTGTTTTGCACACTTCTGTCATTGGGCTATACGTGGGCTACATCTGGGTGATATTTGTGCTCTTTTTTTCTCTGGTGGCCATCTTGGGAGACTTATTTGTTATGAAGTTTCCTAATTTCCTCATTTACTGCAGTCTTCTCAGTAGGAAATGCTTTCAGTTTTTTACTTTGATTCCATCAAGAAGGCATTCAGATGTCACACATTTGCCATAAATTCTGAATGTTAGCACTCTAGTTGCTCATTAGATCACTGTAGTAAAGCTACTGCTCACCAGGGAGTTAACTGGAAGTCTGCTGCTGGTATTGAACGTGCATGTTTCAGTCTGCATGTCAGAATTTTTTAATGAAATAGAAGAGGATTTGAGAAGTCACTCAAAATGTGCCCTAATTTTTCTTTCTGCAGCACTAATCATAATTTCTATGGCAAAATGAACCCCCTCATTTTGTTCCTTTTTAAATTAAATGTTTTAAGTGTTACCAGTTTATTCCAATCAGTATGGCTTCAGGTGTGCCATACTTTTGTCATAAGTAAGACTGTTAGCGCTCTAGTTGTTCTTTGGAACACTGGGACGCTGCAGTAGAGCACAAAGGAATCAACTGACAGTCTCTGCCAGTGTTGCCAGATTGGGCTATTTCCCGCACAATTGGGCAACATTTTTCCCATTTGTGCGGGGAAAACCCATACCTGGCGGGGGCTACTTTTTGGGCTGGTATTAGGCCAGTGTGTGCAATTTACTGGCTGGAGCGGCGCCGACCACGATGAGTCCGTGGCACGCGCCTATCACAGTGGCGCACAAGGACCATTGGCGAATGAGCGCGCAGCGCGCTAACATCAGTGCTAATCATTGGAGGACCCACCAGGGCCAGCCTGTGCGCACATGACCCTACCCGTGAAGAGCATCACGACACGTGAGGCGGCTGGCTGCATGTGAAATTGTGTAAGTGCAAGCGGCGCACACCTGCTACACTTGCACATGCGCGCACAGCACTGCATCACCAGACCACCACCTCCTAGCTTGGTAGTAGTGTGTGCGGGCCAATATGTGGGTCCCCAGGGCCGTCAATCTTGTAGCGCGCGAAAGCGCTACCAATGACGGCCCTGGGCATCATTTTTGGCCAGCCCCCGCGCTGTTCCTTATAATGCTGGCAGACCACGCGTGCTCCCTTTCGGCGCGCGGGCGGAGTCAGAGTGGACTGTAGTCATCTCGTTTCTCCCGTCGTCGACATGTGGTGGTCACTCAGGCAGGCGCTCACAGGCCGCAGCAGGCAGACTTGCTCTGGACCTCTCTGTGGTCTGGTGCCCTGTTCAGTCACCTCACCCGTCGTCCAGTACACTGTACTGCACCCTCAGCCGCCTCAGTCGGGACCGTCAGTCACTCAGGATCATAGCCTAGGCTATACCTGCTGCCTGTGCTGCTGCGCAGCGCACCTCGACTGGCCAAGCCCCTGGGCCCTGCGGCTAGCCGGCTGCCTGGCAGGAAAATCGCAGGATAAGGCTTTAGTTCAAGTTGCGCGCTGCCTAAGGCTTAGGCTGTAATCCGCATTGATCCCGCGGCTGAAGGAGGCCAAAGGCCAGGGCAGGGTAGGGACCAAACAAGTTGGTGTTGGTGAGTCCCGCTCTGAATGCCCCCCACCGGGTGAAGCCGCGGTCCGGACTCTCCCACTCACACACGAGGTCAGACTCAGCACTCTGAGAGATTCGACTCTAGTGTGTGGCACTGGCACACACTAGTGTGACAGCACAGCAGTGAGTGTTGGTTTACCACCACCACCACCACCACCACACCACTTGGTTAATCCTCTCGTCTGGTTTCTGGACTAGAGTCGTCACCAGTTCGCACCGCACGGCACCGCACGCATGCACTGGGCTGCTGCCTGCCTGGCCTGGGCTGGCTGGCCTGCCTGTGTGTCTGTGTGTGCAGTGCACCCACTCCACTGTCTGCTGCTACAACAAGTCGCGGCCCGGCCCCAGCCTTCAATCCCTCCCTGTCCTTGAGTAGCTGGCCTGGCTGGCAGCTGCCTTCAACTTCAGGAATCAGGAGGACGCCAGGAGTGGACCAGGACGCCCGGTTCGGTTGACTGACTGTATCCTGCTGCCCGGCCCTTAATCTAAGTAAGTGACACTTCATTTTTTACCTTGTCTAGGTTGAGATTCATGATGCCACAGAGCAGAGGGTGTGTGTGTGCACTGACCAATGTGCGTCGTTCCCAGAATCCCAGGTCATAACTCCGTCCCCATATTATCCTCTGCCACACAATTTTTCCAGTTGTCTCTGTCCTTTCACTTTCCCTCCCTGCAGTCTCTCAATACACCTACCCCACAGCCCCTGTGCACATCCGCTGTTACAAACTCTCCTCACAGAGAAACGCTATACATGGAGTCAGTCAGAAACTCCACCTGCAAGCATAACTCGCTCTCGAGTAGTCTCGCTTCACAGTCTCTCGCTGCTGTCAACATACACACTTCTGCCCTTCCCAAGCCCCGAGCTGCCTCTCTCGCCATGCAATTCACGCGCAAAGCGCAGGAATCTAGGCACTGGGCCTCGGCTCCTGCATTGCAATTTGCTGCTCAAGTGCTCAGTCCACAGACGTGCCCGTGCTGCCTCCGCCTACTCTCAGGGAACCATGTCTATTTCTTTTCAGAGGGGCAAATGGGAAGGCGAGGGGCAGGCCTGTGGAATGCATGTGTGGATGTGAAAGCATGGAACTGCCTTCCCTGTGTTTTTAGTGCCTTTTTCCATGGGACGCGTGTGGTAATTTTGCCAAATCATTAAAGGGAAAATATGTAAATTGTATTTTTTTTAATATTGAAAATAATGGTTGGTAGTTTTTTTTCAAAAGTTGTAAAGCAGGTTTTGTGTTTTGGTAAAATTATTCCTTTCTAAAATAGAAGGCATTGAAGTTAGCTTTAGCACGTGGGGGGAATAACCTAGTTAGTCAGTAACCTAGTTAGTCAGTATGCAAGTGACCTCATGGCGTGTGCCGTCACAGCCCATGATGTCGCGAAGTGACATCACGCGAAGTGACATCACGCGAAGTGACATCACGCGAAGTGACATCACGCGAAGTGACATCACGCGAAGTGACATCACGCGAAGTGACATCACGCGAAGTGACATCAGATAAGATCCCACACATTTGTTTTTATTAGGTATATCATGAGTGCATTAAGCACATTATGAGATTTAACAAATTGTGCTTTAGGCTTGTGCTGCAAAAGTGGCACAATCCCAATGCAAAATGTGGGGCTGAACAAATAGTACACACATTTTTTTTAAACCCTGCCATAAAGAAATTGGCAACAAGGAGAAGCATGGTACTACATCTGTTATGCTTAATTGGTTGCAAAGTCTGCGTTTTCTAATATTTTATGGGGCTAAGACCTCTGCAGGGGTGCCCAGTAAATATTTGTGAATAATAATTGGTGAGAACTCTGGAGGTTAAAGTATTTGTCGGAGAGATCTCTGCTTTGTGTAGTCCCAGATCTGAATCAAAGTAGTGTAGAAGGTTAATGTGTCTCCTGCAAAGCACATCATGTAATATGCAGATGACAGATTTATTTTTTAATGTAGCTAGGTCAGTGGCAATGGCGGTGCGTCCATTGGGGCGCTGGGGCGTTGCCCCACTAGCCACATGGCCCCATTCACGCAAGCGGCAAGCAACTTAGTCGCTCCGCTCGCAGTCGGCATGCCAGTCTCAGGCAATCGGCCGCTGAAGGGGGTGGGGGCGGGGCTGGCTGCGGCAGCAACTAAGGGTTGAGTGACATGACAGCAGAGCAGCGCTTGCAATAGTGTTTGCATGCTCGATTTTGGGCTGGTCATTTTTATGACCAGTCCGAACATGCGCAATACAGGCCAGCCACCTACTATCATGGAAGAGCGAGGGGGGACCAGAGAGGCCGAGGGTTGCTTCATGCAGCAGCCCCCGGTCTCCTAATGGGCGGGCCGTCTCCATGCCCTAGCCAATCCTGGCGCTGCTAATGCAGCGTCTGCATTGGCTGCCTGAGACACCGCGCAGTCTGAGGGCTTTGTGCAGAAGGCGCGGGACCGGCCCAGGACAGAGCAAAACAGAAGGCGCCAAGCAGCCCCCAACGCGGGACCCCGGCCCAGGAACAAAGGCGGCGCGGACCAGGTAAGTTTTGTTTTCCATTTTAAACTCCCCCGCGTGACCCTCCTCCCCTCCTCCTCCCCTCCTCCCCTCCTCCCCTCCTCCCCTCCTCCCCTCCTCCCCTCCTCCCCTCCTCCCCTCCTCCCCTCCTCCCCTCCTCCCCTCCTCCCCTCCTCCCCTCCTCCCCTCCTCCCCTCCTCCCCTCCTCCCCTCCTCCCCTCCTCCCCTCCTCCTCCTCCTCCTCCCCTCCTCCTCCTCCTCCTCCTCCCCTCCTCCTCCCCTCCCTCCCCTCCTCCCCTCCTCCCTCCTCCTCCCCCCCTCCTCCCCCCTCCTCCCCCTCCCTCCTCCCCTCCTCCCTCCTCTCCCCTCCTCCCCCCCTCCTCCCCCCCTCCTCCCCCCCTCCCAGAGTATTGCGAGCCGCAACTGGCGCGGTTTAATAGTTTCCCTATTAAAGCAAGTGGATTTTTCAGTGTGCGTGTGCGCCTCTGTAAAGCAGGCAGTAGGGAGTTCACCCTTTCATCCTTCCAGAGTGCGATGACAATTAGATTTTAAAAAAAGGGAGTTAAAACGATAGACGATAACCATTGGAGCGCAAATGACTGATCGAGAAATGGCTTTTGAAAAAGGACTTGAAGTTAGCCTGGCCGGCTGTAATATCATATGTCTTTTTGCATGCATCAGCCTCGTTTTGTTTCATTTAGTTATCTTAATTGGAATGTCAGCAGTCTTTGCTATGCCAGAAAACATTGTGGTACGGTTTGAAAAGCGTAGAATGTGGACCTCAATGCAAGGTCAGAAAGCCCCCTTCTAACGCTTGGGAGGCATTAAATAAATTCAGGGAGCCCCCTTACCGGCGCTGTTAGGAGGCCTTATTGTGATGGCAGGAGGTCCAATTGTCATGCCAACAAATTTTGTTTTGTTGCTAGAAAGTCCAAGTATGGTGGCAGACGGTCCTTCTCTGGTGTCACGATCCCCATGTCAAGTCAGAAATCCTTGTGTTGTCATGACGCTCCCGTTGTCATGTCAAGAAGACCCACTGTGATTGCAGTAAAGCTTTTTGTGCAGGCACAAATTCATATTGTTACGTCATTAAACCATATTGTTATGTCAGTTCTTTTGTGATGTCATGCAGCGTTTTGTAATGTCATGATGCTCTATTAGTAAGTTAGAAGACTTATTTATCTGAAAGAGACACGTTAGTGACAGATTCCTTACCTTAGAATATCTCCAGGCGTCAGGCTGGATGCGGAAAGTTTTGCGTAGCAGTACCCTTGCGCGTCGGTAGGCGGCGTCGTGCGGCTCCGCGTCCGTCGTCGGCGTCGTGATCGCCGGGATGACGGCACGGGCAGTACTTAGGCGCCGCCCCTGCGCGCTGACGTCAGTTCTTCTTTTTCCGCGCCAGCAAGCGCAGATCCGGGAAGAGCAGTGCCCTGGTCATTTTTTGACCATACTTTTGGTAATTTTTTCACTGTTTTTCCATCTTTCAAGGTGTCGTAGGGATGCCCGGCTTCAAGCGATGCGGCGCCTGTGCGCGGATGATGTCCGTCACCGACCCGCATTGGGAGTGTCTCTTCTGCCTCGGCCGAGGCCACGACACGGAGTCTTGTACCGACTGCCAGGCCCTCCACCCGAAAGCTTTGCGAGAGCGGTCTCGAAAGCTCCTCGAGGCCCGGCATTCGGCTCCGCGGAAGCCCCGGTCGCGTGAGAGGTCCAGGGGTCGATCGCAGAGTCCACACCGGTCGTCGGCGTCGAAGTCTTCTTCGTCCGGTAAGTCGAAGCACAAAAAGTCCAAAAGCATCATCGCTCTAGGACTTCGCCTCGCCGGTCTCGCGACTCGGCTGAGGCTCCTCCCGGCACCGTCCCCGCCCCCGCGGCCCCGGACATGCCTGTGGAGTCGCCCCCGCCATACCCGCCCTTCCCGGGTTCGGGGGCGGATCCGGCCAAGGTACAGGAATTCCTGTCTGCTATGGCCCGCCTCTTCGGGCCTTCAGGCCCCTCCGGTGCGCCTTCGGGCCCCGCGGGCCCTGATGGGGTTGCTCCGGCGTCGCCGACGGCTCCGGTCCCGGCGTCGCCCGTGCCTCCAGCCTCGATCCCGGCTCCGGCCTCGATCCCGGCTCCACAACCCCCATCAACGCCGGTCGACCTAACGACACCTCCGTCGGCGCCGATGTCTCCGGTGCCGTTCTCGGCGCCGCCCTGGGCTCCGGGCGGCGTCGTCCCCCTGTTCCTTCCGGCTCCGGACATGGATCCGGACCGACGTCGCTCGACGCCGGCTCCGGCGCCGATGGGACCTTGGGTCCCAACTGTCCCTCCTCCTCCTTATTTTGAACCAGAGGAGGACCAGTTGGACTGGGAGGGGTCTGATGACCCTCTGACACGACACTGTCAGTATGATCAGGACTGGACAGAGTCTAGGGGAGGCCAGTGGTCTGGATACTTCCCCTGACACTGGCATGCTGTCTCCTCCCGTGGCTACGGAGGAGGGAGCCAATTTTGGTACGGTGTTGCGTAGGGCAGCTGGGGCCTTACGTCTCCAACTTCCTACTTTGACGGTCAAGCCTAACATCTTGACAGAGGTGCTTCAGCCGGCAGCCTCCTCTGCGGAGACTGTGCTGCCGTTTAACGACGCCCTCACTGACGTTCTTTTGGGCGCCTGGTCCAAGCCCAACACAGGGGCTCCTGTGGATCGGAACGTGTCACGACGCCATCGCCCAGCTCCGGGCGACCCCCTGTTTCTCTCTGTCCACCCCACTCCTGAGAGCTTGGTTGTCCAAGCCTCCGCTTCCCAAACCGCCTTCCCTACCGCTCCTCCGGATAGGGAATCCAAACGCCTGGATCAGTTTGGGAAGAATGGTTTTTCTTCCTCCAGTGCTGGCTTGCGGTCCGTTAACACCGCTTGTCTTTTGGGCCGATATACCCACTCCCTGTGGGATTCGGTGGCGGATGTTTTGCCCCAGTGTCCTGAGGAGGTCCAGACACTGCTTTCCCGCGCCATTGCGGAAGGAAGGGATGCGGCTAAATACACCATTCGTTGTGGCCTTGACACCGCCGACTCGCTGGGCAGGTCTATTGCAACGACGGTGGCGCTCAGACGCCACGCCTGGCTGAGAACCACTGGTTTTTCAGGGGATGTCAAGAATACTCTCATGGACATGCCCTTTGATGGAGTCGGTCTTTTTGGGTCCAAAGCAGATCATGCGTTGGAGCGCTTTAAGGACTCACGGGCTACTGCCAAGTCCCTGGGCCTTTCTGCTACACGCCCTCCGCTGACTTCTGCTTTTCGCCCCTATCGTGGCCACGGTAGGGGCGCCCCTTCACGTCAGCAGCCCAGCCACCGGCCCGCGCAGCAGGCGTCTTCGCGTGGCCGAGGACGTGGATTCCGCCGTGGCGGATCGGGCAACCAGCGTGCGGGTCAGGCCACCACCTCCAACCCGTCCGCGGCCTCCAAGCCCTCCTAGTCCCTCCTTTCAGGTGCACAGCACGCCAGTAGGGGGCAGGGTCCGCCATCACCTTCCCCACTGGCGCACCATCACCTCGGACAGGTGGGTCTTGGACATTGTCCGAAGGGGCTACTCCCTCCCCTTCGAGACCACCCCCCAGCCATGCCACCTCAATTCCACCGCATGTCAGGGGATCACTTGGTGCTTCTACGGAAGGAAGTCACGGCCCTCTTGGCCAAGAGGGCCATCGAGCATGTTCCGACCCCGGAAGTAGGGCGTGGTTGCTACTCCCACTACTTTCTGGTGCCCAAAAAGGACAAGGAGGACATGCGTCCTATCTTGGACCTCCGGAACGTCAATCGCTTCCTCCGGAAGGAGAAGTTCAAGATGCTCACCCTAGCTCAGTTCTTGACTGCCCTCGACCCTGGAGACTGGTTGGTAGCGTTGGACTTGCAGGACGCGTATTTCCACATCCCCGTCCTGCCGGCCCACCGGCGTTACCTTCGGTTCACGGTAGGCCACGAGCATTTTCAGTTCACCGTGCTCCCCTTTGGCCTTACAAGTGCCCCTCGGGTGTTCACGAAAGTGATGGCGGTGGTCGCAGCTCATCTGCGCCGGGCAGGGGTTTCAGTCTTCCCCTACCTCGACGACTGGCTGCTGAAGGCGGGCTCGTCCCAGGCAGTCGTCTCCCACCTCCAGACTACGGCCGAACTCCTGCACTCGCTGGGGTTCTCCATCAATGTGCCAAAGTCGCATCTGATTCCTTCTCCACAGCTCCTTTTCATCGGAGCAGTTCTGGATACGACGCAGTTTCGGGCCTATCCTCCCGAACGGCGAGTCCGGGATATTCAGGCTATGATTCCGATCTTTCGGCCTTTATCCTGGGTTTCGGTACGGATGACCCTGAGGCTGCTGGGCCTCATGGCCTCCTGCATCCTGCTGGTCACTCATGCCAGATGGCATATGCGGGCTCTGCAGTGGGACCTGAAGTTCCAGTGGGCGCAGCACCAGGGCAACCTGTCCGATCACGTCCAGATCTCGGAGGGGACTGCAAAACAGTTGCAGTGGTGGCTCTCGAACCGGCAATGGGTCATGGGCAGATCCCTCTCCCTTCCCCAGCCAGAGCATACAGTTGTGACGGACGCGTCCCTTCTGGGATGGGGCGGTCACATGGGAGAGGCGGAGATCAGAGGCCTCTGGTCTCCGGCGGAGTCCCGGCTCCATATCAACCTTCTGGAGCTCCGGGCGATCCGACTTGCACTCAAGGCATTCCTTCCCTCTGTCAAAGGGAAGGTAGTGCAGGTGTTCACAGAAAACACCACCGCCATGTGGTACTGCAACGGGCGGGGTGGGGTCTTGGACCCTTTGTCAGGAGGCTCTGCGCCTCTGGACATGGCTGGAACATCAGGGCATGTTCCTGATGGTTCAACACCTGGCAGGTTCCCTGAACGCCAGGGCGGACGAACCTCAGCCGCAGGTGCATGATGGATCACGAATGGCGTCTTCACTCGGAAGTGGCGCAAGGACTCTTTCTACAGTGGGGAGAGCCTTGGTTAGATCTATTCGCCACCGAAGAGAACGCGCAATGTCATCAGTTCTGCGCGTTGGAATTTCCAAGGCGGCACTCGCTCGGCGACGCTTTTCGTCACGAGTGGAGTTGCGGTCTTTTGAACGCCTTTCCGCCTATACCACTTCTACCCAGAGTGTTGAAGAAGATTCGGCACGACCGGGCTCCAGTCATTCTTGTGGCTCCGGACTGGGCTCGAAGAGTTTGGTATCCCGAGCTACTCAATATGAGCATAGATCCCCCGATCCGTCTGCCTCTTCGGGAGGATCTTCTGTCGCAGCAGCAGGGGACGGTCCTCCACCCGAACCTGTCCAGTCTACACCTGCTTGCGTGGAGATTGAGCGGCGGCAGTTGATTCCTTTCGACTTGCCTCCCGAAGTTTGTGATGTGATTCTGGCAGCCAGGCGTCCCTCCACTAAGGTGGTATACGCCTGCAGGTGGAACAAATTTGTGGCATGGTGCACAGCAAAGGCTGTGAATCCCCTTTCTGCCCCTCTTTCTGAGGTCCTTCTGTTCCTTCTCTCTCTGGCCCAACAGGGTTCTGCCCTGGGTACCATCAAGGGTTATCTTTGTGCTATCTCGGCCTTCCTCAGGCTCCCTGATCAGCCCTCCCTTTTCAAGTCCCCTGTTGTTAACAGGTTCTTAAAAGGCATTACTCACCTCTTCCCTCCTGTTCCGTTTGTGATGCCTCAGTGGGATTTGAACTTGGTTCTTACCTTTTTAATGTGCGCTCCCTTTGAGCCTCTGCATAACTGTCCTCTTCGTCTTCTGACTCTAAAGACAGCCTTTCTGGTGGCCATCACCTCCGCTCGGCGGGTGAGTGAGCTCCAGGCTCTATCTTGCAAACCTCCCTTTCTGTCTGTTTATCCAGACAAGGTTGTTCTTCGGACGCGTCCGTCCTTCTTGCCAAAGGTGGATACTGCTTTCCACATTGGGCAGACCATCACTTTGCCCACCTTCTTTCCGCCTCCGCATCCTTCTAGAGAGGAAGAGAGGCTCCACCGTCTGGACCCAAAACGTGCGCTCTCCTTCTATATCGACCGCACAAAACACTTCCGGGTGGATGACCAGCTCTTTGTTGGCTACGTGGGCGCCAAAAAGGTCGGGCGGTGCACAAGAGGACCATCTCCCGCTGGGTTACCTTGTGCATCAAGACCTGCTATTCTTTGGCTAAGAAGGAGCCTCCTGTTGGGCTGCGTGCCCATTCCACCAGGGCAACGGCTGCTACCACGGCCTTGGGCCGCGGTGTTCCGCTGCCGGTTATCTGTCAGGCAGCTACGTGGGCCTCGCTGCACACGTTTACAAAGCATTACTGCCTTGACAGTCAGGTCCGGAGGGACGGCTTCTTTGGCCGTTCTGTCCTCCAGGACTTCCTTGTCTGATCTTTGTTCGCAGACCCACCACCGGGGTTGGTTTTGCTGGGGTATCTATTCTAAGGTAAGGAATCTGTCACTAACGTGTCTCTTTCAGATGCACAAGTTACTAACTTGTGTAACGATATATCTGTAAGAGACAGTAGTTAGTGACAGATTCCTTACCGCCCCACCCATCCTCCCCGATCTGCGAACTGATTTCTAGGGTTAAGGACATCCCTTTCAGGGCCCTAGTATTTTTCAGACACCTATGTCAGCTTCTTGCATGGCTCTGCGTTCCTGGCGCGGAAAGTCGTGTACAGAACTGACGTCAGCGCGCAGGGGCGTCGCCTAAGTACTGCCCGCGACGTCATCCCGGCGATCACGACGCCGACGACGGACGCGGAGCCGCACGACGCCGCCTACCGACGCGCAAGGGTACTGCTACGCAAAACTTTCCGGATCCAGCCTGACGCCTGGGGATATTCTAAGGTAAGGAATCTGTCACTAACTACTGTCTCTTACAGATATATCGTTACACAAGTTAGTAACTTGTGCTTATGGAATAAAGCTGCCTTGTGCTGTTATAGACTCTATTGTTGTATTAGAAAGACCTGTTGTGATGTCAGAGAGCTGCATTTGATAGCAGGAAGATTTATTGTGATGTCAGGAAGACCCTTTGGGTGCTGAATCTGATTACATTATTACAAAACCATTTTACATAACTAGAAAACCCTTTTATGATGTCAGAAACTCCATTTTTAATACCAAAAACCTGTGTCAATTACAAGAGGCTGATTCTTGATGGGTGCTCGATAATTAGTAAGTCATTTACCCAGGCCTTTAAGTGACAATGTATTTCTCCTCTAGTGTATTTTTGATAGGAACTATAAAAATATAGAATGAAAGCATGTTACAGCATTTGATGATTTAAATGTTCATAAGTCATTCGCAGTAATGTTTTATGCATTCCAGTTATATTCTGTGCATTCAAACCACGTACGAAGCTTTCTTTGCCCTTAAAGTATTCTGCAACCCTGTCATATGCGATGCATCCGTCATTTATAGCTTTTATTCTGCACCCCTGCCATAAGTTATGTATCCAAGACGTTTGCAGCAGTGATGGCGCGTGAAGAATCCAATGTGTTTGTCACCCTACACGAGCAGAAACAACAATTGATGGCCAGAATGCAGAACAAGGTCATACATCCACCCCAGTACAGAGATCTGGGCCTAAATCCATCGTTTTTTTGCTCACCATGCCATTCCAGTTTGAACCCAGCCATATGCAAATCAGTCTTGACCCTGTGCCTCATGGGAACAGTCCAGCCCGAACTGCCAAGCCAGGTCCTCCCTGGACTGGAAACAAGCATCCTAGGACCGGTTTCGGGGTTTCACCCCTCTTCAGCCAGGATAGCTTGATTCCAGTGGCATGGAGAGCACGGGACCCACGTCTGGGCATACCCGTCCCACTCGGCGTGACAAATGCAAAAACAACAATTGATGGACAGAATGCAGAACAATGTCATACATCCACCCCAGTACAGAGATCTGGGCCTAAATCCATCGTTTTTGCTCACCATGCCATTCCAGTTTGAACCCAGCCATATGCAAATCAGTCTTGACCCTGTGCCTCATGGGAACAGTCCAGCCCGAACTGCCAAGCCAGGTCCTCCCTGGACTGGAAACAAGCATCCTAGGACCGGTTTCGGGGTTTCACCCCTCTTCAGCCAGGATAGCTTGATTCCAGTGGCATGGAGAGCACGGGACCCACGTCTGGGCATACCCGTCCCACTCGGCGTGACAAATGCAAAAACAACAATTGATGGACAGAATGCAGAACAATGTCATACATCCACCCCAGTACAGAGATCTGGGCCTAAATCCATCGTTTGCTCACCATGCCATTCCAGTTTGAACCCAGCCATATGCAAATAAGTCTTGCCTCATGGGAACAGTCCAGCCCGAACTGCCAAGCCAGGTCCTCCCTACACGAGCAGTTCAGGCTTTATTAATCCCAGAAGGATGGTAAACCTGTAACATTTACACAGATTTTTGCAGAAGGCATTCATTCGAGCTGTATGGGGAATTTTCATGTGTAATCTTGGGGAGCAATTTACATATTACAGTAACTTGAACAAATCAATGCAAGAAGATACGGGGCAGTTTTTAATGTGTTTAATATTTCAAGACTATACGTCCCCACTGCTTAATAAGCCTTGCTTTATCGCTGCATTCATTTGCTTTAAAATGTACCATTTGCCGATATTTTTTAAATTTCTTTCTCAGGAGAGGGATTCTCCCTAGACCCCAGATTTGTCCATTGAACTTGTTCACATCGCTAACTAGTGTTTTCTATTGGAAAGGGTAGAGCCAAAGCTGTCTTGCTTAGTACCCTACCCCTCTTCAGAAGTCAGACTTGCTTGGCAACCCAGAAATTCTCTGAAATAATGTATGAGTTTTCTTTTATGAATGCCTAGAAGAACTGAATTTTTAGTCCATTTATCACCGATATATTGCTGAAAATCGCACCAAAAAGATGCCAATTTGTAAAAAAATTCTTCACAGGGGAGAACCCCCCCGAACCCCCCTTATTGCCATCGGTCTCGCTCACTGCGCTCGCTCGCATACGTTGATTCGGTCTGCATACGCCCACCAGTTCCAAATTCCACCAGCCGCCACTGGTCAGTGGGCTACTGCTTTGAACACAGATCCTTTTGTTCCTTGCAGCTCATAATTAGTAAGCCTTTTACTATTGCACAGTCATGTACATTAACCCTCTATGCTGCTTTATGATGAGTGAACACAAAATGTTTTCTACTATTGTAATCTGAGCAGTGCCTGTTTCACGTTACAAAGTCACAGTGAGGACTGGTCTTAAAAATGACTAGCATTAAGGCAGGTGCCCAGTTAACTCCCTCCCAATATCTGTGTATTGAATAGAATGTATATTTGTCCTTAAAATTGTTTCTGAGGACTATTTCTGCATAATTTGAGACTTGCTACTTTGGGCTGTTTTTTGGGCTGAAACTGGTCTGCGTTGGGCTGAATTTGGGCTTATAATTGAGCGGCTTTGGGCTTGGGATGGGTCTCAAAATCTGGCAACACTGGTCTCTGCCCTTGTTGGATGTACATGTTTTACTGAGAATGTCCGACTTCATTCTCACATGACTGAGAAAAATAATGTGAATTTACAGAAAATATTCTCTCATTTTAGCTTCTAGAGCACCTTCCAAACCTCTATGGGAAAAGCATGAGAAAACAGTTTTCTCTAACATGATTCATGATATCCCAGCAGAAGGCTTTTTCACAGGGTAAAATCTCCTTAGAACACACCACAATTCCTAAAATTAGTATGGTACCATCAACAAATGATTTATAATGTAACTAAAGTCTGTTATCACCCTTTATACGTTCTCCTTTTGGTGACCCTCAAAACCTTCCATTCACTACAATGCATTTTAATGGGGTGCTATCATGCATATTGGTCCTAAGATGGCTGCCATCACTTCTTGGATGAAGTGCTGACAGCCAATCAGATCTCACGATGAGATGTGTGGTTAGACTCCGCCCAGATATATAAATTTCTTTTTCCTTTAATATTTAAAAAACTACTGAACGGATTTAAACCATTTAAAGCAGAGTGCACTCTGGACCAAGAGCTACCTTTCTGCCAAATTTGGTGTAATTCCGTTCAGCAGTTCGTTTTGGGACCCCCCTTCTTTCTCGGCCTCACCTTGACGAACCACCCCGAAACTTACAAAACAGGAGCTAACTGGAGCGTCATCCTGGGGGGAGGGGGTGCGGGGGGGGGGGGTGTGTGTGCAACTACCCCATCGATTACCTCCAGTAAGTACCACACAGCAGAATTGCTAAGTTCTCATAACAGGCCATGCCCCCATAGCCCACCACTCTGCAAACGGGCTCCCTGGCGCGCTTTTGGATGGGGATTGAAGTCCCCTTCACTGCTGGGGGTCCTTAGGGGCCAACTAGCCTACCTCTTACCTGTAAGCCCCACACAGTGGGATTGCTGAGAGGTGCACAGAAGCCACGCCTCCTTTCTCCACCACTCTGCAAACGCGCCTCCTGGCGCACTCTTGGTTGGGGGATGAAGTCCCCTTTCCTCATGAGGGTCCCTGGGAGCCAACTAGCCCACCAGGTACCTCCAGTAAGCCTCACACAGCTGGATTGCAGAGAATGGTCCGAGGCCACGCCCCCTTTTTTACACCACTCTGCAAACGCGCCTCCCGGCGCACTGCTGCTCGGGGGGTGAAGTCCACTTGTGTCCTGAGGTCCTCAGGAGACAAGAGGCCGGCCGGCCAGCCTTCCATATTTTTTCTATTAAATTAAAGGGGAGGGGGGCCGAGTGGCCCCCCCTCCCGGGCCGCTTCTGGCCCTGGAAACCCCCTCCCCCCCCGGGGCCGGCCCTTAGCGTTGGGGACCGTGGGGGGAGCCCCAATGCCCACACGGTCCCAGCCGGCTCCCCGTCTCCTGCGGGAGCCGGCATTGCTTTTGAGCAAGGGGAGATGCTAACATGCAGCTCCCCTTGCCCAAAAGCAATCCTGCATTGCTTCCTTGAAGCGAGAGCGAAGCAAAGCAGGAGTTTGCTATGGCTGGGCGGGAGCCGTGCTCCCGCCCGTCCATAGCAAACAGCAATGTCCCGGGGGTGGGCACCCCGGGACATTGCAGGAGCCGACCCTGGGGGGTGGTGGTCCCCAGGGCCATCAAGGGCTCCAGGAGGGGGGCCGCGTGGCCCCCCTCCCAACGTTTGTAAAGCCCTGGTGAGGTGGTGGGGCCCGGGGGTCCACAACGGACCCCCGCATTTCAATATTTAGTGCCCCGGGGAGGTGGTAGTCCCCGGGGCAGTGTGGGGGGGCAGGAGCCCCCACACTTTATTTTAATTTAAGCCCCAGGGAGGTGGCGTTCCCCGTGGCTTCGGGGGGCCCGTGAGGCCCCCCGACCCATATTAATGAATGCCCCGGGGAGGTGGCAGTCCCCGGGGCAGCGCCCCCCCCACGCATTTTTTTTAGAAGACCCGGGGAGGTGGCGGTCCCCGGGGCTGCGGGGGGGCTGCGTGCCCCCCGCACATAATGAATAAAGCCCCGGGGAGGTGACGGGCTGCGGGGGCCCCCGCTAATTTACTGCACATTGCCCCCGCGACCTGGCTCAACCGGGGGCTTATACAAAATGAAGCTGCGCCTCGTTGTTTTTTTGTTTTTCTCTGCCGGATTCACGCACCCAGCGTGAATTCGGCCGGTTTTTAAAAAAATGTTTTTAAATGCTCTCTTTTGCCCTGGGGTTCCCTGTGGGACCCCCTGAGCAGGCCTAGGGGGTCAGGGTGTTTGTACCCTGCCCCCTTTTCTTCTTTTTTTACCTTTTCTTCAACTGATTTCTTGTGACTCGGTTGCCGAGTCACAAGATGGCTGCCAACACTTCCTGGTTTGGAGTGTTGGCAGCCAATCAGAAGTCAGCTCGTGCTCGGGAGGAGTCGCGACTCCTCGGTGCTCAGATATATATATTTTTTATTTCTTGAATTTCTCTAACTACTGAACGGATTTACACCATTTAAATAAAAGGTCGATTTCTGAACCAAGAGCTACCTTTTTGCCAAATTTGGTGTAATTCCGTTCAGCAGTTCGGGCTGTAGCCTGTTCCAAAATTTCCTATGGAAATTACCATGGAGAAAACGTGTTTTGGGACCCCCCTTTTTCCTCGGCCCCCGCTTGACAAATCACCCCGAAACTTTCAAGACAGGAGCTGACCGGAGCGCCCCATTAGTTTTGAAAATTTTGCGAAGATTCGTCAACCGGCGCCAAAGATATTGGCAAAAGAAAAAACGCTTTTTGAATAGAAACAAGGTCCTAACTAGAACTACCTACTGGCGACAGCCAGTAGGTAATATAGATATAGATAGATATCTAGATATATATACTCCTCTCCGGTCTTGCATTCACTCATGCCTTGACCCAGATGAGTGATTTTAATCCCTACTCTGTCCCCCACCTTGCTTGGGGGATATTGTTGTTCCTTTTCATAAGTAAACTCAGGCATAGATGACAAATGCCCCAGTGCTCGATGGTGCTGCGAACACCTGTCTCGGGCTCCGTTAACCTCATTTTTATGATGGTGGTGGAGGGGCTGGGCAGCTGTCCTAGTGACCTATTTGCAGACGTGAACAGAACATCGTGACAGTTAACTGCTTCAGGTGCCCAGAGTAGTGCTGTGCACACCACACGTAATTGTGGCGAAGATCAACACTATTTCTTTTCTCTCTTGTTTGCAAACACCAGGAGAGATTAACAACACATTTAATACTCTTATATTAAACTTGCAGTGCTCTTTAGGGAGTCCAAGCTCCACGGAGCAGTTTTATTTTTTTGTGTACCAGGCTCTCCCTGCATTGGCATTGGGACCGGGGCCGTTGCTGCTCATTGTTACTGGACATTGCTGCCTAATGCAGCCTGGTCCCTTTAATATTTCACTGTCTATCATCATTAATACTTACTACATATGTGACTGTTATAGTTCTTTACTGCCTGATTCATTTCTTACTGGGACAATTGACTCACTGCAAGGGGGTCATTAATGGTCATAATTACCTACAACTTTTAATAGTGATTAATTCTTAGTACCATTATACCCTACTGCATTTGTTAATTTCTTATTAATGCATGGTTTCAGTGAGGTTCGCCACTAAAAGGAACACGGATACTCACTGGGAGCAAAATGTTCCTTAATGATGGTAAATTAAAACCACCATAGTCGCAGTGGGCATTTATTACGTCCTGGAGACGTTGAGGTTCATTGCTTGTTTAGCCACTTCAGGATGCTGGTAATCATTAGTGATTGTGGCCATTAATGCTCAATTCATGAGGAAAGCAAGAAAGTGGAGGCATGCTACTTAGAAGTGTCTTGCTATACTGGTAATTACTCTTAGTTGCATTCTGTTGGACATGTCCCTTTCTGCAGGGTTGTCCCTAAACTTTTTGCCTTTCTACTCCTATTTTTCTGACCCTCTTTTTGTTGGCTTTAGGACTCTGGGCACTTTACCACTGCTAATCAGTGCTAAAGTGCATGTGTGCTCTCCTTTAAACTTGGTAAGATTGGCCTAAACCTATTAGGCATATTTAATTTACCTGAAAGTCCCTGGTACAGTGGGATTCTATATACTCAGGGCCTGTAAATTAAATGCTACTAGTGGGGCTGCAGCGCTGATTGCGCTACCCACAGAAGAAGCCTTTCAAACCTGTCTCAGGCCTCTGCCATTGCAGGGCCTGTGTGCCCAGTTTATTGCCACAGTGTCTGCATTTAAATTACTTGCCAAACTGGAACTCCCTTTTTACTACATATAGGTCACCCCTAAGGTAGGCCCTAGGTAGACTTACGGGCAGGGTGCTATGTAAGTAAAAGGTAGGGCATGTGCCTTATTCTGTGGCATGTCCTGGTAGTGACAAACAGCCTATTTCTCACTGCTGTGAGGCTGCTCCTCTCATAGGTTTGCATTGGGAATACCCTGATATGTGTTTCAGTGGTAATTTCTGATCTGAAAGGAGTAGTGCTACCATGTTTGGAATAGTAGTGAAAAATCATGCTTACTGGTGTGGGTGGATATTTTTATTACCATTTTAGAAATTCCACTTTTAGAAAGTGGGCATTTCTCTGTGCTTATACCTGTATGTGCTTTGCAACCTGACTCCAATCCACGTTTAGGGCAGAGAGACAGCTACACTTCTGCATACTTTCCAGACAGCCATCACACAGGAGGGGCTGGGTGCATCTGCATACTGATATTCTTCCTGAGCTGGGGGAGTGAGATGCGTTGACACTTTACATTTGTATGGGTTTTGTTCTGCCCTCGCACAAAGGGCTTGTTTACCCCTACTGATGTCTGGAGCCAGGGCAAGGGCGGAGGGAAACTCCTGGCACTTGTCAGGCCTCACTGGAAACTTCTACCTTCTAGAAGCAAGGCACCAGCTTATAAGTGCAGGGGGCTCCAACGCCACATTGTTAGAGCACTTTTAGAACTGGGACTGAACCTCTGTCAGAGGGATTGCTGCACAGCTCAAAGGACTCTTCTGGGCTGCTCTTCTGTTGTTGCCCTGCTGCCTGCTACTTGTTCGGTGGCCTAAAGGACTCACTGGATTGCTTTTCTGCTTGTTGCCCTGCTGCTCCCTGACTCTGGTTTGCAAGGACACTGTGGCGCTGCCTGGAGAGAGTGCCATCAGGACTGCTGGACTGGCTGTGCTGGTCTCCCTGCATACTGCTGCCTTCCCTTGCTGGTGCCCCCAGTGTTCTCAAAGTACCACTGTGTAGACTCCTTGCCTCTTCGGATTTAGCTCGTGTTGAGTGCTGGTTTAGGCTCTTTATATGTTCATCTGGCGAATTGGGAAGCGCTTCATTTTTCCAAACTCCGTTCTGAACGCCTGCAAAGGGGACCAAGAACGAAGCTCCACTTCCGCCCCACCTCGCCCTCCAACAGTGAGCTATCTCTCTGGGCGAGTGTCCCCCACAGGCTGAAGAGCGTTTTATTTCTGCCACGCGCTGGGAGAACAGCACGCTTTGACACAGGCACCAAAAGGAGCTTCGACCAGCAGGGGTGCTCCTCCTGGTTACCCTGTCTGGCTTTACCTGCACCTTGCCCGATCTCTGCGGGGTTCGCGGGCCTCCCTGCTGTCCTGCCCCCAGATGCGCTGATCGCGCCACTCACGGAGTGCCGCTCGACTTGCCGTATGGAGGCTGTAGGTGTCAAGCTATAGATGCTATGAGCAATGGGACCGTGGAGTCATTACTGCTATCCGGCGACCACATAAGGTCGCATTTCAAGTCCCCATACAGTGGATACCGGTGGACAGTTTTTGTCATCCCTCAGGGACCCTGAGCATTACCACACCACCCAGAATAGAAGCGCAGGTGCAGAGCCGCCCTATGGTTGGGGCCCGAGATTACCGGCTTTCATGTAAGGGGCACGCAGGTGTCTGTGTCTACGACATTTCTTGGCTGTAACTGTAGGTGACCTTGACGTGGGTAGCCCCCGCAGCTGACCTGCATGTAGCAGGCAGCTGGATGTACTTGAGGCTTGTTTTTATAGTCATTTTGAGATGCATGACGGGTGAGTCCTCGACGGAGGCTCCCGCTTCATTAGTTCAGGAAGCAAGTACTACAATAGTCCGGTTTCAGAGGCGCCCAGAGGCTTCTGCGCCCCACATGGTGTATTGGGTGCCAGTAGGCCTAATACAAGCGCCAGGTCGCTGTGGCCTGTGTTTTTCATGGTAAATGTTTTATGATTCACGTTCTTACTTCCTAAACTGCTGCATTATGCGCCCCGATACAATGATGCATGCCCAGACTTGTTTATTCAGGCGAACGAGTAACATTTCAGGACCTGCATGGTAAGCAGAGTACTAATGATCCATGGTGATTCATATGGTATCTGTAGGGTGCAGTCTCAATTTAAGGCTCGGCGAGGAGTGGAAAACATGCATATCCCTTGCACTTTAGGAGTCTCTTAAATTAAAAAAAAAAAAAAAAAAAGGGTGAGTGCAATTATTTTGAGCCTTATTTCTTTCTCTTTTTACCCAGTGTTTCACTCCAGCTATACAAGCCAAGCAGACAAGCCATACGTAAATCAGTCTTGGTGAAATGGAAGATCCTTACTCTCTGAAATCATTTATTCTTGGTATTTCATAAGAGCATAATAACATTACATTGTGACTGTGCATAATTCTCTCAGCAGAGAGCATTTAATAGGCATTTCTACGTGGAGACCTTGAGCTCAATAACCGCTGTCTGTTAATGCTGTAGGAATGTTTTTTCGAATTTAAAAAGTCAATGAAAGATTATGGTTGCACTTAAAGTTTGAGTTTATGGGGTTTTAGATTGCCAGTATTGATTCGCGTCTCTCCTATCAACTAGAACACCCCATAACCAAAGTTTTTTCATTGACTATCATACCATCAACTCTTTCCTTTAAGTAATTCAAACGGTCAGTATAACATAAGCCTATTTTTCTTAGTCATAGGCTATATGGAGTAAATAATGCGCAAATCGGAGTTCCTGTGTGCAAACTAAAACAAGCATTGGCATAGCCAATAGGTCTCGCCTTTAGGACCTTATAAGTGTTTAGCCAGAGCTATTGGCTTTGCCAATATCTTTAAGCTATGTTGTAGAGCATTGTGGCTGCTGTGCAGCATGTTGAAAAGTTATAATAACAAAGTGTTGTAAGCATTGTTGCTACCTTGTATATAACCAAGACATTAAGTACAACTGAACGACCCTATTAAATAAAGAATGAACATAAAAAATGTCTTCTGGTTTTTTGTCCTTGCAATGCTGGCAACTTCTTCCTGCCTGTTCTAATGCTCCTTTTTTATTTTTATTTTTTATGGGGTGCGGGGGGGGGCATAAACAATGTGAGGGTGGAGGTTGGGAAATAGTACCTAAATTATAACACTAGCAGGGGGCAGACATTAGGGGAGAATCGTCAGATGCCATATTCAGAGGTCAGACTGAGGTGGATGCTGAGGTGGTGGTGTGCTGATGCGGAGGTGATGCTGTGCTGATGTTTAGATGGTGCTGTGCTGAGGTGGTGCCGTTTAGAGATGATGCTGCGCTGATGCTGAATTTCTGCTGAGGTGGGGCTGCGCTGGTGCGGACGTGGCCTACTGAATTCCGCATAAGTATTCACACAAGTCAGCCCTCAAGTATAAAGTTATAATTATACATAAAATGAAAGGTGGCAAAACAGTTTTCAACCTTCCTAAAATGACACAACATGGGTTTTCAAAATGCAAATATTCTACCCTTAGGATTTGTCACAGGGTGTAACCAACAGCAAAACCGTAACACACTATGCCAATACACAACACCCTTTGTAACGAAATACATGCCTTCAATCATTAGCACAGAATTAAAAATCCACTCTTAAAGGCTTATTGACTTCAACATATACTTTTCACAATGAACAAGTTAGGCATACTGCCTTTGTCATACTTTTTCATAATAAATAGATCAGGCTTATAACTATTAGCTGGTTATTAGCTGTACACATCCTGCTTTGATAGAATTTGGTGCAAATTTATTTTAGTTTTATATAGCACGAACTCTACCTGAAGGTAGAGTCCTTTACAGGAGCACCAGTTGCGTTGTGACACATTAATTTTTTTGTTAGGCAGGGAGAGTAAGTGATTTTTCCAGAATCACAGGATGTTGAGCATCCTTGCCAAGTCTCTAACCCGGTTCCCCAGCTTCAAGGTCGACCGATCTAGCTGTCAGACCACATCCTCTCCTCATTTGTGATGATATACAGTCCTGTATATGAATTATGCATGTAGAAGTCAACGACTTATACAATACTGATGGATTCATCCATTTAGTAATACCATGGCTCTTGGTGGACATTTAGAAGCATAGAGAAGAAGATTAAAGCATTAGGATGAAAGTTTTAAGGCTCGTTTAAGATCTTCTGGGTCATTCCTAGTTGGGCATATTTTCCTTCACCACAAGGGGGGTCCTATCTCATTGTTACTATTCACGATATTAGAATAGTGATTCAATGGGATGTACATCTAGCACCAACTTACAAAATATTGGAAGCAGATATATGATTAAGTGGGTAAACGTAGAAAGTGGAGAAAAAGTTACTGCAATAACAAAGAGGGCAGGTAAACAGGGTGCTAGTTTTGGAAACGGTACTGACTGCGCTAGAAAATCAAGATGATGGAACAGAAAAGGAGGACCAGGTTTTAGATACGGATGGACAATTAGAAACCCGGAAAAAATACAATCTGTAACGAGGAGCGACTAAAAATATTATAGTCATGCATACAAAAAGGGTAAAATCATAAATAAGCCAATGTAAAAGTGAATGGAAGCGTCTCCATTGGATTGGAGCATAGGGGTGGGAAGTCGATACGGGTTCACCTGTGTCGCTCAGGTTAACACGCAATCTCACATTCCTAAACTTGCCCAATCCTGCCATTTTCAGTTAATTTTTTCTCCTTAGTCTCTCGTCCCTTCCTTCAAGTCCTAGTAATTTCCAGTTATCAGAAGTCTCATCACACAGGGACAGTTTGTCTGCGGCCCGACCTTCAAATTAACATATGAATGCATTCATGGAGTTGAAATCTCACTTCAGGTTAATTAAACAAACTGGATTAACAAAAAAGCAACGATTTATAAAAACAAAAGATTAGTAAGAAAGTTACCCCTTCTGACATCGATTCCTGAGGTAATTCTGTTTTACGAACTTGTGCTCATTTGAGGTCAACGTTTCATTGTACTTTGTGGGTGGTTGAAAACCCATTCAATCATATTATACCAATAGAATTCTGTGCACTAGACTCCGTTTTAATCTCAATTTAACTGAGCCTGCAACCTGGCCGGTAAACGCTGCTGCTCAGAAGTATCCCGGCCAACCAGTAGTAAAACCCTGTCGCGACGCGAAATTCCCAGGCTTAAGAATGCCAAATATTCTAGCAAGGCTTCTGTGTGCAAGCCCATTGCTATTCTATTCAAATCCAAATGGTATTTCTGTTTTCAAACTACTGAAACCATGTTTCTTCCAGCATTGTTGAGATAGCATGCACAAATATGAACTTTGCAAAACTACACCTCACAGATATGACCAGGACTTGTTCCATGTAGTCTCTCCACGCTCGAGCATGGGTCGGACCCTAGAATAGCGTCTCGAAACGAGGGATACTTGGATCACCTTTGTCCCAAATCCTCTCGCCTCCCTGCCACCGAAACATTGCGTTGCACTTTTTCTAGCGTACTGTTTTCTACTAATTTTCATGTAAAGCGCTCTGACAGCCTAGGACTTCTATGCACTAAAGAAAACCTCAAACAGTAAATAAACGCGGTTTCCACATTATTTCTGAAAGGGAAACACTATTCAAACAGCTGGTGAGCAGAGGGGTAGAGACATGAAAAACAAGCATTGGCATAACCAATAGGTCTCGCCTTTGGGACCTTATAAGTGTTTAGTTATCCAGCACAATATCCTTGGTGCAACAACATCAAGTGTTGCATGGCTAAACACTTATAAGGTCCCAAAGGCGAGACCTATTGGCTATGCCAATGCTTGTTTTGGTAGGCACGGGACATTAAGTGATTTGCCCTGAGGCTCGAACTTTGGTTTTCCGGCTCCAAAGTCTGCAGTCTAGCCGTGAGACCACTCAGTCGAGTAATAACACCAGCCTCGCTCAGAATAGCAATAAATACTGTCAAGTGAAAAACCGAGAGGGTTAAAAAGAGATCATGCAATCCAGAGATGGAGAGACCGCCGAGGAGGACAATGATATCAAAGAGAGAGACTCTGAAGAGACTCCAAGAGTAAAATCGCTCTCTCCGAAGCAGTGGTGTAGAAGGATGCCATTGGCCCTGGTGCATGCAAGGAACATGATTGCTCCCTTTGCTGATGTGGCAGTAAAATGCAACATTTATCAAGGTTCAATGGGTCCCGGTGTCACTGCACCTGCTGCACCAACTGTAGCTGCGCCCCTGCTCCAGCAACGGGGGATGGACGGATGTAAAGAGTACAATATACTGGAAGGGGGAAAGGAAGGGCGTAGTCAGATCAATACTTGTTTGTATTATCGGTCTCGGGGGGGGGCGTGTGGCATCTGCTCTAATAATGTTAAGAGCCATCGCAAAGGCTATCGGGGAGGCAAACCTTTCCACCAATTTGAATTGCTGATCCGAGGCCTGGGGCGACTGATAGAGAGGGCTGAGGGTGAGATGGGGGAGGGGAGATGTTGGGTAAAGGGAAAGAAGATTAGTTATGGGGAGAGGGAGAAGGAACAGTGGCTGGGGTGAGATAGGCAGACTGGAAAGAAAAGGGCAAGCAGAGAGGCTAGACAGATGGTTAGATGGGGGAATCGAGGAGTAGAAACCGGGAAAGAGGAGCACTGACACAATGGGAAGAACAGAAAAAGGCCTCAAGAGGGCGTGGGTAAAAGAAGCGGGGACGAAAGAAAGGACAAGAATGTGAACAAAGAAAGCACAATGGGTGGAAGCAGGGGTCTGCAAAATCGCAGCTTTTTTTAATAAAAGTTTGTGAAATTCCATGACAGTTTAGAGTAAAATGCTGTTTGCTGGTACCTTGTGGCTTTATTTTTGTAAATGCACACCTCGCACTTAAGAAAACACCTCTCTCAGCAACATACTTTCAGTGTGAATCAGTCCCCTGCTGGTATCTCAGGAGAATTTTTTTTTTTTTAAAGAAGTTGACCGCTCGCTCAAAAAAGGTTACAAAAAAATTTAGAAAGTGACCTTTCACGTAACGCAAAAGTCAAAAATTTCTGGAATTTCACCAACATATTTTAAATTTCGCCCAGGCTGTGTAAAAATATTAAAGGAAGAGTGAGTCAAGGTAATAAATAGACTGGAGAAGAGGGCGGTAGTTACACAAGCAGTGAAGGCAGAAAAGTAGAAAGCATGAAAGACAATTGTGAAGAAGGGAAGACAGGTAGGAGAATGAATAGAAAAGGGAACAAGTGCGTGTGAAAGTTCATCAAAACAAGCGTGAGGGACAAGCACTCGTGCTTGTGCTGCCATGCGCCTTGCGGGAGCGAGCTGCAGCGGCGCGAGAGACATATGTTGTCAGTTAGCATGCGCGCCCCTGCTCGCTCCCGCAAGGTGTATGCCGCCACAAGCACGAGTGTGTGCTTCCAAAAAGAGCAGAGCGACGGCTAAAGGTCCTCCTAAGCTGCGCATGCGCGCTGCGTAGGCGAGACCTAAAACTGCACTTTACCAGCAAACCAAGAAAAGGGTAAGAGAAAAGAGGCAGCGAGGGACAGGCTTTGAACCAAAACACGATACAGAGGCTTTGCAGGAATAAGACAGTGACAGAAAAAGGAAATTAACAATCTGCAGCAAAATTATATTTGCAGAATTTAACTAACCTTTTGTGCCACCAACTATTAAAGAAAAAACAAGCAACGGCACTGAATTGTGTAACTTGCAGGAGATAACAAATGAGAGAGTCTGCTGCATTGTGCGAGGGGTGTGGAAAGGGAAGACGCACAAAGGGATCCTCCCTTGAGCCTCCCAATTAGCGAAATGCTGAGCATGCAGGGGTGATGAGGTGAATTCCTCTGAAGTGACAACAATTAAGAAACAGGCAAGGGACTCTGGGGGGTGGCCCTGAGAGGATCAAAATGTAAAGGGTCGCACCCACATTTAAAAAAAGCACCGAATGGAAAGCAATTTTGCCTTCTGCGGAGCCCTGCTCAGAATTCATCGCTCGCCAGGCTTGTCAGAGCTCGCCGCCCACCCGATAACTTGTCAACGCCCATTACAGCGTCTTTCACGAGCGTGTCTGACTGGCGTCTGATTTAAAGCTGCGCCGGGGAGATGTGTCCTCCAAACCAGGCTGTTCAATACAGTCAGATGCAAATAAAATAAAGCGTGTCTCCCCGTGGGAGGAGGGAAAGAGAGGCCATCACACGCTGTACTGTGTGATGGCCGACAAATGCTCTCTGAGTGAATTCGACGGAAAGAGAGCTAAACACACAAAGGAGGGACTTTAACAGAAATGCACCAATAAGAAACCAGCATTTCTGAATGCTGCAGCTAACAGCCAATAGCAATGTGTGGATTTGCCAAAGCCACACAGATACAACAGGTCATCGCTAATGCTCAACCTAATAAAAAAGATGGCATTGCAGTGAATTAATTAAAATCCAGTTGTCATACGTTAAGGGCAGCACTCCCCAACTCAGTGATGTCAGTCAGAGGCTGAAGTGGGATAACATTGCCCCTTGATGCGTGCTGGAATGGGTGGAGAAAAATGTGAATGGAAGTCACAGACTAAAGGCATGAAAATGAAAGAAGGCAAGAGAATGAGTCAAAAAGAATGAACGAATGAAGGGAAGAAAGGAAATAAAAAATGGAAAGAAGGACGGACAGAGGGTTCACAGTATAAAATATTGGATAGTTAAATCCAAATTACTCCCCACCTATTTTTTAATAAAACTGTTGCAAGTGTGGTGCAAATTAAACATCATAAAGTTCGGTTTTGTTGCCGGAAGAAGTTTGTCAAAGAACCATTGGTGAAACAAAGTATAGAAAAGGAATTTACAACAGCATTGGACAGAGACTGGAAATTATAAAGGAGTGTGCCCTGTGCTCACTTCAAATGTATCCTACTATCACATCAGGCAACACGGCACTGAAGGGAAACATCCTTGTGTACGCATGTGCTCCATGTGAAAGCAAATTGCAGTCACTCAAAGTGAAGTCGACCAGTGGCTTAAGTAGGCTGACCCATTCTGTATGCTGTAGTGGGTGGGAGCAAATTGGAATGACACAACAGACCAATAAGTGAAGAGAGGTAGCTGAAAACCACTTTAAAGAAGTATATTCTACATATTATTTTAGTAAAATCATAAGGTCTTGGCTAACAGCCATACCTAAAAAGGCTGATGGAGTACAATAATGGTTACTAAATAAAGCCAAAAGGCCCCTGACATTCGGTTCTTAGCTCTACAAGCCATAATTTTCAGACCAGGTAAAGTACTTATGACCTCACAGTAATCATACCAGTAAGTCTGAGCACAATCATTAAGTAACACTTACCCACACAAAGAAACTGTACTGTATCCTATTGCGTATGATTAATAATGTTAATGGAAAAGCAAAATATGTCTTCAGTGAGATCCTCACTTGTAATGTCATTTGTGACAACTTGGGTGATCTTATAAGCATTGCATTTGATGTGCAAGTTAAGTATGTATTAAGGTTTGCATAGCAGCTGTGCGATTTATGGATTGCATAGCTAACATAGCTTGAGCGCTTCAGGGAGTTTTCGGTTTTAGTTTGTAAATATAACTGTACTTTAACTTTTTTTTGTAAATTTCAACGGTTTCTTTAAACATGTGCAAACAGTTGACGAAACAATAACGTAACTCTCCCTTAAAAAAGAAAATCTGTGTTAATTGTTGCTTTTTGATGTACTGCATACCTTTTGGGCCCAACCAGTGCTGCAACTTCTGTGCAGCTGTGATTTGTCAGTAGGGATTGGCATTGTACCCAAACCGCATGTGTCCATCTCCCACTGTTCACAATAGGGTTTAGCTGCAGGGCTTGTCCATATGGAATTGACCTGTTCGAAGCCCACCAGTAACTTTTTGTAATGCAGATCTCAAAAACTATTGAAGGAATTTACACCAAACCAATCAAAGGCAGCAATAGAAGTAAAGTTGTTATATCATGCCAAGTTTGACATAATTTTTAAGGGGTTTTTGATGTAGCACATTTTTCAGTGGCCATTAACAAATCCATTTTTTTTTAAACCCCCTGTAAGCGGGCTTCATTCTAAATTCACAACAACTCTTCAGAAGATTCCTTCATGCCTTTTCGTGTTGGTTTCTTACCATCTTATCTTAAAGGGTTTCCATCCTGGAGAATAGTCACTTCCATGGTTCACTTAAGTGTTAAAGATTAATGCCCATCATAAATGAGCGTAGTGGACACATGGTAGCAATTATGTAAAACGTTAAGATAGAATGTGATTCCCATTGACTCTGGAAAGAAGAAATGAGTGCCGAAAGTGGTATATATATGTGGTATATTCAGCAACCGCCCCATCATCCCTATTCTAGTGGGTGAAATATATTTATAGGAAATGGGATGTAATAGCTCATCCCCCCTGGGAGTGTCCTTCCTTCTGAAAGATCCTTTTTCAACCGGAGCTCCTCACAATGGATGGTAAATGGCTTGAGAGAAAAACAGCATCATCAAATACAATTCGGAGGACTTTAATATAGTCCACCACTGCAGGTCGCAAACATCTATATATTCTGACTGCATCTTTACATCCAACAGACACTCCGATATGGGTTGGAAATAAAAATTCCCCATCCTAACAGATCTCTCCACTTCCAACCATGCTAGCTCAGGACCACAACTATACACAAAATCTCAGATTGTGCAACCCAGTGCAGTAACCAGCTAAGCAGTCTTTATCATAAAAAATATCATAAAGCGATCTGCATAGTTACTCAAAGCGACCAGCATACTGAAAAACCTAAAACTGCGTGTCATCAAACCGGGTTTTTGGAGAGCGGGGGTTGTCCTAATGTGAAATAAAACACACGGCCCCTGGGTCTACATAGAAAGATAAAGAAATAGTGCTGGAGTTTCCCTTTTACAGGACGATTTCCCCTCACCCACCCATAGGTGGCATACTTCATCATAGGGAAACCTCCTCGCATTGCAAACCTGGTCGCGATGCGGGCTACAACCCCCTCTCTGAGAGGGAGGAGCTCAGGAATGTTTTCAGTGTTTCAGAAAGAGGTCTTCTAAAACCAATAGATAAGCAGGGTGTGGTGAGGAAGAGAAAGAAAGATAGGTGTATGTGAGATAAAACTAACTCTAGGGTAAGCCAAAAAAGTTGTATTGGGGCGTCCCTAGGTTAGAGCTAAAACCAAGAGCTATGATGGGAGGGAATTCAACCTATCATAGATAAGTGGTGGTCAACATGTTTCTGCCTTATACCCTCCGTAGAGGTGTAGCGGCTTTCATCATGACCGAAGTGAGAAAAATAAAAGTAGGTTGGTATGTGTATGTCGCAACAGTTCATGACAGGTCTCCCCGGTAGTTATGTAAACCTGTAAAGAGATTAAATGTCAAAAGACATACATCAGTTAAGTTATTACAGCACTTGAAAAATATATATGAAAAAATTCCAAGGGAACAGTTATATCCAATAGATGTAGTGGACAGCAAATCAAGGATATCGGATTGTTTATCCAAAATCTCATTAAGCTAATAATGTAGAGAATGTATATGTTTATTGCTCACCCGCAATTTCAGGTAATTAATACCACCTCAACCTTGGCGCAAACTCGAGGGTGCATCTATGGCCTATAAGTGAAGGAACAAGTGAGCAATCAGTTGTAGATTCAACCTGTATGTAAAACAAAGTGCAAACAGCTGACTCCCAAAAATTAAAAACATGTGAAGTGATCTAAATAGTTGAAGTACCATATTAGGTCTAATTAAAATAATGCAATATTTATGTATGGTAAATTCAGAGTTGGTCAGGCAAAGAAGGAATATTGATAACAACCTTCCAAGTTAATGTCGTGAAAATGAATGTCGTGAAAGTAAATGGCACGATCAGGAGGGGAACTCGAAAGGAAAGAGAAGGAGGGGGGGGGTTGTTAACCCAATGGTATGAAAAAAGAACTGGCATAAGCATCGTGGAGACAAACTGTTGAAGACAACAGGGCTCGCGCCTCACGATACGTGAATTTTTGAAAAGAAATGTTTATACAAATATGTGAGCCAATTGTGCCCAGACCTGAGTTGATAGAAATACCAACAAAGTCTCTAGCTGGCAAATCAGTCAGCGTGACAAACAAGAGCAGAAAACTATAAATATGTACATATATGTAATCAGCCTCCTGGGGCAAATGAACGATGTTAAAATCCAGAAAATAATACGAAAAAAACAGCCCCTTCATAGGACGCCGCAGATCAGCAAATCATCGATGGCGGCGTATATAGACTGCCAATAACATCCCGAGAATCTGGAAGTGCAGTCTGATCAGATCTTGCCAAAATTGAAATCCAAAAGGAACGTAAGGGACACATATCCCAAGACGGGTGGTACTGTGGGCGCTCGTTCATGCCTAGGGAGGACAACCGCCATGTCCATACTAAGGCAATTTAGCTGCCGATTTCACGGCGTTGACCTGTCGGTTCTCTGTGGAAGACCAATAATGCTACAGAGATCAGAAGAACTACAATAGTCGACAGGCCTTGTAGTGTACGTGCTTCCGCGATAGTGGAGTGGTGAAATCGGGCAACCGGTTATCCATGTGTTTGACCTCTTGGAGACATGAAATGACTCAACCCTGGTGATATATGCAAGGAATATCTCGTAGAAACGGGCATAGTCACAAATGGTGTACTGGATATAAGTTGATAAAATAGCCCATGCGTAGCCTATGAGGTAGTCAGACTGAACCAGGGGATGTTATCATTGAGAACTTGACTGGCACTTCGTAATCTAAAAACCCAGCGCTGTTCAATCCTGAAAAGATATTGGGTTATATTCACAGTTTGAGGGATTACTGGTTTGTCTAACACCACCTAATGCAATTCTTCTGCATCGTGCCCTTTATTCAAATACTGTGCGGTCAATTTAGTGGCTTGTTTTTTGGAACGGATTGATCAGGTAGATTCAGCGGTCTGAGTTATAGTTTGTGTGGTGTATTAATTTCCATGGTGTATCCGTACCTATATAGACATGTGAGGGAGGACTGGGATGACTGGGGACATATGTTGCATGAACCACATGGTAAGTGGCCCTTAATAGGAGGCAGACCCCAAAGCGTGTCCTATTTGTTCTTATCTGTGGTACGTGGTCTGATATGTACCAGTTTGTCATGGATATTTATATTCTGTTTGAAAGCAAACCTGGGTTTAGGTAAGGTTACTGTACCCTTATTCAGAATATTCCAATTTTTGTTCATTTTTGAAAGAGGCTCGACTTATTGCTGAAGGTGTTAACACATACCAATCTGTCAGCGGGTACTTTAGCTGGTAGAGCTTCCAGGAGGGCCTCCCGGTTGTTGGTTCTGGCTCTCTTGGCTGATCTGCATACCAACGAGTGTGGATATTGGCGGTCCAACAATTGTTGTTGTAATTCAGATGCATGCCTCTGGTATTTGTTGACATCGGAGCAGTTCCGCTGCAGTCTCAAAAATTGCCAGAATGGAAAATTGTCTTGTTATGAACCCCAATACACCCCTATATAGGCCTAGGTAGTTGCACGACCTTTTACGTACATTTGTCCTACCTTGCTCTACATAACGGTTCTGGCGCTGACCTTTTACCTAGTTTTATTTTCTCCACTTTAAAAAAAACAAAAAACTTTATTTACCTTTTAACATACAGTTTACAAACCAAAGGATCATGGCAGATAAAGTCCATACCGTGTACATAACAGACAGCATGTATGACAATTTTTAATCCATTATCAATATTGACATTTTATCAATTTTGCAACAACAGTTAATTCTGTACCCATCACTTAAGCACATATCAGTTAAGATCATATATGTGTATATCTGAAGAGGCAGGGGTTCCTTGCACCTGTCTGGTTAAATCGCCAAATCGGGAGTGAGGTCAGTCGTCTTGTGTTTCTAGAAGGTGTTTGGAGTGGTTGCTAGATGTCCCTTGGGCTTGAGGTAGGTGGTTGAAGTTGAGAATATATGTCACTATTGGTGCTACAATATATCAAGCTAGCAATCCAGCACTTCAATGTCGGTGGATTCCCCTCCCCCCGCGTATTGCAATCTCACGTTTTGCTAATAGCAGAGCTAATGCCACGTATCTACGTACAGCTTTGGGGACAGTATGGACAAACCTCAGCAAGCTTGTTATGGGTTAGGTGTGAGTGTCTGGTTTATCATGCGTGACAATTCGATGTATATGGTTGTCCAAAAGCCGGCTGTTTTAGTGCAAGTCCAGGTCATATGGAGGAAGTCTGCATGGGGAGACTGGCATTTAGGGCATGCGTGTGAGCGAGTATTGTCCATACGATGTACCCTGTAGGGAGTCATGTATGCCCTCCATATAAATTTAAAGTGTAGCAGTTTATGACAATGGTTTATGGATAGTTTGCGCGTTTGTGTGCAGCAGTGCTGCCATTGGAAGTCTGATATAGCATGGCCCAGATCCCATTCCCATGTCCCTCTTACTTGAAAATCTTTAGTAGGAAGTAGTGCGATATAAGCCTGATGGAGTTTAGACATGAGATGTTCCCCCCGTGTCTTTAATAAGTAAAGTCAAGGGGATGAATTCTGGCTGCTCAATTGGGTAGCTAGGGATTAATGCCCATAAAGCGTTTTGTAGTTTGTGTAGTATGAAATGATCCATCTGTGTCACGTTGTGAAGCCTAGCATCTTCTGTCCAGGAGAATACGTGACCTTGGGGAAATAGATCTCCCAACGTGCCAAGAGAGAATTTGGAGAGAGTGTGTTTAACTATTTCTTCCTGTGTCATAGGCAGCCAGGCGTTACCCGCCAGGGGATGGGCCGATGAATGAATAAAGGAGGTGGCCACCTGTGAATCTAATTAGTTTCCTCCATGCCCAGCTGGTTTTTGAGACCATTTGGATTTCTTGGGGGTTGCGTTTAAGGCCTTCCGGTAAAATTGCAGAGAGTGGTGTGGGATGTATGAGGTCCACATCTGGCATAAGGTAAGGTATTCTAATGTCTGGATGATACCAGTACCTAGCGAAGCTGCATTGGGCCACTAGATGGTGAATCTGAAAATTCGGTACCCTGAACCCGCCACGTTCATAAGGCGAGGTCAGGGTGTCCCATTTGATCCTAGGCTGTTTATTACCCCAAACTAGGCGTAAGAGTTAAGTGCTTAGTGTCAGTCAGTCAGAAATACTTTATTTCGACTCTAAAAGAGCAATAAAAGTTTGTACACACATAATTTCATTTTATAATAAAACAATATTTCAACAAGATCAATAATTACAATTTTAGAAACAATTAGTATTTGCTTCGGATTTTAAAAGCAGTAAAGAGATAATTTAAAATACAATGTATTATCTCAGCTGTACCTAGGGAAAGTAAAAACTCCATTGCCATATTATGATTCGCAATCCCTGCAGGAAGTAATAATGGACAAATAAACCGCTTCCTCTGAGGGAAATAAAATCTACAAAAAAGAATAAAGTGCATAGTGCTTTGCAATGAGAAGTTATCACACGGGCAAACTGGGAGTGAGGGAAACCACGAGCCTTGAATAGGGAAGGCGTAGTGTCATGAAGAATGAGGAGGTCAGTGGGATAGATATGTTATGAAACAGATATAGGAACTTTGGGAGCACAACAATTTTAATTCTAGCGATTCGACCTGCCATAGCTATTGGTAGTTTTAGCCAGCGGTCCACCTGACTGGACAGATTGGCAAGTGCACTGCCGTAGTTCAGACGCAGTATCTGTTCTGGGTCTCTATGGATGTGTATCCCTAAATATTTTACAGAGTCCTCGCATCTTACCAGAGGATATTCGATGATGACCGTTCGGGTGCAAGGAGTCAATGGGAACATCTCTGATTTACCCTAGTTTATTAGTAGGCCTGATGCGCCCCAAATTTTCCCACCTCTCTAAGGATGGGGTCGAGGTTGTCACTGGGTTGTCTCACATACAGGATTATGTCATCCGCATATAGCGTAATGAGTAGGGGACCGGTTTTCAGTTGAAGACCCCTATGGATGTGGCGTTCCTGTAAATGACGTGCTAGCTGGCACAGAGCGATGGCAAACAGCAGGGGCGATAGCGGGCAGCCCTGTCTGGTCTTGCGTGTGGGGTGGAAGGCTCTAGTTAACGTGCCATTTAGTCTAATGTGTGCAGTGGGTTTGGTGTACAGCAAACGAACAATGGAAGTGAATGACCCCGGAATGCCCATTCTTTGGAGCGTTGCATGTAAAAAGGGCCATTCCAAAGAGTCGAATGCTTTTTCGGCATCCAATAGTACAGCGGCGGCAGGGGTGGTGGGTGAGATTCTATATAGGACTGCAAAGAGTGTACGAATATTCAACGCTGGGGATTTATGTGGGACAAACCCTGATTGTGCAGGTGAAATAATCTGATCCAATATATGAGAGAGAGCCTGGTGGCCAGCATTTTAGCAAGTATTTTGTCAAAATTCAAGAGGAACAATGGGCGGTAGGATCCGCAATGTAACGGGTCTTTTCCCGGTTTAGGGAGTAGAATTATCACTGCTTCCTGGAGTGGGGGGGGAAGGATGCCTTTTTCCATTGCTTCCTGGTATACTTCTAAGAGGTGGGTGGGTAAGTAAGTGCTTGTGTGCTTTATAAAAACAACCCGAAAAGCCATCGAGTCCTGGCGCTTTGGAGCAGTCCATGGCATCAAATGCTTTGGTGACTTCTTCAGAGAAGGGTTCACTAAGAAACTGGCGATGCGCGCTGTCTAACCATGCCTTTGCTATTTCATCTAAATACCTGACGAGTTCCACTGCACTCTCAGAGGAGTGGGAGGTATATAAGTCGGTATAGTATGTGAGTACTGAATCCTGTATGTGGGTCGTGTCTGTGGTCCTGGTACCATCAGGTTTTTGTAGTGCCGAAATATATGACTGGCCTCGTGAGGGCTGTAGTGTGCATGCTAATGTTCGCCCTCGGCGGTCACCCTCCCCATACCTTCTCGCAGTCGCGTATTTCCCCAAGTGGTGTGCCTCTCTATCTGCAGCTTCGTGAAATTGTCATTAGTTTGGCTCGAAGTGTTGTATATATTGCTTGGGGGGGGTGATATTTGTGTTTGATCTGTTTCCTGTAGTTGTTGTTCTAGCTTGGAGAGTGTATGGTGAAGGTCCTTGAGTATGCCCGCGTGTTTAGAGATACAGATCCCTCTAACGTAGGCCTTGAAGGCCTCCCACAGAATGGCCCATGTAGACACAGTACCTTAGTTTAGTTCGAAATAGTCTACTATTGCTTGGCATAGCTCTGATTTGAACATTTCGTCCCTAAGGGCCATGTCAGGAAATCTCCATTTGCATTTGAATCCACCTGCTCGAGGAATTTGTATCTGTACTTCAACAGGCGAGTGATCCGACAGAGTGCGGGGTAGGTGTTGTATGGATGTTGTCCAATTTAGGAAACTGGGCGATAAAAGCCAGTAATCAAGACGAGTCCATGTGTTGTAATATGCTGAGTAGTGTGTAGAGGGTGAAGGTGGTGCCATGCATCCTGCAGGCTGTATTCCTGTTGAAAGTCCGAGAGTGTACATCAAGCTCTGGGTTTTGTGTCTAGTGAGGGTGAGGTGCTGTCTCGAATAGGGTCTAATAAAATGTTCAAATCGCCTCCCAGGCAGATCTGTGTCATCTCCGTGCGGTCTATTTGGGCCGTGAGCTCTAAGAAAGTCAGTCATCTATGTTGGGTGCATATACTTTCAATAAAAGGAATGTGTGTCCCAGCAAGTGACCCTTTACCATGAGATAAGGCCCCTCCCTGTCACTTTTCACTTACAATGGGCTGAATGGGACCCGTTTATGTATTAGTATGGAGACCCCCCTGGCATACGAGCTGTAATTAGCAAAGTATTGGTGTGGATCCCATGTCTTGGCAAAGAATGTGGGGGTATCAGGAGATAAGTGGGTTTCTTGTAGGAATGCAATGTCTATTTGGTGACTTTGCAAGTGCTGTACCACCTGTTTGCCTTTGCGAGGGTTGTTAAGTCCCCGAACATTCCACGACGCTAATGTAAGAGTTGCGAATGGTTGGATTCTGCTGTCAGCGCTCAGTCAAAAAATGGAATCATGATGTGAATCTGGTTATATAGTTGCACAGTATGGAACCACATCACAAATGTGACAAACTGTATTAAAACTAGAACATTTCCCTCCAATCCCACCCCCCACCCATCCCCATTTCGCCTACTATGGGGAGATGCCAAACCCAACTTTCATGCCCACAACATAGCAAAAACTATCTATATGTAACACTAGTGTGTCAACACAAGGGGAGTGGCAACGCCACACCGGATCCTCCAATATTTGTAAAGACTTTTGAATAATAATGGCATGTAAACAAATCAAACACGTATTAGCTAAATCTACAATGTCCCACATCTACTAGGATAATATGTACTTTGTGTAAGGTCCAACAATGTTAAGTTGATGAAAATAGATCTACACTGGCAACAGAGCCCGGGGGTGATCTGGTAGGGGAGGTTGTTCCTTGCGTGTACTTTTTCTTGGACAGTGCGTGACAAAACTCCTGCACCTCCACCGGTGTTTCAAAAATCCGAGGCCTGCCGTCAATGTCCACCCGTGCCGGGTATAGCATGCCATATCACAGTCCCAAGTTTTTGAGGGTGGCCTTGACTCCCGTGAACTTTCGGTGGGCCTCCTGGACCAGGACTGTGTAATCTGGATAAAGAGAGATGATTGAACCTTGCCAATGAAGTGGACCTTTTTCTCATACCTATCGCAATGTGGTATCTCTAAAGTTGAGTAAGCGGGCAATGATGGTGCGGGGGGGGGCAGCCGCGGTTCAGACGAGGCCCCAGCGAGCGGTAGGCTCTCTCCACTAAGAATGATGGGGAGAAGACTTCTCTTCCGAAGAGATCAGCTAAAATTTGTTCCATAAAGCCGTCAAGGTGACCCCTGTTGGTGGATTCGGGTACGCCAATTATCCGTATATTGTTGTCTGCTCCTGGATTCCAAATCTTCATTTTTCATGGCGACAGTCTTTAAGAGCTTTTCAACGCGTTTCAGACGTTTGGTCATTTGCGATGCGCCATCTTCGAGGTCCGATACTCTGCCCTCAACTGTGTCCAGGCGGCCATCATGTTTGTCTAGCCGTGTTCCCATGTCGTCTAGGCTTTTGTCTAGAGCATCAAATAGAGTGTCCAGTGCCTTAAATCCCGCACGTATTTCCGCCAAAATGGGGTCAGGCCCCTGCTGTGCAGCCATTTCAGTGTTTGGGTTGTCCCCCCCTTCTGCCTGTCCCGGTCCGGTAGCCTTGTCTGCACACCCTGCCTTCTCAAACATTCGCTTGCGTTGCGTCAGGTCGCTTCGAACAATGCCCTGAAGTGGCCAGATGGGCACGGCACTAGCCTGCTGTTAGTGGTGAGTGCAAGTGGTGCGGTGTTGTGATAGTCTAGCCAAGCTTTGGCGGTGGGCTGGAGAGCAGTTGTGTCGCTGGATAGGAGAGTGTAGGCCTGGTTTCAGGTGTGGTGCAGTAGCCTAAAATGTCGTTGTGTAGCTAGGTGTCCCTGCGAGGGAGCCAGGTAGGTAGTTCAGCACAGCGTCTAGGACCGGTGGGGCGGTCCCAATCGGGGATTAAGCTCAGGGCACAGTCGCCCCTCCAATGTATGCCGCAACTAGCAAGGGGCCCCAAGTGCACAACTGCGCCAGAGAAGATGGGACCCAGTCACATACGCTAGATAAGGGGTCATGTTTTTAACCTTGATGGTGTTCTTGTCGGCTGGTGCCTCCCACTGGGCAGACGTTATTGAGTTGGTGTCCTGCTAGGGGTCCCTTTTCTACAAAGTACACCTGCAACGTAGGTGTCTCCCAGGGGAGAGTTCCAGCAAGATGGAGGCTCGTGAGTAGTGGCCGTTGAAGATAATTCTGGGTGGACGTTTAAAATGACTGGCAGTGGCCCAAGCACGCTGAGTGCTTCAGATAGCTTTCATTCTCATTAAGGCTGCAGGGGCCCCGCATGAGTGCGTGAGCATAAAGGCAGCAGCATTGGCTTTCCTGTGCTTAGGTACGCTGTAGAGCGAGGCCGCAACAGTCTCCACACCGGTTGTTAAATTGCAGGCAGTATGTGAGGGAGCCAGCGCGGTTTGATGTTAGGACAATCGCGCTACACAGCAGGGTTTCTAGGCAGCGGCCCCGGTAGCGTACACCAGGGGCCGAGCCAAACACAGGATGTGTGCGCTCTGGGGGCACTCAATGGCGGAGAGTTGTGAGCTCCGGGGCCAACGTGGCACGCCCACCACCACACGCCGCCAGGGCTACAAAATTCAAAGGCCTACCTTGCGGCGGGCCGCGGAGCCGCTCTCGAGGCTGCTCCAGCCAGATGATGACTCCAGAAGAGATGATGCGGCCCAATGGAGCAGTCGCAACGTTGGTTGAAGCGGGTCACAGGACTCTTTGTTCTCCCGGGCTGTGCAGCATCTCATCTGAAGGGGAGATGTCCTCCCGGGCATGTACGCAGCTCCGCTCGCAGCGCCCATGCAGTTTGGGTGAACGACTCCTCCGGAGTGCCGGGATTTACATGAGCCAATGCCGCTTCGGTTCCGCTGCTCCTGCTGTTTCGGCTGTTGCAGATGGGGGTTTTGGGGGAGTTACATGCTTGTTTGTGGAGTGATCCGGTGGAGCTCCGTGACTACGCGGCCATCTTGGTCAGCATCCTGGCCACGGCCCCCACCTTTTACCTAGTTAGGTGCTGAATAAATGTTGTGTGGTTTTCTCCGAAAACTAGCCTATTTATTATGCATGAGGATTCTTAGTATCACAGCAGGATTACCATCTTCCGCATAATAACTCTGTATAAGAGTCACCGCTATCGTCATCCTTGGCCGACATACCCACAGTACCATGACACATCTAGGTAGAACCCCTGAGGTTACCTTTTGGGTATATAAGTACCACATCTTCGCTGGGCAACCCAGAGGAGAAAAAAGTTCCATGCTGACATGAGACGCTGAAGTCCCTGCATGCAGACACTCCAGCACGCAGTGGTCTGACATCAGTCGCTGGTTGTCCAACTAGAGATCAAGACTGGGTCCTTCGCTCTCTCACATCAGGTAATGGGGTTGGCTCTTTCCTAGGGGGATTCTTGGCTATACACATACATACATGCTAGGTACACTTAGGTACATCTAGTTAGGGTTTGCATCGCAGGAGTACGCATTATTACTGTCATGCATTTATATGCCTGCATATATTCACTGTTTTAGCACTATGGTAGAATTCTACCTTTTATTTACTCTTTTGGTGCTTATAATAGTCTATATCTGTTTTTGTCTCATGGTTGTTGCAGCACACGTATTTTATACTAGAATGACGCTGGTTCAATAAACACTTATTGAAAACTTCCCCACAGTTTATTCTGTGTATCTCTCTGAGACAAAGTGAGCACGAGTGACTAAGCTAAAAATACTGTACTGTTGCCACGATCCCTGAGGGGTCAGGGTTGTCATGTTCGATAGTTGCCAGAAACTATTTGCTCCTTGGTAAAGGTTGTGGGGGCTTATAGTGGCACTGTGAGTTAGCTGGTCTACAGACTAACATATCCTTTGGGTGTGTCTGGAATCAATCTAAACATCAATCCCTTAGTTTAAGTTGTCTAAAACGTGCAGGTCCTATATAGATTGGTAGGAACTACACGAAATGGTGCCACCAACGTTGGTTTGGTTCTTATTTAACAGTCAAATTTGAGTAGTTCAGTCGTACTTTCTCAGAGACCCCTACTCACATTTATCCAGAGACGTCTGGAGTGGGAAAGGAAAAATCTGCTGCAGCAGAGTAGGTAAAGCCTATATATTGGCTGTAGGAATATTCAAGCTTGAAGGATTATAGTTCCCCATATTGTGCAAAACCATATCTCTTTCCCATACTAAACCACTTCCTTGAAAAATGTCATTCCAAAATGAGGCTGCGCCTGCATTAAATGCAAATGCAGGGGAAGATGAACAGGAAGGTGCAATAAATATTTCAGAAAATGTCAGAAATGCACTTACTTTAAAACTAGCAGATTTTGGGGTCTCCGCATTAAGTGGGACTGTTACCTTCGTGATTAAGGCACACGAGGCATACAGGACAGAGGTGTTCTATTCTTGGGTCAAGTTCCCACCTGCAGATGCACATACATTTCATTCTTATATAGTGGATGAAATACCAGAAGAATACAATCGATACAAGGACATAGAGGTCCCGTTAATGTACCAGGAACATATAAACTTGTTTAAAGGGGCCCCTCTCACACACCACAGAAAAAGTGAGACTCGGTCCGCTCAGCAGAGACGTATTGAGTTGTCCGGTTCTATCTGCTTACACACGGCTTTCAGAAATTGACACGTTACCAGTAGCAGACTTACGTCAATGCTACCAGAGTAATAACCGAGATCATGCAGGAACTAAATAATGATCTGGAGCTCGTTATCATAGATAACAAAAAATATGCGATGATTATATGGGGGGGTGATTTTAACAAGCGCCAGTGTAATGCACAGTCGGGTAAAACGTGTGGAATGGCAAACACAGAGGATGAAGAACAGCCCCACTTTATACACAGCATATATAGTGATAAGATTAACGAATTGTTTGTTAAATTCATAGGCAGTTGGAGAAACGTCTTGAACGGTCGCAAATATGCCATCATAATCCCCTTTTGGGTCGCAAGAATTAATAGAAGAGAAACACTGCTTCAGAGAAAGCTTCAGGATCTGGTAATTTCCTTGCATCAACAATACATATCGTTCATTCGCCCTGGATGTCCATTGGGCCATTACCCCAGGTGCTTTTTCAAAGTTGACTTCATGCCCGAGCTACATTAAGAAAGCTCCTAGGACCCAAGATTAGTTTCATCTATAGTGAAGAAATCAGTATTGAACTGTGTCAGAGACGAGTTGTGACGGAAACCTGACGAAGGCATGGCCGAAACGCGCGTAGCTCTACAATTTTCCGCCAGTTTCCTTACATCTTGATATATCGTTGCTATTTCAGTTTATGACATACATGTTTTGTATAGTGTTTTTTGTGAATTTAAACTTGGATCTGTATTTTTAACAGAACAAGATCAACAGGACACCTTATATCTTAGTTATTGCCTGACTTTGTGTCCTGTCCATCGGTGATACATAACTCTATTTATCAATTGTTAAACATTGTCTCTCTTTTTATATAAGATTTAAAAAAATCAAAAAATATTTGTTTATTAAGTGTTGGTTGTCATACTGAACTTTTTGCTGATTGGGATTAATTTGTCTGCATTGATTTTACTGTACACCTTGCCCTGGTGTAGCTCTTTACCCATTGTTGTCTTTCCCTGTCAGGGCGTAAGCATTCTGATTCCAGGGGGCCCCGTACCGTTCCCAGTTTTCTTTTGTTTTTTTTCTCAGCCCCACTTTATACACAGCATATATAGTGATGAGATTAACGAATTGGTCGTTAAATTTGATCTGACATTTACAAATGAAATTTCTACACCCTATGCTATTCGCAAGAAAACTTTTAATGGGAGAAATAACAATAGTATTATAGACCTCGTCCTATTGTCAAACTGTTGCGCTGGTCTTACTTTTAACTTTTGTACACATTTGATTTCACTAAGTGATCACTTTCCTCTGAGCCTGCAACTATCGTCGGTACCTTTTTTCAAACAAGGGTACAATAAACTCATCGCACAGGCAGAAGGGATCGTACTAGCACGGCGCAATGGCTACACCTTGCGTTGGACACAGATTATCCCGGAAGGGCTTCTTAAACAACTGATCAGCAATAATAAAGAAGTCTTTGAGTTATGCTTAAATGACTGCACTCCCTCCAATGAAATCATTGCGGCCTTCCTGACTATTACACAGGGTGCAAAGGAGAGTCTTTTTGTCAGAGAGAAAGCAAAAAAGGGGGAAAAGGGGTGGTTTGACACGTTATGCACTAAAGCCCATAAACACTTGAAGGAGGTATTACACAAAACACCCAGGAGCACTAGTGAAGTTCACCAATGCAGAGTAGACAAACAGGCTGTGAAGAGGAGGAAACTATACTTACGGGAGACTGCTTGGGAGTCCCTACAGGAGGCAAGTGCTAGTAATGATGGCAGAGCCTTTTGGAGGGTAATTAACTCCTCACCATGGAGTACAGACGAGGCTCCTAGGATCGAGCTTTCAATACTGGAGGAAGAATGGATTAAGCATTTTGCCAGTATCTATTCCATACCTGCCACAATAAATTCAAGGGGGCAGGGACATACTGAAAACGAGAATGTAATCCTTTTTCAAACTGCCTCTATTGCTCCTTTTTCCCCTGGAGGAAGTCAGCAACGCGATCCAAGCAAGTAAAAGTAGCAAAGCACCAGGACCAGACGCAATCCCAGCAGATTTGTACAAAGATAACATCGCCTTATGGGGACCCTTGTTGACCCTAGTATTGAGGGCCAGTTGTACTGCAGGTTTTCTGTCATTGTGTGGAGAATCAATCATCGTACCTATTTACAAAAAGGGAGATCATCTAAACCCTGCGTGTTATAGGCCAATCTCCTTGATTGATTCCCTAGTGAAGATAGCGGAATGTATAATCTTAGATAGACTACAGCATTGGGCAGAATTACATGGTAAAATGTCAGACCTGCAATACGGCTTCCGCTCTGGGATCGGGACGATAGAACAGAGTCTCAATTTAAATATGTTAATTGGGAAATATGCCAACATTAAAAGGGGAAGATTTACTTAGCATTCGTTTATTTTTCATCAGCTTTTGATTGCGTAATACATGCCAAGCTTTGGTTAAAACTGAAAGATATGGGGGTGGAGACGCCAATTATTAGCTTCTTGAGAGACTTGTATTCGGAGTGTAGAGCCAAGGTTAGATACAGCGTCAGAGGAGAATGCACTGAAGCTTTAGGTGTGGAGAGAGGGGTGAGATGGGTGCTTCCTGGTGCCTTTCCTGCTTTCATTATATATAAACAGCGTGGGGGAGAAGCTTGTGGCTGCCTCAAAAGATCTCCCACAAATAGGTATGCGCCCTGTCCCGGCCCTCCTCTACGCTGACGATGCAGTTCTCATGGCTCGCACCCCACTGGCCTTACAGTCACTGCTCACCAACTTTGTTGAATATATGAAGGAACTCGGTCTCCAAGTTAACCTATCAAAAACTTTTATTATGAAGTGCGGGAAGAACAACATGAAATGTAGAGTCATGAAAATAAACGGAACAAATATTGGCTTCACTGACACCTTTTCTTACCTTGGGGTCTTATTAGACAAGGATGGTTTATGGAACAAGGCCATTGACAACAGAAAGATACAATTCAGTAGGGCCTGCTGGGCCCTCAGAAGCTTTGCAAGACGACTAGGCTCCAACCCACCTGAGATGATGATGAAGATATACAAAGCGAAAGTATTAGTATAGCACTTTACGGGGCGGGCATATGGGGGTACAAGAAATATGCAGAGGTGCAACTGATAGAAAATGAATTTTTTTAGATACTTTCGAGCAACCCCCAAAAGTACTGCAGTATATGTATGCCATGTCGAACTAGGTGCCCCTTTTCTTACAAACATAAGTAAGCTACAACCAATTCTGCTGTGGCATAAAATTTGGACCTCAGAACACACAGACCTCAATCGAGCGATAATAGATGATTGTCTCAAATCAAGTTCATATTCACGCATTGCTTGGTTGGCGTACATTCAGTTTTTTTTGTGACAAGGCCCACCCCGAATCATTTGAGGAGCCAGAACTGTTAGCTACTATTAGTAGAAAAACGCTGAAAAGGGAAGGAATGACACCTTTGGAAAATCTCAAATCGATTATTGAACTCCCTAAACCCAGTGTTTTAAAAAATCAATTGATTTTAACTACTTTTAATATGCAGCCTTATCTTAAAACTATTTTAAATGCACGGCATAGGTTTGTTCTTACACGCTTAAGATTGGACATATTCCTTCGATTAACTAGTTTCCCTACCAAGAATGACTGGTCCACAAAACTGATAAACTGTCCCTGTGATGATAGGATGCCCCAGAACACTATGCATGTGGTTCTCATTTGTAAATTTTATAGCCAACATAGGAAACGGTATGTTTTTCCGATGATTAGACAATAATGCTTCACAGAATGTCGTCCTGCATATCTGTTTTTGCAATCATTGCCAACGTTAGAGATTTGTTGTGGAATGTCATCATTTTTATGGGCTGTTTTCTATGCTAGGAAGAATATTTAATTAGTTATCATCTAGAACTCGGCAAAAGAGTATATACCCGAGGGGCACAGGAAGCACGATCTATGGGAGTTAGAAAAATTGGAAATGTATATGAAAAACATCATACTACTGTATTTTGCTAACTGTAGGAATGCATTTAAAGAAATGTTCAATGGAAATCGGCAGCTATATGTTTTAATAATCTTAGCTCATGTTTATATTGTTTTTTTAACATACATAATTGCATTTTATTAGATGAAATGAAGGGAAATTGATATATGTTTTTATTTTGTATGATTGCTTTTATGGATGTTTTTTATGGCTCCGAATAAAGCTATATGTGACTATGACTTACGTCCACTTCACAAAGAAATAATAAAACTTTACAGAAACCTGATGCTGTTCGTTATGAGAACACTTACACTTCAACCAACCAGGGTTACACCAGCAGGTCAATTGCAAGGGACCGCAACTAAAATCTCCCCACAAACACTGAACGCGGTTGTGGGAAAAATGCCCACTAAACGTGAGCAAATGCCATTCTGGATAGCACAGAAAATAGCACAGCTAGAGGCAGTGTTTCCACACACAGGCCCACAAGAAAAACACAGAATACTAACGATCTGCTTGCCAATAGGGATAGCCCCCAGATAGAGTACTATACCACTTGGGGTACAGTTTTCGCTGCCATCCATACCAGGACTCATGGCACCCCTTCAATAGCAGTGCTACCAGAGGTATTAAGACAAATACAAAATGAGTACAGGGCAGAACCTGCCCTGAAATTAGGGATGAAATTAATAGACCATTTTTTCCAGGTATCTACAATTATGTTAGCGAACATAAAAGGGGAGGCAGCAGCGGTGGCTGTACACCAACGCCTGAGGGAATGCACTCCTGCACAACAGGAGCGAGAATTACCTTAAATTATCGAAGAAACCTATGCTTCATTGGGTAGAGATAATTTGGGAGCTAGGCCTATGAAACCCCAATTAATGGGTAATCCTGAAAAGGATAACTCCAAGCAAGCACACGATTCTTCTAAAAAGAAATGGGATGATAAACAACAAAAAAATAAGCAGAATGCCTCACAATCACAGGGTGGGTCTCCTCAACAGGGGCCCTCTGACAGGAGGTATAACCTAGGAACCATGATAACATTAAACCTGACTGGTATCAGAATACTGATACACGTTCCTCTCGTTCCTTTCAGGGTTCATCAAAAAAACTCTGAGAGGGAAGGACGGTCAGAACACAGATCAGAAGAGTGAGTCAAGCCAAGAGACACACATCGCACTTCAGACTACATTATCACAAAAGAAGATAAACCCAAGAGTAAACCTCAATTTAAAAAGAAGTAGCTGGCCTTAAAATAAGAAATGCCCAGGCTACTGAGGACTCAACTTTTAAACGGGGAATGGGCTCTGACTATGCTAGACGGTGCAGCAGAAGTAACAATAGCTCTCCAGAACTTGATGGAATTTCTGGTGACAGCAGCGTAGAATGAGCATATCACAGTGGAGACACCTGATACTAGGGTAAGTGTCCCAAATCAGTTATATGAAATAACACTCCATCTGAGGGGGACATACCCAGGAAAGTGAAAGGTCTCTTCTGGGAGAACCTGACTTATGGATATGACATTCTTTTGGCTGAAAAAGTTTGCCCACCTGAGTTTGTTATGGACTGCCCAAAAGGAGAAACAATAATTTTACCAGCTTTCGCTGACCTCGTTCCAGAATCGCCAAAACATTCATACGCGCAGGAGTGGGTGGTAGCACTAGCTCCTGCATTATACCGCAATCATGTAGGGTGGGATGCTGAGTCACCTTACCATGAAATCCCAGTAAAAACTACTCCATCTCCACAAAGACGGTACCCATTAAAACATGATGCGAAAAAACAAGTCAGGGAGATCTCAGATCAACTTGAATACCAGGGTGTAATTGAGAATTGTACTTCTCCCATGAATAATCCTTTGTTTCCCGTAATGAAACCCAACAATTCATACCGTCTAGTTTTAGATGACAGGCATTTGAACACATGCACAAAAACATTTGCAGTACAAAATGCACACAACGTATCACACCCTTGCGAGTAACTTTTACAATTTAAAGGTAATGGCCTGCCACACTCAAAATGGCTGAGACGCCTTGATTTACTACACAATATAGACGTCCCCTTTACGCTATGGGGTCCATGAAAAATGTATTGCATACATATATTGTCACCCTCAACACTTTTTTGTCATGTTGAGGTGCCACACTGTCCTGTGATAAGCAAACTTGCACGGATCACACTAGTGCAGCAACAATGTCACGCACTATTGTGTAGGCCAATGATGAAAGGGGTATGTTTGATCCAGCGTGCCTCTTTGTAGCATCCACAAATGGAAATGCTAATAACTCAGCCTTCATTCTATTCTGAGTGAATGAGCTAAGCTTACCCTGTTACTATTTTATTATATTTTTTCTCTTCTCACTAGGTTGGAACCTGGAACGCCTATCGGACGTTCAAATAGGCACATTGGCGTCTAAAAACCTGACTCTAGGTACAATAGGAATATAGAGTGTCACCGTCTCGGATTCCTAGTTTTCTTATCTTATATCACACCACGGTCCTGAAGAAGTGCAACGGGATCCACTAGGGACCAAGTTCTAGCGCGAAACATGTCGACCTAACGTCACTATCACCTGCACTTACACTCACGGATAAGAGAGCAGCAAGATAATACTCCCTCCTCTACAATATTTGTTTGAAAGAGGGCCTCCATATCCCTTGCTTTTAATCTTACCACCCGGACCCCTGAATAAAAGTTCCATTTTGGGTACCGAGGGGGTAATTTTAACTCGCTCACAACAGCTTTCAGACCCACACACCCACACGCATAACTGCGGCATCACTCCTGAAAAGATCTCCAACAAAGAGCCCTCTAGCGGGGCCCGTGGGGGACAGCAGCGCCACCCCCACGAGGAGCACACGCCCGATTATGAAGCATGACACCCGCATGGGTGTGTGAGGGCACTTTCTCCGAAAGGAGGAATTCCCCCCACCTTCATTGGTATCCAACCTTCACTGTGAGTTACATTCACTCACGAATCCTTTTTCAGCAACCAGACTAGGCTGCTCACCTTCTTTCTCCATTAGGAACAGTAACCCCCTAGTGATTACCTGAAAAAAGGCTTGCCATGGGCTCATGTGATTCATGCGCTGAGTCATTAGCGTGTTGGCGTGCACGTTGAAGGGAATTCATTGGCTGATGAAGCCGCTAAGGCGACAGTGCAAACTGCTGCCGTTGCTGCAATCATTAGTTCTAGCACGAGGATAGACGGAGAGTTAATGGTAGCTGTCATAGCTACGCATAAAAACAGCTCGACCTTGCGAAAAGGTTTTCCACGCAAGTACTCCTATAACTTAGATGAGCAAAACATACCGTACGCTCCAATTCCGGAAGTGGGAGATAGAGTAATACCAAACATGGATCGCAGACTAGGTTTAATACTAGCTGCACACAAGGGTCTGGGCTCAGCACATGCAGGTATAACTGCAACAGATTAATTGCTGAAACAACGTTATTGGTCGCCAGATCTTACTAAGCTGACCAAGGGCTTTGTCCTTCAGTGCGACATCTGTCAGCAGATGAAGGGTTCCACCATAGCACGACCGCCACAAACACCACTATTGATATCAGACAGACCTCTTGCATGTGTCTATTTGGACCACTGCGGGCCCTTACAATCTGATGGGGCTTACAAGTACATCTTGGTGGCAGTAAATTCATGCTTTAGATTCCTGTGGGTATGGCCCCAGCGCTCGGCTGATGCTCGAACTGTTATAAAGAATTTGCGAGTTTTTATAGGGACACACGCAATTTGCACATTACATTCTGACCGTGGGCCAGCATTTAACTCTCACAAAGAAGCTATGGGAAGTCTGGGTGTTGCATTGTGGTACTCCTCTCCTTATCATCCAGAGGGAAATTCAATTGTGGAGAGGAAAAACCGGGACTTAAAGCAATCCTTAACAGCAAGGGTATTCGGCTCGGTGGTAGTTGGGTCAATCACCTATACGGGGTCCAGAGGGCACTAAATAACATGCCAAGAAGTTCCCTAGGAGGCCGTACTCCATATGAGGTCCTGTTTTGGATGAGAATGTGGATACCCGACCTCGATTGTGGCAGCACAGTGTCGGATGAAAAAGCATTTGACATCAATGATCATTTGGCTGTTTTACAGGAACTCAATGAATTTGGGGCACTACAAAGCAACGTCCAAGTAAAACGCACCACCACTAGGTAAGTGAAAGCTGTTTCAGCAAGTCCTGCCTGGGTCCTGAAGATCGGCGTCCTGGTCAGAGAAAAGATAGTGGACAAAAAAGAATTTGGGCCATCTTATAGAGCGCCTGTACCTGTCCTGGCTGTCGAAGAAACAAGAACAGTACTTCTACCGCCTCTTGCCGGAAAGAAAGAAGAGAGATTTGTCTCCATTGATCTGATCAAACCACACCATGTGGCCGATGCTGAATAGCAGGCCGCGTGGGCTCATGGGTAGCCGCCGATCTCCTCTCGCTACCATACAGGAAGTTCAGCCAGAAAGACTAACAACAGTTGAAGATTCTACTCTACGAAGTAACGGAGTTGCCAACAATGGAATGGTACTCATACCTGTCAAAATTGAACAACAACAAAATACAAATGAAACACAGATCTTAATTCGACCTAATACCGACATCAATGTGAATGTCTCGCAACAAGTCATCTGCCAGTTCAACAAAACCTGCTGAGCTACCAAAGATAGATTGGCCAGCGTCTGGCTACTTCATTGATTTTGACACCTTTTCTCTGGATCCTAGTGAACCTGAGTCACCACCAGCTTCTGTTCCCCTTGAAGAAAAAATATTTAAACTCTACCTTTGGCTGAAAAAGACTTACTTTGTTTCTCCCTGGCTACAGCTCTGGATGGCAATTGGTCTACTTTTCCTAGTCCTTTAGATAGGTGTAGTGAATGTCTTTTTCCTGCTCCTGAATGGACATGATCTCCCAGAATGCTCCGCAGTACAACATGTGAACGTGGTCCTGAAACCACATACATCATCTCATTGTGAACGAAGAGACCTGTCCTTTGTGAAAATTACAGCAGTTCCGATTCCTGAAGGAATAGTTTGGGACAGAGTTTCATATGATGTATTTGGTCCCACTGAACTTTTGAAAATACCACATGTATTTAAAATGTCTTTGAATGATATCATCTCCCAAACATTCTCTGATGATTGGGACTTGGAAACTGTGAATAGTATGCTGTCCTATTTAGAACAATCTGCTGCATTCTCTAAAAATGAATTGTATGATGATACATCTGATTTTGGTACAGTGTATTGTTACCAACATTATGGTCATCATTTCTTGCACAAAGCAAGTATCCCACGTAATGTTTTTGCTTACCATCAATGGGAACATTGCCCAACACCACCGAAATGTAGTTCACAAACGTTTGCACAAACGTTTTTTTGTTGTTGTTGTCCTCATTAGCCTCAGATTGCCTTCCACGACACCTCCATCCAAAACCACTCTTTCCCCGTGCCGGGACAGAAGCTTCTGATACTGCCATGCTCATTCGAGACCTGCCAATTGCACTTTAATGGCCATTTTTCCCTTACCTTCGACTCTCCCAACTATGTGCAAACCCCCTAAGGATACCAACAAGGAGAGATACAAAGTTTTGCATGTGCTTTATACTGAGGTCTGGCTAGTCATAATCATTGGACAGTCCCTTCCTGTCCTTATCCTTTTCCTACCTCTCCAGCCAATCCCTAACCGGTAGCCAAAAGGCGTACCTTCTCCTTTCCAGGGAGATTGCATCCAAGCTAAAAGTATATTCCAAGGAAGATCTCCACTCTATATACGTAGGAGGATTTGGGCAAATCCACTTTTTGCACAATTCTCTTCGTGCCAGCAACATAGCATAAAAAATTAATTTTTGCTTATCTCTGACTAGTTCATTAGCTCCATTATCCATACCAAAGAAAACCAGGAGAGGGCTTACCTGAATCTGTATTTTCAAGATATCAGCCAAAGCCTTGGTTACATCTCCCCAAAATACCTGAATCCTTGGGCACCTCAAGAACATATGCGTATCATCTGCCATCTTCAAACCGCATTTGGGACACGCCACCTCTCCTCTGTTCCCAACTTTCGATAGCTTATATGGAGTCCAATACACTCTGTAAATGGAGAAAAGGTGGTTTCTCCTTAAATAGGATGGCTTAATCACCTTATAAAGTGTAGAAAAGGATACTTGCCATAATTTGTCCAGCGTCGCTCCTGGCAAGTCAATCCCCACAACTCCTGTGGCAAAGTGACCTCTCCCTCCACTTCTTCCATCATCCGCCAGTACCAATATGATGTTTCTTTCTTCTTTGGACCATTGAAAATCAAAGTGTCTTCTAACTCATTGACACCACCTATCTTATTCTCTAATGCTTGAAACCAACTCTGGATTTGTAGGTATTTGAATCTAGATACTTGATTGTTCGTTTTGAGTCGAAGACCTTCCCACGAAATCAGCAGTTTTCCCTCTAATAAGTCCTCCCATCTTTCTATTCCCGCCTTCCTTAGTGACCCTGCCAATTTATCCTTCGTCCAATCGGGCGATCCAGGTGAGTCCCAAATAGGGGCCATATTGCTATAATATAGCCATTTCAATCTCCTCCTAATCCTGTACCATGTTTCTGCCAACCCTCTAAGGATTTTCAATCTAACCTTTTTAAAATATCTTGGATCTGCATACTTCATCATGAAACCCAAAGCCCCTCCTTCTACTCCTTTTAACAATCCGGTAAACAGTTTCCCAATTTCCGATTCTGAAGGTCTGTCCAGAAGCATCCTGCTATTTTTAAGCTGAAAATCCCATGCATATAACTGCAAGTCCGGAAGAGCCAAAAAAAACCTTTTCCCCTCCTCCTTCGCAGTTTTTTTCACGAAATACAGGGTCCTTTTGCTGCCCAGATAAATGATCCAATCTTGCCCTGTAACTTCATGAGCCCTACTTCTTTAAAAGGCAGAGGTATGGCATTAAAGAGAAAAGTAAGCTTCGGTAGTAAAATCATTTTTACCAAATTTACTCTGCCGAAAATTGTCAGGGGTAGGTGCATCCAGCTTGTCATGAAATCACATATTTCTTTTTTCACCTTATTAAAATTAGTTTCCACCAACTTGTTTGTCTTGAGTTACTCTAACTCCCAGATACCTCATTTCAGTTGTAGTTTTTTCTGCACCTCCATCCAAATTCCAGACCATTATCTCCGTTTTCCCCCTGTTTATCTCATACCCTGAGACTCTTCCAAAGTCTTCCGCAATTCTTACTACATGACTGATTGTATTTTCCAAGTCTGCTGTGTATATCAGCAGATCGTCAGCATATAATGCCGATTTCTTAACCCAAGTTTTACATTGAAATGGCACAATCCTCTGCTCTGCCTTCAATATATTTGCCAACAGCTCCATATACAGATTAAACAGGAGTGGAGGTAACGGGCATCCTTGTCTTGTCCCTCTCCTAAAATTGAATGCTGATGTCAGTACTCCATTCACCAACACTTTTGTCCTTGGCGTCTTATAAAAGCCTGCAATTGTTCTACAAAATCTATCTCCCAACTTAACTGCTTTCAAAACTGATTGCAAAAATGCCCAATTTACACGATCGAAAGCCTTGGTGGGGTCCAAAGCTATAACTGCCAAGGGACATTATTTACTACAGCCAGATCAATTGCCCCTATAAGGGAATAGGTTAGCTCATGCAGTGCCCTTCCTTTCTTGTCTTCATGCACCAGATCGCCCATACTGCCCTTAAGTCTATCAGCCAAAATGTTTGTAAAAATCTTGCAATCGCAATTCAGAAGCGACACCTGCCTATACGAATCGCATTTATTTTTGCTCTTTCCTGGTTTCAAAATTAAGGAAATTGTAGCCTCTGACCATGAATCTGGTTGGGGTGCCCCCTCCATAAACAACTCATTAAAAAGTTTAGTTAGAATTGGAGTCAATATATCCTCTAGTGCACTATACACTTCTAAAGGTAAACCGTCTGGACCGGGTGCTTTCCCCCGCTTACCCTTCTTCAATACCTGCTCCACTTCCCCCTTCCCAATTTCAGTGTTTAAGAAAGCAGATTTCCCTCCTCTAAAGCAACTTTCGAGCCCCAACTCAACAAACTGTCCCTCTCTTCTTCAGATGTCTCCAAATCCTCTTCATACAAAGTTCCAAAGTAATTGTAAAACGCCTCCTCAACCTCTTTTCTATTAGTTAGGACCCTTCCCGTATTCTGACACTTAATCTCTTGTATTAAATTTTTCACCTGATCTTTCTTTGTCTGCCAAGCTAACAATTTCCCGCAATTTTCACCATACTCGAACTGCGCAAGTTTACTTGTTTCCCACCTTTCCCTTACCCTCTTATCGAGAATAGAGGCAAGTTTAAGTTTCAGATTAGATAAGTCCATCTGTCTAGACTCTCTCTGACTCAGATTGACCAGGTCCCCTTCCAATATTCTTATCCTCTCCTCCAATTTTCAAATCTCTTCCCGGAAAACTCTCCTCTTTCCAGCTGCATAACTTATTAGCTTCCCCCTCAAAAAGGCTTTGTAGGAGTCCCACACCACCCCAACCGGGCCCGACCCCCAGTTAAAATCAAAGAACTCAACCATCTCCTCTTTCAATTTCTCCACAATTGCCTGATCCAACATCAGAGTACGATCTAGAGTCCACCTGGGGGATAGACTGTCTTCCCTGAGACAGATCTCCCAAAAAATTGCGGAATGATCTGACAAGTGAATCCCGATATGTTTGATATCTTTTACTTGCTCCCTCAAACCTAGATCCAACAAAATATAATCTATCCTCGACTGGTGATGATATTTCTTATTTGCGTGTATACCCTCTTTTATCCCCGTTTTCCACCTCCAACTGTCATATAAACCCAATTGTTTCATCATTGATTTTATCTGCCCCATCATTTTTTGGTTTACGACTGCTCTGCTACTAGTCGATCTGTCCAAAGTACTATCTAATACCACATTGAATTCACCTGCCCAAATAATTGGATCTGAGGAACAAGATAACTCCACCAATAACTCTTGTAACAGTACTATATCATCCTCATTTGGCCCGTAGTACCCCGCCAACGTAAAACCCTGCCCCCCTACCTTTAATTTTGCTACAACCCATCTACCTCTACTGTCTGAGTTAATTTTTATAATAGAAACCTTTGGATCTCGTTTTGTCAGTATCACCACCTCTTTAGTCACCAAGGTTTTCTCAGTACACACCAACTGTTGCACCCACTTTTGGGACTTAAAGACCTCTTTGCACTCTCTCTCTGTCAGATGCGTCTCCTGAAGCACACAAATCTGGGCAGTACAATCTTTTATATATTGAAGGATACGTTCTCTCCTTGGCCTCACCCTTAATCAGTTAACATTCCAGGATAAAATCTTCAAACTCAGCTTCTGTCCGTCTCCCATGTTCCTGTCTTGATACCCTTCACTTTTGCACAAATGTTTGCTTATTTTTCTGGGTTTAACACTTCAGACCCAACCTCATATTATTATAAGATTGCACCTACACCTGCAAAGAAAAATATGCTCACTAATACGAAACAGATATACTCTGCTTCCTTTATTTCCCAGCTGTCTTTACAAGGTTTTGACTTTTAGAGGGACACCATAGACACAAAATCTGTCTGACGTACTAAAGATTGGCAAGTTCAGGGAACTAAGGCAATATTTAGAGCATATCTCATACCACAGCAGATTATCTTCCTGAACAACACAGTGCAACAGACTTTCTGTCTTGGACTAGCCAAGATCAAGCACTTGAACACACCTCTGATTCCCTCGCTTTCACACTTTGAGGGATGGCAAAACTATACACAACACAGTGAGGATACGCTAGATGACATTATACACAAGGGTTCATACAATTCTTCAGTCCCCAATTGGAAGGTTTGGTTGGTTTGGCCTATCGACACAAATGGGTGTCAGTCAAGATTCAGGGGTACCACTGAAGGGTTTCGTATCCATAGGCCTGACCAACGCTATGTACAACGAGAACATCAATGGGAGGTGACATCCTACAGTGTTGGGAAGTTAGGTCTAGAGTGGCTGAGAACCTCAACACTGTCTCAGGTGAAACACCAGTTGTCCTTACTTTCAGATGACATGGATCTAAGGGATTTTTTTGCTAGGTCCCGGGAAACCACGTCGTAAGCGCTTCTTATACGCTATTTACAACGAAGTATGGAAAATCTCTCAACAAGAAACTGCGGAGACATTGCGTGAAATTGACAGGGTTAACCTAGAAAAGGCTTTGGCAGTGGTCGACAATGGCATGACCACACTAATATCCAGGATTTATACACTGGGCAACATTGTATCTTCTGCAATAGATATAAAAGAACACAATTTGTCCATTTGTCAACATGGGAAATCGCAGTTACGATCCATTCTATTATTAAGCTGGCCGCTACAGTCATTGCACTCTGGTCACATGCCCTGGCGATATATCAACAGCATGTCTCTGTTTTCTGCATATAATCTAACAGAAAGACAAACAACAATGGCACAAAGAGATGCAAAGTATGCAATGCTGCACATTGAAATATTGGACCAATTGCCTTTCACCGTGGCTGAGTCACCTTCCACAGAATGGTTAATCCATGGCCATATTACATTGCCTGTCATGACATTCCAATTTCAATATTTTCTACAGTGCCATCAAGTAGGCAGGTATGAAGCGTTGGGTAGGGAACAGATTTAGATGCAGGAATAGGGACACTGAAGTCTTTCTCAGCGGTTCAGACTGTAAGAATTCGTTAAGTTGGTCTCTAATTTGTCAGGATACTATGCTTCACGGAGCTTGTAAAGCTTCGGTTGCAAACCTATCCTGCCACTTGAAAGGCTCCCCAGCTGCCGTGATAAAACCGGTGTTCAAATGAATACAAAGTATTGTTTCCACTGACCCACACAGTCAGGAAGGCGCCGCTATGGACTTGGTTGAATGTTTCCCTTATACAGTTTGATTCTCTGAGCAGACTGAAAGCCATACTTTTACAGAAGGAGGTGGCCTTAACCTCGGCTCGAGAGACTTTTGATCTCCAGGTTGCAAGGTCTTCAGCTGAGATACAGGTGCTGGTACGAACTAAATTCCCGCTCCATTTCGGGGAAATGGTACATCATATCTTTAACATGTCTGATACGAGTGGGATAGTACACCTATTTAAGAACATAGGTTCTGGGCTATAAAGCACCTTTTCAGAGGATCTTTGGAGTTTTTCCATCATTGATACACTCCGTATTGGGAAGCGTTTTTGGAGGACTTCCGCTGGTCCTACTACTTGTAGTGGGTATCCTGGTTTTAATTTTCCTGCTACGCAATGGATGCCCCAGCCTTCAAAGAGATGGAAAAAGCACTCTTAGTGTGACGTTGCCGTGAACGTGTGGTACTCCATCTGGGCACACCTTGGCTTTGGGAGCTAAGCGAGCATTGGTTCATATCGTTCAGGTCAGTCTGGGTTGACTGCGTCTTGCCTGTACTCCGCTGCCTATTCTGTGGATACAAATGCGTGTTTGACATCTGTCTAACACTTCCATTGGTTGCGCCTCCGGACGTGGATGTACTGCTGGACCTGTTAAAAGCCCACGTTGTGCAGTGTCCTCAGTGTATTTCAATGTTGATGTCTGCATTCTTAGAGCAACCACAGGATGCTTCAGCTCCTGTCGGAATGGACACCAGTCTGGAACAGGCTCACAGGCATCGAGTGCTACCTCCGCAGTGGCTGTAGGAACCGGAGAAGATCACCTTTGCTCCATTGACCTGATCCAAGAGGTGTTACAGGGACCGTTGTCTGTGAAGGAAAGCAGCAGTGATGTTGCGTCTCCCACACAGGACACATAAACATTTGGCTCTCCGTGTGCTGGGAACAATTCGGGCTTTTTTTTTTTTTTTTATAAAACAACCTAAATTGGAATTTGAAAACATCATTTTTGTTTTATTTTTCCTCTTGCTCTCACTGAGCACTATGGCTTTCGGCATGCTCAGTTGGTCTTGCAGTATATTGACTAAAGGACTCCGAGATCTTTTTCTTTTGCTTACTTTTTTACACATACCATGTTTTTAGATGGTTTTTATACTCCTATTTTAGCAATGTTTTTATGCTTTTTAAACAAGTCATATTTTAGCATTTGTTAGTTCTGTCGTCCAGTCGGATGAGGAGTAGGCGTTATGAACCCCAATGCACCCCAATATAGGCCTAGGTAATTGCACGTCCTTTTACTTACATTTGTCCTACCTTGCTCTACATAACGGTTCTGGCGCTGACCTTTTACCTAGTTAGGTGCTGAATAAATGTTGTGTGATTTTCTCCGAGAACTAGCCTCATTTATTATGCATGAGGATTCTTAGTATCACAGCAGGATTACCATCTTCCGCATAATAACTCTGTATAAGGGTCACTGCTATCGTCATCTTTGGCCGGCATGCCCACAGTACCATGACACATCTAGGTAGAACCCCTTTTGGGTATGTAAGTACCACATCTTCGCTGGGCAATACAGAGGAGAAAAATCTTCCATTCTGACACCCTGACACAAGACGATAAAGTCCTTGCATGCAGACACTCCAGCACGCAGTGGTCTGACATCCCTCGCGTGGTGTCCAACTCAAGACCAAGATGGGGTCCTTCACTCTCTCACATCAGTTAATGGGATTGGCTCTTTCCTAGGGGGAATCTTGGCTATATACCTACATACATGCTAGGCATCCTTAGGTACATCTAGTTAGGGTTGGCATCGTAGGCGTACGCATTATTACTGTCATGTATTTATATGCCTGCATATATTCACTGTTAACACTATGGTAGAATTCTACCTTTTATTTACACTTAGGTGCTTGTAATCGTCTATATCTGTTTCTGTCTCATGGTTGTTGCAGCACACGTATTTTATACTAGAATGACGCTGGTTCAATAAACACCCATTGAAAACGTCCCCACCGTTTATTTTGTATATCTGAGCACGAGTGACTGAGCAAAAAATACTGTACTGTTTCCCCGATCTCTGATGTGTCAGGGTTGTCATGTTCTATAGTTGCCAGAAACTATTCGCTCCTTGGTAAGGTTGGGGGCTTATAGTGGTAACTTTGAGCTAGCTGGTCTACAGACTAACGTATCCTTTGGGGGTGTCTGGAATCAGTCTAAACACCAATCCCTTAGTTTATTTCGTCTAAAATGCACAGGTCCTATATAGATTTGTAGGAACTACACGAAATGGCGCCACCAACGTTGGTTTGGTTCTTATTTAACAGTCAAATTTGAGTAGTTCAGTCGTACTTTCTCAGAGACCCCTACTCACATTTATCCAGAGAAGTCTGGAGTGGGAAAGGAAAAATCTCTGAGAGAGTTAGGATGGTAACTTGAGTAGGCTAATAGTGCATTTTTTGCCATAGGTTTTTTGTACAGTTCTGTTTGTAACGTGCCAGCTGACACGTATATCATCAACCCCAGAAAGGGGAGGTACACCTGACTGAATTCAGAAGTGAATTTGAGAAAGGCGTTACATGTGTTAAGCCATAGATGAAACAGGCCTATGGTTTCCGCTGGTCCTCGCCATATCACTAAATGTCATCAATATAACGCTTCCAAAGGAGGACGTGACTTAGGAAGGGGTTGACAGGGATCAGGACGGTAGTTGTCTCAACCGAATGCATGTACAAATTTGCTAGACTTGGAGCAAATGTACTGCCCATCGAAGTCCCAGATATCTGTAGATACAGAGAGTCCTCAAATCGAAAGAAATTTTCTTTCTTTGCAAGTCTGGCACACCACATGATGAAGTGTATTGGGGGTAATGATGTCTAGTTACTGAGACCTTAGCAGAGCATCCACAGTGGAAAGAGTTTCATCCTTTCGGATACAAATATATAGAGACTCCACATCAAGTGACACCAAAAAATCTGTTTAAATTTTGAATTCCAGGTTTGTACGGCCACAGAGGACATCTCTCGTGTCCTGCAAGTAAGTGGGCATTTCTTGTACCAATGGTCTGAGAAAAAAGTCCACAAACTGTGAGAGCGGTTCCAACAGAGAGCCTATCCCAGAAATGATTGGGCGTCCAGGGGGCGGCCTCTGTGTTTTATGGATTTTTGGTAATGTATAGAAATACGGCGTTGTTGGATCCGTATTAACCAAACAATTGGCCTCCTTGATGGTTATCCAGCCATTCTCTTTTGCCTCACCAACCTGCATGGTGATCATCCCTAGAAGTCTCTTCATGGGGTCCATTTTGAGTGTTTGATATGCTGTGGTCACTGCTAGTTGTCTCAGACATTCACCCCTATATGAGGTAGTGTCCATGATAACAATGGCACCCCCCTTATCTGCTGGTTTGATGGTAATAAGGTCATCGCTCCTCAGAACTTCAAGAGCTTTGTATCCCTCATTAGAGAGGTTCTGAAAAGTTGGTTGATCGGTCTTCAAACCAAAGTTGATATCCTTCATCACCGCCTTCTCAAAGGTAAAAACCTCGGGAGGAGTCGTATGTGGAGGTGGCATGAATTTCGATCTCTTACACAGATTCGTGTTGGTCGTCTGGTCAAGCCTGGCATCTTCATCCTTTGCAGAGAAGAAGAATCATAAGCATATTTTTTTGAAAACCAGAGTTCTTGATTGATTTGGAATAGACCTCATCGGTAGGTGGGTACAAATCCTAGTCCTTTACTGAGAAGTCTCAGTTCCGTTGGATAGCGGCTCCGCTTGCTTAGATTTACAATTAAGTTGTTTCATTGCTTGTCCCTGGTTGAGCAGTTACCTTGCTCATGCTCTGTGTGTGACGCGGGGAGGGAGGGGGGCTCTAGTGTTCATGTGACTGGTTTCTTCTTCCTCTGAAACGACCCTGGCCTTGCTCTAAAAAAATGTGGTGTTGAAGAAAAGTGGTGTCGGTGGTTGGAACTGTGGCATAGGTTGGTGTAATGGAGGCATGGAATAATTCCACGGTCTGGGAGGACACCATTGTGGCTGATGGGGTTGCATAGGATTCTGCCCTCTCCACCTTCCCCCTCCTCTTCTTCTTAACACAGATGTTGAAGGTTTGTTAGTACTTGCTTCAGAGTCGCTGGACCATTGATCAGAGTCTGATGTTGAATATCCCGACCCATATCCTTGCCCTTGTTTGTTATAATCTGGGGGTTTATAGTTGTCAGATGTGTAGGGATTAACTCTCTCCAGGGAGAAACGGGCAATATCTTTTTGAAATTTCTTAATTTTCAATGCTAGTTGGGTCTCTTTGTAATCTTTGGTAGTCTTATTCGTTTCTTCGATATTCTTCTTAAAGTTGTTTTCAGTTGGCTTTCAAGTATTTGTATGCCCACGAGGATGGCATCAGCGATTCGTTTTGCCGTGCTGATAATCAGAACCAACCAGTCCCTGGTGCAATGCCAAGCAATTAGGGACCAGTCTTTTCTGAAGGTCTTAACCTCAAGGAACAACCATGGTGCACTAGTGACAATTTGGCTTGTTGGTGTGCAATTGCCCCTCAAATATTCTGCCATTATTGCCCCGTGAGTTAGAGTGCGAGTATGTGTCCGTCTCAATGTTAACAACTTGGTCCAGTCATCAGAATGTGTAATGTTTAATGAGATAGGTGTGTCAAACAGACTGGGAGCAGTTAGGATGTCCTGAACCACCGACTGATGAAGCATGACACCTGGTGGTGTGTGAAGACAACCCATCACATATTGTGTATGTCCAATAACTCATATTGAGTGGAACTGTGAGGGATGCATAACTAAAAAATTATCTTCCAATGGTATATCATACATTCTTCGTAGAAAATCACTTGTGTCTAGCAGAAATGAGGGTAGGTTTCGGACATGTTCCTGTAAAAAATAGTCGCTATACATTGACGTTGTTTCAAATAGCCCCCAATAGCTGATATTATGGGCCTACTCGGTGGATTTTGTGCATTCTTGTATACCTTTGGGATTAAATACAGGATAGGGACTATAGGATGGTCTATTTTTAAGAATGTATTTTCATCTTGTGATATTAGTCCCACTCCTCTCCATTTGGATAATTCACCATGGAATTTCTCTTTAATATCATTGATGTTACTCTGAGAGATTTTACTATAGCATGCGTTGCCATTTAAATGCAAATGAGCCTCTTTTTTATACACGCCAAGGTGCCATAGTACAGTATTCCCCCCTTTGTCCGAATGGCGTACTACCACATCTTTTCTGGCTTTTATCTTATTCATCACACTTTGATACCCCTGTGATTGGCTGGTGTTTTTGGCTCTATTTCTGACTTGAATCTACTGATAGTCTCTTCAAGTCTGTAATTACCAATTCAGAAAAGATTACCAATGAATCCCTGGGCATAACTGGTATGAATACAAATTTTGGTTCAAACAAGGTTGCTACACTACCATAGATGTCCACCCCTAACCAATCTGCTGTTTGTGTGGTGGAGCTAGCTGATCTTTCTCCATCAGCTTCCCTTTCTAGTTGGTTTACCTGCTGTAGAAGTTCCATGTCTGCTACAACCACATTTCCTGATGTTGCATTTCCTTGATTACTACTGGTAGATCTTGCTCCTCTAGTAGAAAAATATTTTTGAACTTTTAGTCATCTCATAAATTTGAAGAAATCAATCCTTGTTTGGCTATAGTTAAAGTTCATAGGTGTGCAATTGGTTAATCACAGTGACGGTGTTGCAATCTCTTTCTTTGTCAATTCCATGTCTGTAAGGTTAATTACTGTCTTGTAATTGGTCAAAGTTATTTTTTCTGACGCATCTGTCTTGTTTTTGCCATTTGGTTTCTCCGCCTACATCTGTTTTTTCTTTTTCTTTTGCTTTTCCAGCTTTCTCTTTTCTTTGTAGGCGGGGTCTTAAATTTAAAGTCCGATTTAATCCTAAAAAATGAAGTTCTTCCACCACTCAAGTCTACTCCTTCTGAGGCCCCTTTCTCTGGGTCTCTTTCCACTTCAGAACTAAATTCTGAACTAGTGTCCACTATTTTACTTTGGGACGAGTCTTGTGCTTTTTCAGATAACTGTTGCCTTCTTAGGTTATCAAATCTGCGGGAAAAAGTATATATTTGTCCCCCCTGGTAGTCAATTTTGTCTCTTGAGAATTTTGTAGCTTTCCACTCTTTTATAACTTGCTCATACTTTTGCAGCCTGGTTACCATCTCTTTTTCATACTTTGATATTTCCTCTTTGTCTGAATGCTGACTCAGTTCTTGCTGCAGTGCCTCCATTCTAGCCAAGATTTTTTCTCGATCACTTTTAACATATTTTATCAAAATTAACAGCATTGTTTTTGACGACTCTGAGCTGTTTTCTGCCCATTCTTTCAGCATGTTCTGATCCGGATTTTCATAAGTGGAAGCTATCAGTAAACGTAATCCTCTCGGGATACGTCCAACTTCTATATACTTTTCCAATGACTTAAACTCCCACCATTTTGAAATTTCATTTTTCCTTAGCTTCTCAATTTCTTGTAGTTTAGTACGTAAATTCATTGCTGGAGAATGGATTCTCGATTACCTCTTCTGTGCACACATATATTGGCAGTTGCACTGTCATCAAACATTTCTCTCCTGCTCTCGTAGCCATTTGTTCGCCATTCTGCTTCACTAATTTCCCGTACTGGCTCAAGCCATGCTGCAGTATATCCACACTCACAGCTGCGTCTCCCAATGCCTGCCAATCGCCACACACTGACCACTGTGATCGCTTACCTGCACTCCCAGGTGCCTTCCTGCTGCCGACCACTGCTGTCAAGACGTGCGCTTTCCATAGGCTTAAGGGGGCTCCACGCCTGTGTTTTTCGTAGACTCTACCACATCTGTTGGTATGCACAGCACACCTGAACAAGGGTGTTTCGGAGATGCAAGCCAGCACACTCATTCACATATCCATTCCCACTCCTTCTCCTATCCCCGCCGGGAGACTTCGTAAGCATGCACTGACACGACTGGAGCCAATAAATATCTTTATTTCAGCAGGAATGTGTATATATATATATATATATATATATATATTATCTACTGGCGGTCGCCAGTAGATCGTTATAGTTAGGACCTATTTTCCATAGGAAATCCACAACATTCTATTTGAAATAACTTTGGCGTCGGTTGATGAATCTTCGCGAACTTTTCAAAACATATGGCCCGCTCCCATCCTGAAAGTTTCGGGGTGATTCGGCAAGCGGGGGCCGAGAAAAAAAGGGGGGTCCCAAAACGTGTTTTCCCCATGCAATTTTCCATAGGAACCTTTCATCGCAGCTACAGCCCGAACTGCTGAACGGAATTACACCAAATTTGGCAAAAAGGTAGCCCTTGGTTCAGAGTCGTGCCTTTTGGTTAAATGGTGTAAATCCGTTCAGTAGTTCCTGAGAAAATCAAAAGTAAAATCACATATATATCTATGGCCGCGTAGGGTCCGCGTACCCTCCCGATCATGAGCTGCATGCTAATTGGCTGTCAAGTGGCTGTCAACACTCCAAATCAGGAAGTGTTGGCAGCCATTTTGTTCCTCGGTAGAACCGAGGCACAGAAACAAGTCGCAAAACGCAAAAGGGGGCAGGGTAGAAACACCCTGACCTCCTAGGCCTGCTGCTAGGGGTCCCACAAGGACCCCTGGGCAGAAAAAGCATTAAAAAAAAAAAAAATGGGTGGGATGCGCTTAGGGTGCGTGGATCTCGCCATGAAAAAAAAAAAATTGAAGCGCGGTCTCCCGCGCTTCGAGGCTATTTTGCCCCTGGGTGGGCCAAGTCAAATAAATAATGGTGGCGGGGGGGCACACGGCCCCCCCGCAGCCCGCCACCCCCGGGGCTATTTTTAAAAATTAAATAACCTGTGTGGGGGGGCTCCAGCCCCCCCACATGCCCCGGGGACCGCCACCTCCCCGGGGCACTAATGAAAGAAATGTGGGGGTCCGTTTCGGACCCCCGAAGCCCCGGGGACCACCACCTCCCCGGGGCTCAGTTGATGTTGGGAGGGGGGCCGCGCGGCCCCCCTCCTGGAGCCTGTGGTGGCCCTGGGGACCGCCACCCCCCAGGGCCGGCTCCTGCAGTGTCCCGGGGTGCCTACCCCTGGGACACTGCTGTTTGCAATGGCAGACCTGGAGCCGCGCGGATCCCGTCCTGTCATTGCAAACTTAGCTGCTCATTGAAGCGAGAGCAGGGAAACCTGCTCTCGCTTCAATGAAGCAAGCAGATTGCTTTTCCATAAGGGAGCTGCATGTCAGCAGCTCCCCTTATGGAAAAGCAATGCCGTCTCCCGCAAGACGCGGGGAGCTGGCGGGACCGTGCGGGGATTGGGGACCACCCCACGGTCCCCAACGAGTGGCCAGGCCCCGGGGGATGGGGTCCCCGGGGCCATTAGTGGCCCGGGAGGGGGGCCACGCAGCCCTCCTCCCCAAAAATAAAATTTAAAAAAAATAAAAACAAAAAGGTAAAGGCCGGCCCCCGGGGCCTTAAATGGCCTGAGGGGAGCCACGCAGCCCCCCTCCAAATATTTTTATATTAAAAAAAAGAGGGCATGCCCCGGGGATGGGGTCCCCGGGGCCAAGAGTGGCCAAGGGAAGGGGGCCACGCAGCCCCCTCCCATACAAAAAAATTAAAGAAAAAAACAAAAGACCGGCATCGTGCCGGAGGCCCCGCCCCTCCCTGCAGCAGTCTGCAAACGCGCCCCCTGGCGCGTTGTAAGAAGGGAAGTAATTCCCCTTGAATACTGGGGGTCCCTGGGGCCAACTAGCCCACCAGGAACCTCCAGTATGCGCCAGGGGCTGCGTTGCAGAGAGGTGTACAGAGGCCATGCCCCTTTTACACCTCTCTGCAACGCAGCTCTGGGGTGCTTTTGGAGGTACATGGTGGGCTAGTTGGACTCCAGGGACCCTCAGGATTCAAGGGGACTTAATCCCCCAACTTAAAACGGGGCGCGTTTGCACAGTGGTGAAGGAGGGGCGGGGCTTCAGGTGACATGTGTGCAAACAGGCCCTGTGGCGTGTTTTAAGTTGGGGGATTAAGTCCCCTTCAATCCTGAGGGTCCCTGGAGTCCAACTAGCCCACCAGGTACCTTCAGTAAGCACAACAGAGTTGCGTTGCAGAGAGGTGAAAAAAGGTGCGTGGCCTCGGAACACCTCTCTGCAACTCAGGTCTGTGGTCCTAACTGTAGGTACCTGGGGGGCTAGTTGGGCCCCAGGGACACTCAGAATTCAAGGGGACTTAATCCCGCAACTTAAAACGTGCCACGGGGAGCGTTTGCACACATGTCACCTCAGGCCCCCCCTCACCACGCGTTTTAAGAGGTAGTTTTAATCCCCCTGCCCTATTATGTACTAGGGACTTACAGAGGAGGTCATGCTAATCACAGGGGTACCCCAACGCATAGTTTTCCCTAGGGTATGTAGGTGTTTTCACTGTATTCTAAGTGTGTTTTAGCATAGCACTGGCTCTGGTTAGTCAGTCAGTTACCACCAGTACACGTCGGAAAAAGTTGTGGGCACAGGATGATTTTGGAACAAGGCCTCTTTCTGTTCCTCTGTAGGTTCTTTCTGCACATCTTTTGCTTCTTCCTGCACTTTTCTTCGTCTTTGTGGACTTCTGTTGCTTCTTTCTGCATTTCTTTTGCTTCTTTCTGCATTTCTTTTGCTTCTTTCTGTGTGTTTTTTCTTCTTTCTTCACATGTCCTACCTCTGTAGGCATAGTTAGAAACTAGCATTTAAAAAACCTTTGAAATTCACTTAAAAACCATAGGTTTCAGGCACGTTATAGTTAGAAATTAGCATTTAAAAACCTTTGAAATTCACTGAAAAAACCATAAGTTTCAGACACGTTATAGTTAGAAATCAGCATTTAAAAAACCTTTGAAATTCACTGAAAAAACCATAGGTTTTAGGGACAGTTCTAGTTAGTTGGACATTTCACTCGTACAAAACCCGTGAAATTCCCCCGTTATAGTTAGTTCAGCTAACTATAACTCGCGCCCTCGCAATGCACTGCTGATGACGTCACATATTACATCACTCATGACATGGTCAGTGACATCACTGATGACATCACTGATGACATCACTGATGACATCATCCATGTGATAATTTGATGCATCTTCTCACACCCTAATATAACTTTTGATACACCCACTGTAAATTACAGACTGCCATTCTCAAAACCATAGACACTCCAACACCAATAACTACATACACACTCATTGATTCTTAGGTCTACACACATATCCACTCACTCACCTGTACAGTCACTCATACTTACGGTCACTCAGTACAGGACTATCATATGCACTCATACACCTACATAGACACACACACTGCCACTCATCCATAGAGGTACTCACACACCTAGTCAGTCATGCAAATAATTAATCACACTGCCATTTACTCACCTATACAGTTATACACACACCAGCTCACTTACTCATACAAATACTAGCACATTCTTACGTTCTTATACAATCACTGATACAAGCACACACTCATCCATACAGCCACTCTCACAATCACACACTCTCACTTATAGCCATTTATATACTCCAACACACATATATACTGCCTTTGACATATGTAGTTCCTCACACATGTACCACTGAGATATACATTCACTCACTAACACACCCATACACACACTCACCCACCCATACAGTCCATCACAGATGCACTCTTGAAACCATGCACCCAGTGAATCACCCACTCACACATCTATGCACAGAGTCACACACACACCACCCACACAAACACTCAGGCACCCATACAGATACTCAGACAACCGATCAATAACTCATATAGACACTCATGTAGCTATTCACAAACCCATGCAGCCACTTACACAGCAACAGACAGACGGATACAGACATTCACACAGTTTAGTCACTAACCCATGCATTCAGTAAGATACGTTTAATCACTCACTTATAGAGTCAGTCACGCACCTACTAAATCATCCATCCAGACACTTATACACCCACTCATTCTTCAATACACCTTGGCATATATATTAAACATATTTAAACTTAATAGAAACACACAGTCACTGGATGATGTCATTTGAGATGTCATCAGTGATGTCACTGACCATGTCATGAGTGATGTAATATGTGACATCAGCAGTGCATTGCGGGGGCGCGAGTTATAGTTAGCTGAACTAACTATAACGGGGGAATTTCACGGGTTTTGTACGAGTGAAATGTCCAACTAACTATAACTGTCCCTAAAACCTATGGTTTTTTCAGTGAATATATATATAGATAGTTATAGTTAGGACCATAGGAAAAGCGTTTTTTGATTTGACAATATCTTTGGCGCCGTTTGACGAATCTTCGCGAAATTTTCAAAACTAATGGGGCGTACCGGTCAGTTCCTGTCTTTAAAGTTTGGGGGTGATTCATCAAGCGGGGGCCGAGAGAAGAGGGTCCCAAAGCACGTTTTCTCCATGTTAATTTCCATAGGAAATTTTGGAACAGGCTACAGCCCGAACTGCTGAACGGAATTACACCAAATTTGGCAAAAAGGTAGCTTTTGGTTCAGAAAGCGACCTTTTTTTAAATGGTGTAAATCCGTTTAGTAGTTTCTGAGAAATTCAAAAATAAAAAAATATCGAGATCTGGTGGCCGCGGTGGATCCGCGAACCCTCCCGAGCACGAGCTTGATTCTGATTGGCTGCCAACACTTCAAACCAGGAAGTGTTGGCAGCCATCTTGTGACTCGATAGAACCGAGTCACAAGAAAAAAGGTGAAAGGAAAGGGGCAGGGTAGAAACACCCTGAACCCCTAGGCCTGGTCACGTGGTCCCACAAGGACCACCAGGGCCAAAAAAAGCATTTAAAAAATAGAAATTAGGCGGGATCGCAAATCCCATCGAAAAAAAAACAAAGCGCGGACTCCTGCGCTTTGCTTTAATGAGCCCCGGGTAGGCCAGGTCCCGGGGGCAATGCGCATAATATATGCGGGCGCCGCGTGGGCCTCCGCAGCCCTGGGAACTGCTACCTCCCCGGGGCTTTATTTTTAAATAAAAAATGGCATGGTGGGCTCCTGCCCCCAACACGCAGCCCCGGGGACCGCCACTTCCCTGGGGCTTGCTTTAAAATTAGTGTGGGGGGCTCGAGCCCCCCCACACTGCCCCGGGGACCACCACCTCCCCGGGGCACTAATTATTTAAATGCAGGGGTCCGTTGCGGACCCCCGGTCCCGGAGACCACCACCTCCTCGGGGCTTTAAATAAGATGGAGAGGGGCCATGCGGCCCCCCCTCATGGAGCCCTCCTTGGCTGAGATGCCATCAGTGATGTCATCAGTGATGTCACTGACCATGTCATGAGTGATGTAATATGTGAAGTCATCAGCAGTGCATTGCGGGGGCGTGAGTTATAGTTAGCTCAACTAACTATAACGGCAGAATTTCTCTGGTTTTGTACGAGTGAAATGTCCAACTAACTACAATGTCCCTGAAACCTGTGGTTTTTCCCAGTGAATTTCCAAGGTTTTTTAAATGCTAATTTCTAACTATAACATCCCTGAAACCTATGTTTTTTGCAGTATATATATATATATATATATACCTACGCCAACAACAAGTACCAATAAATATTGCACAATGTCGGCCGACATGGTACGGGACAGGGAGGCAGCAGCAATGAATATTTTTTCAGATAACCTCCCAGTATCGTCAGGTGCCAGAGAAAAGGAGAAAAACAAAGACAATACGAGCAACACCAATTCCGTAAAAGAAATTTTTTAAATATTAGAATAAAAGATGAGTGAACAGAGCAAGTGGTGGGAGTTGCGATCATTACAAAAATATATCGATGTAGGCAGGATACCAAGGGGCTTAAGAATTCTAACTGCCCCAAGCTATGAAAATCCCAATCCTGAACTTATGCGTGAATGGGTGGAGAGCAATCTCGATTCCTCTAAAAGACTGGTTTTAATACTAATCAAATATGCAGATATAGACCGGGCACAACTTCTAAAAGAAATTGATGAGATTAATGAAGAATTGGAAAAAATAGACCAAACGGATGAAAAAACAAAATTAAGAAATGAAATGATGCTTAGACTCAAGAAAGAAGAAGATAAAATCAAGGAAAGAAAAACCTTCAAATTTCAAAGAGACAGCAATGATTATGAGTTGGGGCAAATATTTACCTTCTCCAAAAAATACGATGCATTGAGGGTGTCCAAATTCAGAATGGCAGAAGGCTCAAAAACAACCACTAAAACTTACGAATTTACAACTGAAACATCTCAGTCAGATTTAAGTTCCGCGGGAGGCAGCGAATCAGAGTCTGACATGAGGAATCCAGGGGTGGATAGACAACCACAAAAACCATCACCAGGAGAAGAACTGAATTTTTTATGTTACGAAAGGAGACAGACTCTCCGACCAAGACCACAGAGGAGCAATGGCGAACAAACAGCAACTTCAAGCGGAGGCAGAGGCGCAAAGCAAACAGGCGGCGCACCGAACTTCAGCAAAAAAAGAGGAAGAGGTTACTGGCAGAAGAAATAAACATGGGCAATACAACCAATAACACCATTGTCAATTTATCGAATACACAACTATCGAAACAAGAAGAAAACATACATAGCCTGGGACTGTCATACTCCCCTGGAGCAAACTTCGACTGTGCAACCACGAGGTTAGACGTATATAAGAGTGTCAGGAAATTAAAACTCAAGAAATTCCACATACTGGCCAAGACCCAAGATAAGCAATAAAGGCTAACAAATACGGACCTACTGAGCTGTACAAATTTAACTCAATCTGACTTACCTCTACTTAGAGAGATGGAGGAGCTATGGGATGGGAGCGAAATGAAACATCAGAAGGAAGTGACATACAACACTAATAGGGAGAATTCCAACTCAAAGGAAATAAGCGGAGTTGCACTGTTATAACCAACACCGTTTAAACCCATCTCCACTTTTTATCCAATTACCCCCCGGGACTCCATCGATATCTTCCATGAGACAATCACGGCACAAATCAAGAAACTAAACAAGAACACACAAATGACAAGGAGAAAATATAACAAACAAAACCAACAATATGATAACTTAATCAAAAGATTAAAGGAGGACAAGAGTATAGTCATACGCAACAGTGACAAGGGAGGCAACATAGTCACCTGGCCTCAAGAAGATTACAAAAAGGAAGTGTTTGAGCAGCTCAACGATGGATCATGCTACATATGCAACAATGCGTCCAATCTGAAAGCAGTATACAAACAATACTACAATAAATTATCGACATGGAACACCAAAGGCCTCATCACCACAGAAGAATATAAGTTTCTGAAAAAGATAATCCAGTGACGCCATCCATGTATTTTATTCCTAAAATATGACAAGGACCCAAAAAAACCTCCAGGTCGACGAATAATTTCTGCCCGGGAAGGATTACTAGAACATACTTCTAAATACGTGGATTTTTTTCTTCAAGACTATGTCAAAGCACTACCATCGTACGTACGAGATACCAGCGATTTCTTAAGAAAGATTAAAGATGTTGAATGGCACGAAGAATATCTGTTGATTGCATTAGATGTAACATCTTTATACACCAGCATCAGACACTGCGATGGAATCAAAGCACTAAAACATTATCTGACACAAAGATCTTTCCAATACAATGAACAAACATTATGTTAATGGAAATGTTGGAATTCTGTTTGAACAATAACAACTTTATGTTCAATAACCTGCTATACCAGCAAACCAGAGGGGTAGCCATGGGGGCCAGCTTCTCTCCCAGCTACGCATGTTTACACATGGGCTGTTGGGAGGAGCTGGTCCTCATGGGGGAACATGGCCAGTACATCAGTAACAATATTAAAATATGGCTTCGCTATAATTGATGATTTGTTTGTTGTGTGGGAAGGTACACATGAGCAACCGGGAGAGTTTGTGAAGGCTATAAATCAGAATGAAGTTAATCTACACTTCACAGCAACTATTAGCAAGTAACTGTCAATTTTCTAGACACCCAGGTCTATATTAGGGATAACAAAATAGAAACCCGACTGTATAGAAAAGAAACATCAGGAAACTCTACTTTATATGCGAGTAGTTCGCACCCCAAGCATCTCATAAATAGTATACCTTATGGTGAGATGTTACGCCTTAGGCGCATCTGCAGCAATGAGAATGATCTAAAAATAGCTCAGGAAACAGTAGCATAAGATTTCAAGAAAGAGGGTATTCAAAACATGTTATCAATAAAGCTATTTCAAAATCGATGCTGCAAGATAGAGAGGTGCTACTTAGTGTCAAACATCCGAATACACAAGAAACTAGGGGAGCCAGGAGGGTAGAAAAGATCAGGGGGCTAATGAATTTAGGATGATCATGAGATACAGCAAGCAACAGAACAGTCTACACAAAATTATCCCACAAATTGGCCACTGGTCCTTAATGACTCTGTGATTGGACCCCTGCTACTGCAGAGGGTGTCCATCACATACAGTAAAGCGCCATCCATGAGAGATGTATTGGTCAACACCAGCCCGGAAATAATTGATGGTACTAGCTGGTTACAAACGAATAAGGGATTTTTCAAATGTAAAACCTGCAAGGCATGTCTACGTGGTATCAATACAAACACATATAAGACACCATTCAGCAGCAAAGAGTATAAGATTCACAAGCTCCTGACTTGCAAGACAGAATATGCTGTCTATGTGCTGGTATGCCCTTGTGGCCTCCAGTACATAGGCAGCACAAAATTGCAAGTCCACAACCGGGTACTACAGCATTTACGCGCCATCACCAACCAAGATAACACATATCCTGTGGCACGTCATTTTAGGGAGATGCACGATTCTAACAACTCAGAACTGAAATATTTTGTAATAGATGCAGTGCCACCCAGCAGACGAGGAGGAGACAGGGAATCCAAATTGAGAAAATTAGAGACAAGGTACATCTTACAATTAGACTCCAAATATCCAGCGGGATTGAACTCGACGGAGGATTTATACACCTGTCTAGGATAGAAAGATCAGGGTAATACAAAAGGTTTTTATATATGACATGGTTTTATTCGATCAGGTAGATCGATGCACAAGTATCTTACAGCTCATATGATGTTAGGTTATATTTCAGACTTAATATTAAAAAATTGAGACATGATGATGTATTTAATTATATATTTATATATGGTTATATTCTAGGCTGTATATTGTGTATAATGTAGTGATTATTTAATAATGTATTTACATGTATTTATATATTTATTTATTCAATTATTTATATAGGTATTTATATATTTATACATTTGCACTTGCGAAGATTTGCACAGATACACTTCGAATAAGATACTAATAAGCTCTTCTACCACAGCCATGATTCATTTAGGTATTAAAACCGCAATACAATCTATCAAATCCCGCGCTTCGTTTTCTTTAAGCCCCCGAGTGGGCCAGGTCTCGGGGGCAATACCTCCCCCACAGCCCCAGGGACTGCCACCTCCCCGGGGCTTAGATAATCATATGCGGGGGGCACGCGCCCCCCCGCAGCCCCGGGAACCGCCACCTCCTTAGGGCTTTTTTTAAAAACATGTGTGGGGGGGCTCCAGCCCTCTCCACGCTGCCCTGGGGACCGCCACCTCTCTGGGGTATTGTAATTTTAGGGCAGGGGGCCTCGCGGGCCCCCCCAAGCCCCGGGGACCACCACCTCCCAGGGGCTATATGATTTGAATTCTGGGGGCACGTGGCCCCCCTGCAGCCTCAGGGACTGCCACCTTCGCGGGGCTACTTCAAAAAACACAGTGTGGGGGGACTCGAGCCCCCCTGACACTGCCCCGGGGACCACCACCTCCCCGGGGCTTTAAACAGTTGGGAGGGGGGGGGCCACGCGACCCCCCTCCTGGAGCCCTAGATGGCTGTGGGGACTGCCACCCCCCAGGTTCCGGCTCCTGCAATGTTCCGGGGTGCCCACCCCCGGGACATTGCCGTTTGCTATGGCAGGGCGGGAGCACGGCTCCCGCCCTGCCATAGCCAACATTGCTTTGCTTCTTGGAAGCAAGAGCACATGTTTGCAGCTCCCTTTGCCCAAAAGCAATGCCGGCTCCTGCAGGAGGTGGGAGCAGGCAGGCACCGCGGGGGCATTGGGACCCCCGCGGTCCCCAACGTGTGGCCATGCCCCGGGGGATGGGGTCCCTGGGGCCAAAAATGGCCCAAGAGGGGTGCCACTCGGCCCCCATCAGTTTATTTAAAAACAAAATGAATGGCCAAGCCCCGGGGGATGGGGTCACCGGGCCGAAAATGTCCCGGGAGGGAAGGCCGTGCGGCCCACCTCCATTTAAAAAAAAAAAAAAAAAAAGGAATGGCCAAGCCCTGGGGGATGGGGTTCCCGGGGCCAAAAATGGCCTCAGGATACGGGCCACCTCCCAAAAAAAAAAAAAAAAGGCTGGGTATGCCCTGGGGGATGGGGTCCCCGGGGCCAAAAGTGGCCCAGGGAAAGGGGGCCACGCTGTCCCTCTCCCATAAAATATAAAAGAAACCCCTTTTGCCTGTTTATGCACCCCACTTCCCTCTTTGTGCAACTCTCTTGCCTCTTTCTGTACCTCTGTTGCTTCTTTCTGCACTTCTCGTCTCTTTCTGCACCCTTCGTGCCTCTTTCAGCACCTCTGTTGCTTCTTTCTGCAGTTCTCTTCCTTCTTTCTGCACCCCTCCTGCCTCTTTCTGTACCCCTCTTGCCTCTTTGTGCACCTCTCCTAACCCTTTCTGCACCCCTCTTGCCTCTTTTTGCACCTCTATTTGTTCTTGCTGCACCTCTTTTGCTTCATTCTGCACTTCACTTGCCTCTTTCTGTACCCCTCTTGCCTCTTTCTGCACCTCTGTTGGTTCTTTCTGCACTGCTCTTGCTTCTTTCTGCACCTCTGTTCTAAATTTCTGCATCCCTCTTGCCTTTTTCTGCACCCCTCTTCCGTCTTTCTGCACCTCTCTTGCCTCAGTCTGCCCACCTGTTCCCTCTTTCTGCACCCCTTTTGCCTGTTTCTTCTTCTTCTTATTATTACTTTTAAACATTTATAAAGCGCCTAGCTACCCTAAGGCATCCTCGCGCTGTCAGTGACAAGAAGAGCAGGAAGGCAAGCTGGTTATGGCAGATTTGGCAGATTCTACAACTCTCTTGCCTCTTTCTGCAGTTCTCTTGCCTCCTTCTGCACCTCACTTGCCTCTTTTTGCACCTCTGTTGGTTCTTTTGCATTGCTTTTGCTTCTTTCTGCACCTCTCTTGCAAATTTCTGCACCCCTGTTCCCTCTTTCTGTACCTCTTTTGCCTGTTTCTGCAACTCTCTTGCCTCTTTCTGCACCCTTGTTGCTTCATTCTGTACTTCCCATGCTTCTTTCTGCACATGTCTTGCTTCTTTCTGCACCTCTCTTGCCTCTTTCTGCATCTCACTTGCCTCTTTCTGCACTTCTCTTGCTTCTTTCTACACCTCTGTTGCTTCTTTCAGCACTTCTCTTGCCTGTTTCTGCACCTCTCTTGCCTCTTTCTGCACCTCTCTTGCCTCTTTCTGCATCTCACTTGCTTCTTTCTGTACCCCTCTTGCCTTTTTCTGCACCCCTCTTCCCTCTTTGTGCAACTCTCTTGCCTCTTTCTACACCTCTCTTCCCTCTTTCTGTACCTCTGTTGCTTCTTTCTGCACTTCTCTTGGCTCTTTCTGCACCCTTCGTGCCTCTTTCAGGACCTCTGTTGTTTCTTACTGCACTGCTCTTGCTTCTTTCTGCACCCTTCTTCCCTTTTCCTGCCCGTCTCTTCATTCTTTCTGCACTGCTCTTGCCTCTTTCTGCACCCCTCTTGCCTCCTTCTGTACCTCTGTTGTTTCTTACTGCACTGCTCTTGCTTCTTTCTGCACCTCTCTTGTAAATTTCTTCACCCCTCTTGCCTCTTTCTGCAACCCTCTCGCCTCCTTCGGCACCTCTGTTGGTTCTTTCTGCACTGCTCTTGCTTCTTTCTGCGCCTCTTTTGCCTGTTTCTGCAACTCTTTTGCCTTTCTGCGCTTCTCTTGCCTCTTTCTGCACCTCTGTTGCTTCTTTCTGCACTTCTCTTGCTTCTTTCTGCACTTCTCTTGCTTCTTGCTGCACTTCTCTTGCTTCTTTCTGCACCCCTCTTGCCTTTCTGCACCCTTGTTCCCTCTTTCTACACCTCTTCCCTCTTTCTGCACCTCTCTTGCCTCTTTCTGCACCCCTGTTCCCTCTTTCTGCACATCTCTTGCCTGTTTCTGCAACTCTCTTGCCTCTTTCCACAGTTCTCTTGTCTCTTTCTGCACCTCTGTTGCTTCTTTCTGTACTTCTGTTGCCTTTTTCTGCACCCCTCTTGGCTCTTTCTCCACCTCTCTTGGTTGTTTCTGTACTGCTCTTGTATCTTTCTGCACCTGTCTTGCAAATTTCTGCACCCCTCTTGCCTCTTTCTGCACCACTCTTGCCTCTTTCTGCACCCCTCTTGCCTCTTTCTGCACCTCTGTTCCTTCTCTCTGCATTTCTCTTGCTTCTTTCTGCACCCCTCTTGCCTCTTTATGCACCTCTGTTGCTTCTTTCTGCACTTCTCTTGCTTCTTTCTGCACCTCTCTTGCAAATTTCTGCACCTCTTGTGCCTCTGTGTGCTCCTCTCTTGCCTCTTTCTGCACCCCTCTTGCCGCACCTCTTTTGCTTTTCTCTGCACTTCTCTTGCCTCTTTCTGCACCCCTATTGCCTCTTTCTGCACCTCTGTTGGTTCTTTCTGAACTGCTCTTGCTTCTATCTGCTACTCTCTTGCACATTTCTGCACCCCTCTTGCCTCTTTCTGCACCTCTGTTGGTTCGTTCTGTACCTCTCTTGCCTCTGTGTGCACCCTTGTTCCCTCTTTGTGCACCTCTTTTTCCTGTTTCTGCAACTCTCTTGCCTCTTTATGCACTGCTCTTGCCTCTTTCTGCACCTCTCTTGCATCTTTCTGCACCTCTCTTGCATCTTTCTGCACCTCTTTTGCTTCTTTCTGCACTTCTATGGCCTCTTTCTGCACCCCTCTTGCCTCTTACTGCATCTCTGTTGGTTCTTTCTGCACTGCTCTTGCTTCTTTCTGCACCTCTGTTGTTTCTTTATGCACTTCTCTTGCCTCTTTCTGCCCCCCTCTTCCCTCTTTCTGCACCTCTGTTGCTTCTTTCTGTACTTCTCTTGCTTCTTTCTGCACCCCTCTTGCTTCTTTCTGCACCCCTCTTGCTTCTTTCTGCACCTCTCTTGCCTCTTTCTGCACCCTTCTTCCCTCTTTCTGCACCTCTGTTGGTTCGTTCTGTACCTCTCTTGCCTCTGTGTGCACCCTTTTTCCCTCTTTGTGCACCTCTTTTTCCTGTTTCTGCAACTCTCTTGCCTCTTTATGCACTGCTCTTGCCTCTTTCTGCACCTCTCTTGCATCTTTCTGCACCTCTTTTGCTTCTTTCTGCACTTTTATGGCCTCTTTCTGCACCCCTCTTGCCTCTTACTGCATCTCTGTTGGTTCTTTCTGCACTGCTCTTGCTTCTTTCTGCACCTCTGTTGTTTCTTTCTGCACTTCTCTTGCCTCTTTCTGCCCCCCTCTTCCCTCTTTCTGCACCTCTGTTGCTTCTTTCTGTACTTCTCTTGCTTCTTTCTGCACCCCTCTTGCTTCTTTCTGCACCCCTCTTGCTTCTTTCTGCACCTCTCTTGCCTCTTTCTGCACCCTTCTTCCCTCTTTCTGCACCTCTCTTGCCTCTTTCTGCACCTCTGTTGCCTCTTTCTGCACACACAGGGCTACTTTTAAACTGACCGCAGGCTCAGCAGTACACACATGCAAGTGCAGAAAAGGGCTGCTGGCCTCTAAACTGCCATGCCCTATTAAGTGCTAGGGACTTAGAGGTAGTTTTAATCCCCCTGCCCTATTATGTACTAGGGCCTTACAGGGGAGGTCATGCCAATCATAGGGGTACCCCAACCCATAGTGTACCCTAGTGTATGTAGAAGTTTTCACTGTATTCGAAGTGTCTTTCAGCATAGCACTGGCTCCGGGCCTGGTTAGGCAGAGCCCAGGGTCAGAGTCAGTTACCACCAGTATTAGTCAGCAAAAAGTTGGGGGGTGCCCAGGGCACAGGATGACTTTGCAACAACGCCTCTTTCTGCACCTCTGTTGGTTCTTTCTGCATATCTCTTGCTTCTTTCTGGACCTTTCTTCCTCTTTCTGGACTTCTGTTGCCTCTTTCTGTATTTCTCTTGCTTCTTTCTGCGCCTTTCTTCCTCTTTCTGCACACGTCCTACCTCTGTAGGCATAGTTAGAAATTAGCATTTAAAAAACATTAGAAATTCACTGAAAAAAACATACGTTTCAGGGACGTTATAGTTAGGATTTAGCATTTAAAAACCCTTTGAAATTCACTGAAAAAAACCATAGGTTTCAGACATGTTATAGTTAGGAATTAGCATTTAAAAAACCTTTGAAATTCACTGAAAAAACCATAGGTTTCAGACACGTTATAGTTAGAAATTAGCATTTAAAAAACCTTTGAAATTCACTGAAAAAACCATAGGTTTTAGGGACAGTTATAGTTAGTTGGACATTTCACTCGTACAAAACCATAGAAATTCCCCCGTTATAGTTAGTTCAGCTAACTATAACTCGCGCCCTGATGACGTCACATATTACATCACTCATGACATGGTCAGTGACATCACTGATGACATCACTGATGACATCTCAAATGACATCACTGATGACATCACTGATGACATCATCCACGTGATAATCTGATGCACCTCCTCACACCCTGATATAACCTTTGATACACCCACTCTAAATTACAGACTGCCATTCGCAAAACCATAGACACTCCAACACCAATAACTACATACCCACTCACTGATTCTTAGGTCTACACACACATCCACTCACTCACCCGTACAGTCACTCATACTTACGGTCACTCAGTACAGGACTATCATATGCACTCATACTCCTATATAGACACTCAAACACCGCCACTCATCCATAGAGGTACTCACACACCTAGTCAGTCATGCAAATAATTAAACACACTGCCATTTACTCAACTATACAGTTATACACACACCAGCTCACTTACTCATACAAATACTAGCACATTCTTACGCTCTTATACAATCACTGATACAAGCACACACTCATCCATACAGTCACTCTCACAATCACACACTCTTGCTTATAGCTATTTATATACTCCAACACACACATATACTGCCTTTCACATATGTAGTTACTCAACACATGTACCACTGGGACATACATTCACTCACAAACACACTCTTACACACACTTACCCACCCATACAGTCTATCACAGATGCACTCTTGAAACCATCCACCCAGTGAATCACCCACTCACACATCTATGCACAGAGTCGCACACACCCCACCCACACAAACACTCAGGCACCCATACAGATACTCAGACAACTAATCAATAACTCATATAGACACTCATGTAGCTATTCACAAACCCATGCAGCCACTTACACAGCAATAGACAGACGGATACAGACATTCACCCAGTTTTGTCACTAACCCATGCATTCAGTAAGATACGTTTAATCACTCACTTATAGAGTTAGTCACGCACCTATTAAATCATCCATACAGACACTTATACACCCACTCATTCTTCAATACGCCTTTCCCTATATATATTAAACATATTTAAACTTTAAAGAAACACACAGTCACTGGATGATGTCATCAGTGATGTCATTTGAGATGTCATCAGTGATGTCATGAGTGATGTCACTGACCATGTCATGAGTGATGTAATATGTGACGTCATCAGCAGTGCATTGCGGGGGCGCGAGTTATAGTTAGCTGAACTAACTATAACGGGGAATTTCTATTGTTTTGTACGAGTGAAATGTCCAACTAACTATAACTGTCCCTAAAACCTATGGTTTTTTAAGTGAATTTCAAAGGTTTTTTAAATGCTAATTTCTAACTATAACGTGTCTGAAACCTATGGTTTTTTCAGTGAATATAGATATATATATATGTATACATATGTGTGTATATATATGTATACATATGTATACATTATCTACTGGCGGTCGCCAGTAGATAGTTATAGTTAGGACCTATTTTCCATAGGAAATCCGCGACATTCTATTTGAAATAGCTCTTGCGTCGGTTGACGAATCTTCGCGAAATTTTCAAACTTTATGGCCCGCTCCGGTCCGCTCCTACCCTGAAAGTTTCGGGGTGATTCGTCAAGCGGGGGCCCAGAAAAAGGGGGTCCCAAAACGTGTTTTCCCCATTCATTTTCCCATAGGAAACTTTAGACACGGCTACAGCCCGAACTGCTGAACGGAATTACACAAAATTTGGCAAAGAGGTAGTTCTTGGTTCAGAAAGAACCCTTTTGTTAAATGGTGTAAATCCGTTCAGTAGTTGCTGAGAAAATCAAAAGTAAAAACACATATATATCTGGGCGGAGCCTAACCACACATGTCATCGTGAGATCTGATTGGCTGTCAGCACTTCATCCTGGAATTGCTGGCAGCCATCTTGGGACCAATATAAATGATAGTACCCCATTGAAATGCATTGTAGTGAATCAAAGATTTTGAGGGTTACCAAAAGGAGAACTATAAAGGGTGATAACAGACTTTAGTTACATTAGAATTCATTTGTTGATGGTACCATACTAATTTCAGGAATTGTGGTGTGTTCTAAGGTGATTTTACCCTGTGAAAAACCTTCTGCTGGGATATCATGAATCATGTTTGAGAGAAAACTATTTTCACATGCTTGTCCCATACAGTTTTGGAAGGTGCTCCAGAAGCTAAAATGAGAGCATCTTTTCTGTAAATTCACATTATCTTTCTCAGTCATGTGAGAATGAAGTCTGACATTCTCAGTAAAACATGTACATCCAACAAGGGCAGAGACTGTCAGTTGATTCCTTTGTGTTCTACTGCAGCTTCCCAGAGTGTTCTAAAGAACAACTAGAGTGCTAACAGCCTTACTTATGACAAAAGTATGGCACACCTGAAGCCATCTTGATTGGAATAAACTGGTAACACTTAAAATATTTAATTTAAAAAGGAACAAAATGATGGGGTTCATTTTGTCATAGAAATTATGGTTAGTGCTGTAGAAAGAAAAATTAGTGCATGTTTTAAGTGAGATCTCAAATATCTTCCTGTTATATTTCAACAGGAGCAGCCTGTCAGTTGATGCCTTTGTGTTCTACTGCAGCTTCCCAGAGTGTTCTAAAGAACAACTAGAGTGCTAACAGCCTTACTTATGACAAAAGTATGGCACACCTGAAGCCATCTTGATTGGAATAAACTGGTAACACTTAAAACATTTAATTTAAAAAGGAACAAAATGAGGGGGTTCATTTTGCCATAGAAATTATGGTTAGTGCTGCAAAAAGAAAATTTAGTGCATGTTTTAAGTGAGATCTCAAATCCTCTTCTATTTCATTAGAAAATTCTGACATGCAGACTGAAACAATTACTTTCAATACCAGCAGTAGACTTCCAGTTAACTCCTTGGTGAGCAGTAGCTTTACTACAGTGATCTAATGAACAACTAGAGTGCTAACATTCTGAATTTATGGCAAATGTGTGACACATCTGAATGCCTTCTTGATGGAATCAAAGTAAAAAACTGAAAGCATTTCCTACTGAGGAGACTGCAGTAAATGAGGAAATTAGGAAACTTCATAACAAAGAAGTCTTCCAAGATGGCCACCAGTGAAAAAGAGCCCAAATGTAGCACAAATATTACCCAGATGTAGCCCACATATAGCCCAATGACAAAAGTGTGAAAAACACTTTTTATTTTTAGTTTTTTGCAGTTTTATGTAGTGCAGACTGGTCAGGTATTGGAGCGTTGCATCTTAAAACATGACCCCCTACACTACAAAAACACCACTGCACTACCCTAAACCATAAAACACTACCCCCAGCATGACCCTTTACACTACACAAACACCACTGCACTACCCTAAACCCTAAAACACTACCCCCAGCACGACCCCCTACACTACACAAGCACCACTGCACTATCCTAAACCATAAACACTACCCCCAGCATGACCCCTACACTACACAAACACCACTGCACTACCCTAAACCCTAAAACACTACCCCAACACCACTGCACAAACCTAAATCCTAAAACACTACCCCCAGCACGACCCCCTACACTACCCAAACACCACTGCACTACCCTAAAACATGACCCCTACACTACACAAACACCACTGCACTACTCCTAAACCCTAAAACACTACCCCCAGCATGACCCCTACACTACACAAGCACCACTGCACTACCCTAAACCCTAAAACACTACCCCCAGCACGACCCCCTACACTACACAAACACCACTGCACTACCTTAAACCCTAAAACACTACCCCCAGCACGACTCCCTACACTACCCAAACACCACTGCACTAACCTAAATCCTAAAACACTACCCCCAGCACGACCCCCTACACTACCCAAACCCCACTGCACTACCCTAAAACATGACCCCTACACTACACAAACACCACTGCACTACCCTAAACCCTAAAACACTGCCCCCAGCACGACGCCCTACACTACACAAGCACCACTGCACTACCCTAAACCCTAAAACACTACCCCCAGCACGACCCCCTACACTGCCCAAACACCACTGCACTGCCCTAAACCCTGAAACACCAGCCCCTGCACGACCCCTACACTGCCTGAACACCACTGAACTGCCCTAAACCCTGAAACACCAACCCTAGCATGACCCCCTACACTGCCCGAACACCACTGCACTCCCCTAAACCCTGAAACACCACCCCTTCACGACCCCCTACACTGCCCGAACACCACTGCACTGCCCTAAAGCCTGAAACACCACCCCCAGCATGCCCCCTACACTGCCCGAACACCACTGCACTGCCCTAAACCCTGAAACACTACCCCCAGCAAGACCTCCTACACTGCCCGAACACCACTGCACTGACCTAAACCCTGAAACATCACCCCCAGCAAGACCCCCTACACTGCCCGAACACCACTGCCCTAAACCCTGAAACACCACCCCCAGCATGACCCCCTACACTGCCCGAACACCACTGCAATGCACTGCCCTAAACCCTGAAACACCACCCCCAGCACGACCCCCTACACTGCCCGAACACCACTGCACTTCCCTAAACCCTGAAACACCAACCCCCTGCACGACCCCCTACACTGCCCGAACACTACTGCACTGCCCTAAACCCTGAAACACCATCCCCAGCACGACCCCCTACACTGCACGAACACCACTGCACTGCCCTAAACCCTGAAACACTACCCCCAGCAAGACCCCCTACACTGCCCGAACACCACTGCACTGCCCTAAACCCTGAAACATCACCCCAGCAAGACCCCCTACACTGCCCGAACACCACTGCCCTAAACCCTGAAACATCACCTCCAGCAAGACCCCCTACACTGCCCGAACACCACTGCACTGCCCTAAACCCTGAAACACCAGCCCCAGCACGACCCCTACACTGCCCGAACACCACTGCACTGCCCTAAACCCTGAAACACCACCCCCTGCATGACCCCCTACACTGCCCGAACACCACTGCCCTAAACCCTGAAACACCACCCCAGCACGACCCCCTACACTGCCCGAACACCACTGCACTGCCCTAAACCCTGAAACACCAGCCCCTGCACGACCCCCTACACTGCCTGAACACCACTGCACTGCCCTGAACCCTGAAACACCAACCCTAGCATGACCCCCTACACTGCCCGAACACCACTGCACTCCCTAAACCCTGAAACACCACCCCCTTCACGACCCCCTACACTGCCCGAACACCACTGCACTGCCCTAAAGCCTGAAACACCACCCCCAGCATGCCCCCTACACTGCCCGAACACCACTGCACTGCCCTAAACCCTGAAACACTACCCCCAGCAAGACCTCCTACACTGCCCGAACACCACTGCACTGACCTAAACCCTGAAACATCACCCCCAGCAAGACCCCCTACACTGCCCGAACACCACTGCCCTAAACCCTGAAACACCACCCCCAGCATGACCCCCTACACTGCCCGAACACCACTGCAATGCACTGCCCTAAACCCTGAAACACCACCCCCAGCACGACCCCCTACACTGCCCGAACACCACTGCACTGCCCTAAACCCTGAAACACCAACCCCTGCACGACCCCCTACACTGCCCGAACACTACTGCACTGCCCTAAACCCTGAAACACCATCCCCAGCACGACCCCCTACACTGCACGAACACCACTGCACTGCCCTAAACCCTGAAACACTACCCCCAGCAAGACCCCCTACACTGCCCGAACACCACTGCACTGCCCTAAACCCTGAAACATCACCCCCAGCAAGACCCCCTACACTGCCCGAACACCACTGCCCTAAACCCTGAAACATCACCTCCAGCAAGACCCCCTACACTGCCCGAACACCACTGCACTGCCCTAAACCCTGAAACACCAGCCCCAGCACGACCCCTACACTGCCCGAACACCACTGCACTGCCCTAAACCCTGAAACACCACCCCCTGCATGACCCCCTACACTGCCCGAACACCACTGCACTGCCCTAAACCCTGAAACACCACCCCCTGCACGATCCCCTACACTGCCCGAACACCACTGCACTGCCCTAAACCCTGAAACACTACCCCCAGCACGACCCCTACACTGCACGAACACCACTGCACTGCCCTAAACCCCTAAACACTACCCCCAGCAAGACCCCTACACTGCCCGAACACCACTGCACTGCCCTAAACCCTGAAACATCACCCCCAGCAAGACCCCCTACACTGCCCGAACACCACTGCCCTAAACCCTGAAACACCACCCCCAGCAAGACCCCCTACACTGCCCGAACACCACTGCACTGCCCTAAACCCTGAAACACCACCCCCAGCATGACCCCTACACTGCCCGAACACCACTGCACTGCCCTAAACCCTGAAACACCAGCCCCAGCACGACCCCTACACTGCCCGAACACCACTGCACTGCCCTAAACCCTGAAACACCACCCCCAGCACGACCCCCTACACTGCCCGAACACCACTGCACTGCCCTAAACCCTGAAACACCAGCCCCAGCACAACCCCGTACACTGCCCGAACACCACTGCACTGCCCTAAACCCTGAAACAGCAGCCCCAGCACGACCCCCTACACTGCCAGAACACCACTGCACTGCCCTAAACCCTGAAACGCCAGCCCCAGCAAGACCCCCTACACTGCCCGAACACCACTGCACTGCCCTAAACCCTGAAACACCACCCCCAGCAAGACCCCCTACACTGCCCGAACACCACTGCACTAAAGCCTGAAACACCACCCCCAGCAAGACCACCTACACTGGCCGAACACCACTGCACTGCCCTAAACCCTGAAACACCACCCCCTGCACGACCCCCTACACTGCCCAAACACCACTGCACTGCCCTAAACCCTGAAACACCACCCCTGCACGACCCCCTACACTGCCCGAACACCACTGCACTGCCCTAAACCCTGAAACACCACCCCTCAGCACGACACCCTACACTGCCCGAAAACCACTGCACTGCCCTAAACCCTGAAACACCACCCCCAGCACGAACCCCTACACTGCCCGAACACCACTGCACTGCCCTAAGCCCTGAAACACCACCCCCTGCACGACCTCCTACACTGCCGTAACACCACTGCACTGCCCTAAACCCTGAAACACCACGCCCAGCACGACCCCCTACACTGCCCGAACACCACTGCACTGCCCTAAACCCTGAAACATCAACCCCAGCAAGACCCCCTACACTGCCTGAACACAACTGCCCTAAACCCTGAAACACCACCCCCTACACTGCACGAACACCACTGCACTGCCCTAAACCGTGTAACACCACCTCCAGCAAAACCCCCTACACTGCCTGAACACCAATGCTCTGCCCTAAATCCTGAAACACTAGCCCCAGCACGACCCCCTACACTGCCCGAACACCACTGCACTGCCCTAAACCCTGAAACACCACCCCCAGCACGACCCCCTACACTGCCCGAACACCACTGCACTGCCCTAAACCCTGAAACACCAGCCCCAGCAAGACCCCCTACACTGCCCGAACACCACTGCACTGCCCTAGACTCTGGAACACCAGCCCCAGCAAGACCCCCTACACTGCCCGAACACCACTTCACTGCCCTAAACCCTGAAACACCAGCCCCAGCATGACCCCCTACACTGCCCGGACACCACTGCACTGCCCTAAACTCTGAAACACCAGCCCCAGCACGACCACCTACACTGCCCGCACACCACTGCACTGCCCTAAACCCTGAAACACCAGCCCCAGCACAATCCCCTACACTGCCCGAACACCACTGCACTGCCCTAAACCCTGAAACACCAACCCCAGCACGACCCCGTACACTGCCCGAACACCACTGCACTGCCCTAAA